>CM031237.1:63621924-64012334 GCA_018340775.1 Taxus wallichiana var. yunnanensis | reverse complement strand
ACAAAATTTACATCTTTGTTGATTATGACCTTTCTAGTAACTAGATTAAACAACTTGTAAGATTTTGTATTATTTGAATATCCAACAAATATGCATTTTTCTCCTTTGTTGTCTAACTTCTTCCTTAGCTCATTAGGCACATGTGCGTATGCCACACAACCAAAAACTCTAAAATGAGAAACATTGTGTTTTCTCTTAGTCCAAGCTTGTTGAGGAACCATGTTTCAAACAATTTTCATTAGACACTTGTTTATGATGTAAACAATGCTTGTTACTATCATTAAATGCTCATTTGAAAGATATTTTTCCTTCATCATACTTCTTGCCAACTCCATGATGGATCAAACAAATCTAAAATGAGAAACACTTTGTTTCTTCTTAGTCCAAGCTTGTTGAGGAACCATGTTTCAAACAATTTTTGTTGGACACTGTTTATGATGTAAACAACAGTTGCTACTGCTTCTTCCTAATACTCATTTGAAAGATGTTTTTCCTTCATCATACTTCTCACCATCTCCATGATGGTTCTATTCTTTCTCTCTGCCACACCATTCTGTTGTGGTGTATACCTAGAAGTAAACTGCTTGTGCATACCATGATATTTGTAAAAATTCATAAAAGCATTGAAATATACTCTCCTCCTCTATCTGTCCTAAAAAATTTGATGTAGTACCCAATTTTTTTCCACTAAAGCTTTTAACTATTGAAATATATCAAAATCATCTGATTTATCTCTCAAAAAGTACACTCATGTCTTCCTTGTATAGTCATCAATGAATGTCATAAAATATGAGCAACCTCTAATAGAAGTTGTTTGCATTGGTTGACATAAATTTGAGTGAACAATTTCAAGTGGTGCTATTCTTTTTGTTTTGCTAACTAGGAAGGACTCTCTATGTTATTTCCCCAAAATATAACCTTCACAAAATCTATCCAGTTTCTCAATCAAAGGTAAAAATTTCACCATATTTTTTCTATGTAATAAATTCAAACCACCAAATTTTAAGTGACCAAACCTGAGATGCTATAGCCATGATTCATATTTTTAAGCGATCGAAAAGATGATTCAATCTCCTTAGCTCCGTCATCGATCTCTAGTTCGAACTCCGGATGTGGCTGGTATAATATTCAAAGGAAACATTCTTTTGCTTGTCATATTCACTTTAGAATCACACGGGTATTTGGAGTTTTATCCACAATCATACATTCATTGTCTTTCAATGTAAAATTTGTATTCCTTTGTACCCGATTAATTGACCAATGCTCATAAGATTGTGCTTCAAACCTGCAACATAATAAACATCTTTCATAATCTTATGCTCCCCCTTTTTAGTTAAAATATTGATTGTTACTTTGCCTTTTACAATTACTATATTATTATTCCTAAGGGTAAATTTTGTCCAAATCTTGACTCATCAAAATTAGAAAATAGATCTAGGTTACGACATGTGATTCGCATCTAGAATCCAAATACAATACATCACTCGAGACTCTCTTGGGATATGTTACACTCAATAAGTGATGCTTCAGAAATCTTTTTCCATGCAATAAACATGGAGCTTAGAGTAGAGCTCCCAACCTAATTTTGATTCTACTTGTTCGATCATAATGTTTTTTCCTCTGCATTCAAAAGCATAGTGCCCATATCCCTTACCCAATGATGATGCACATGCAATTTATCCCTGTCTCGACCTGAAAAATGATTATAATTGTGCTCTTGACTATGTCCTCTTTCACTTGAGTTTGATGGACCACTACTACATCCTCTAGATGAACTTCTTTCTCTTCCTCTAGGGCTGAAATTTCCTTTTCCTATTCCACGATTTCTTGATACATGTGATGAAAAAGTTTGATTTACAACTGCATGTGATCTATTCAACCTTTATTCATGATTTATTAGTGATGCATGCAACTCATCAATTGAAAAATGACTTAGATCTTTAGTTTCTTCAATATCAACTACCAAATGATCAAATTTGGTAGGCAAACTTCTAGAAAAAATTTCAATAATCCTTCTGTCCTCAATAGTTTCACCATGAGATTTGATTTGATTGAATAAACCAACTACAAAAGTAAAGAACGATTTTAAGGAATCTGAATCTTTCATTGACATATTTTCATGCATGGCTTGATGAATGAAGAAAAGAGTTTTTCCATCTTTCTTTCTTAATTCCTTTAAAGTGTCTTTCTCTGTCTGTGAGAGTGTGTTATATGTTGTTGCATTTGCAGTTCTGTGTACCCATTCTCTACGATTTCCCACACATCCTAGGATCTGAATAGTGTCTTCATGGTTAATGACCAATACTCATAATTATTTCCTACAAATTGTGGTGTCCGCAAACCAAATATAGAGGCCATAACATGTTGTCAATTAGAAATCTGCTGAAAAAAACCTCACTTTGATACCAATTTGTAGAAATTAGAGTACATAAAATAACAACTAACATAAATAAAATAAAGAATTGCAAATAAAAAGATTATTGCAAACTTAGATCAACACTTCTGTGCATATATTTCTCATTCCTTGTCAAAGTTTCGACTCAATCTGATCTCTCCGGATGTGTTTTATATGAAAACACTTACAATTGCCTCTAATAAATAGATGGCTTCATCTAGCAAAAACACCCAACTCTTACAAATAGGACTAAAAATCACATGCTTTTGTGCAATACAAGGCTTTTGATTTATTTATTTTAATAACTTTTCCTAAACTTAAAAACATCTAAAACTAAAACTCAAAAATTAAAACATGTAAAAACAAACTACTTTTTGTTTTTCGTTTTAGTGGGACAAAATTAATCTTTTTTTTAACAAAGGTTGCACACTTTAAAGTAATCCTATGTTAGCCGAAGTATTTGATCTTTCCATTATTAAACTATATTACAACTTTTTGGTCCCTGACATCTTTTTTTTTTTTTTGGGACAATCCATCCAAATAAAATGCAAGCATTCAAAACTATATAAAAACTTTTAATTTCTAATCCTTAGTATTTAATAAAGTTGTCACGACCATCAATTATAAAGTTCAAGAGCTAATACTAATTAACCTCGTCGACCCCTCACGTTTGCCACATTCGGGATTATGATCGTTTATTTTAGTCAAAATATTAATATTGTTGTTCAAGGAAGTTTGCGTCTATTTTTACTCTTTTTTCTTCTAAAATTTTCAGTCTGCCGCCATTCTTTTCAATCGGAAGGTCGTTTTTTATAACAAGGGTTTTGTTTCTATGTACCTATATGGAAGGTGAAAATAATATAGGTAGTCTTGTAATCGAGGACAAAGGTAAACACAAGTATGGTTCCTAAACCCGTACACCCAAAAATGGTGAATCCGACTCATGGATTGTTCAAGTTGAAAATAGGTTTAATTCTGGTGAGTTTGAAAGGCGAAAAACGTCCTATGGTGCGTCTATCTGTAGGGTTCCTGAATCCATAAGGAGTACCAACGAAAACGCTTATGATCCTGTGGTTGTGTCGTTTGGCCCTTATCACCAAAAGAAACACCTATCAGCGATGGAAGATCATAAGCTCTAAGCAATACAATCCATATTGATAAGCCTCTATATCAATGATGATATCGGGTTGAAGAAAGATATCAAGTTAAAAGATGAACGAGTTAATCATAGAGGTTAGCAACCTCTATGATTAAAGATTTGGCGATTGAATGGGATTCAAAAGCACTTGTGTGGATGTTGACTTTGGATGCGTGCTTTATTCTCGAATTCCTTCGTAAAGGCATACCTAATAGCATTATAAGACGAGAGATAATATTGGACATTTTGAAGTTGGAAAATCAGATTCCTCTGTGTATTCTCATAAAAATCCTCTTGTTGGAATTAAAAGGCTCTCATCAACAAGTATCAATGTTCTTGGTCAAGTATTGACTCGACTACTGATTACTTTTGAGGTTTTCCTTCTCACGGTCTAAACCAAGAGAAGAAGAAAACAAGGAACGTAATAAAAAAATCAATATCAATTGTTGAGAGGCTTATTAATGTAGAAAAACGTCTATATCATCTATTGCATTTGTGTAGAGAGGTGATTCAAAGTTCGCTAATAGATTCTACATCCGAGACCATTGAATGTTGTAGTTGTACTGTTAATTGTAGTGCTTCCTCTTGCACAACCAGTCCAAAGGTTATTACTTGTACTTGGCAGAATGTGTTTAGATGTGTCACGTATCAATCTACGGTTATAAGCACAATGCCTTCAGTGGTAAAGTTAGGCAGGGTTGGAATTAATTGTGAACCAACACTAGACAAAAAATTTCACTTCAAAAAGAGATCTTTGGGATGCGGTATCATTTTTTCCTGACTGAATTATTGTTGATGATTCGACAGAAATAATTTTGAGAAACCTGATGGCTTTTGAAGAGTGTCTCAGGGTAAACACTATTCAAAGAAAAGCAACAAATTCATAGTATGTCTGTTTAATGGATAACATAATTCACACACAAGAGGATTTTGAGGTGCTCGTGATCATGAAAAATAATGTTATCATCAACTACATGGGGTGTGATGAGGAAGTTGCTACCATATTTAATGAAATATGAACCAGAATCACATATGAAAATACTAAATTTGAGAATATTTTGAAAGGTTTAACGAACATTACTGAGAATCCAAGTGAATGTTTGGAGGTGCCACTTGATGGAATATTATTTCTCTATGCCCTTTTATTTCATCTCTTTTTTGGCAATGACACTACTTTTGGGAATGACCGATGTCCAAACAATCAATTCCTTTAAATAATAATCAAACTGATCAAGGTACATAATATAGGTCATCTTTAGTTAAATATACTCTATATTTATAGTTTCATGTCGAAATGAAGCGCAAAAACATTAGTTGTAATTTTGACATACAAATATTATGTTTGCACTTACGAAGGGAGTGCACATGTATAGACAATATATTTGCACTTCTATATTTCTAGTAATTATTTGGTGCTTACACATTTTTATTTTTACTATAATTAACACCTTGAAGTTTGCTTAGGTATGGCCTTTACATATAATTACTTATAGTGTAACGTCCAACAATTTACCCACACAAAACCCAAGTAAAATATAGGTGAAACTAGAAAATTATGGAATAATATTTTTTGTTAAAACCTACTCGCAACACTAGGTTAAAATTTACATCACACTTTCTCATTTTAAAATTACATTAAATTAATATTATTAATTTCCGAATGAGGGTCCACAATCCCCTTAGCTCCCTTTAAATAAAATAATAAAATCTCTCAATACCATTTAATAAATTAATTAGTCTAAAGCAAGACTTAGGCTCCCTTACCATTTGTTTTAATACAATTTAATTCAACCTTAATTAAACTTGCTCAAATTAATATCAAGGGTATTGTGGTCTAGTCATTTAATTAATAAATTTTTACTACACCCACAAAAGGGGTCAATGCTTGCATTAATTAAAAGTCTCCAATAAAACATTTGGGTTAGAAAGGTAAAAGAAGTCACCCCTACACCACTTAAGTGGCCCCAATTAAATCCTACCCATGCATTTTAATTTTTAAAATTAGTTCACCCACTTTCCACCTAATTTTTGTAGGGATGAATCTCATCCATTGGATGGATTAATTTGGGGCCCTTGGATTAAGGGATCCATTTAACCAGTAAATATGCTTATGAAAAGATATTTTTCCTTTCATTTTCGACTTATTATTTCTTCTTTTTGTTTTGCAGATTTTGGAGAGGAGTGGAAGCCATAAAGGAAGGCTAAAGCTCATGGAAGGATACACATAATTCCTTCCTTTTATATTTCTATTTACACCCTCTCTAGGGTTGTATGTATTTATTTATTTTTGTTTATCTTATTATTTTTGTATTTTCCCAAATGGGGTAACCATTTGCTCCATTATAGAAATGGTGGAATGATGAGTAATCACATGAGGAAGAAGGCAAAATGACAAGTATGCCAAATACGGGGATGTAAAACATCAATGGAAAAAGTGACAGATGACAAAGACCTGAAAAGTGGAAGAAAGTGAAGTAAAAATGTCATTTTGTGTAGGTTAGCAAAAGGACCAACTGAAATTTTTGTATTCGATGGTAGACTACAGGTAACTAATGACGATTCTAAATTGAATTGAAATAGTGATGAAAGAAAGTGGTTTGAATTAAAATCTAATGTAGAATCGTCGAACCCACACCCCAATTGGGAATGATGGTGATATGGCACAGAAACCACACTCACCATTCTTTAATACACCAACTATGATGAGGAGCGATCAAGGATGTAAATTAAAAAAAGTGATGAACGTGATCTTTCACCTAAATATATATATATATATATACAATAAGAAAATGCAATCCTATTAGAGTGCCCTTTTCTATTATGTTTGTTTAGCTTATGCTATTTATTACCGACACATGAATTATGAAATAGATTTTTGGTGAAGATGGCTTAATCTTTTACAAAGAAGGAGATCTAAAGGGTGAGGTTTCAAGTTTGTTATGGTGGGGGTAGGCTTCGCTCTAAAGTATGACTCGATAGAGCAGCGAGATGGGTTCTAAACTTACCGTGATTTGTGATCACCTACAATCTTGAGGTAAGATCTTGTTTAAGAATGTATGTATTTGAATTTTGTGTATTTAAGACTTTAGAAAGAGAAAAGGATAGAAGTGCTTTTCTACAATTTATTTTCAACCATCACTTGTAATGACTTTTAATGTATAGGTTTCCCTCAATTAATGTGAGCTAATGTAGAAAATTAGAATGAAATGCAATGATTTTAAAACCCAAATCGAAAATGTGAAATTGGATGACATAATAAGCCCTTGAAGAGGAAGAGGGATGCTTTTTCACTAAAATGTGGAAAACATGAAGAAATGATATTTTTTAAATACACAAAAGAAAAGATTTCCTTTAGAAAATAGAAAGAACACAGTGATTACATAGGAATAAAATTACAGATGTAACTATTTTATCACATTTCAATTAGGGAATGACCATTTGCGTAGAACTTGGTTGATCAGAAAATCTAATATGCCATTCATCTAACACTAAGAAAACACACAATTTTTTTCCTAGGAATGAATGAAATGCAAGGAACCCGGATGGGTCCCACCGAGCGTTAAAATGGTTCACATTTTTCTTAGAATGTTTCTTTAAAACAATTGTTGAGAAACAAATACAAATGGTAAGTTTATACTTAGAGGAATACATGGTCAAATGTCGGTTGATGGGTTGTTGCATGCGTATGACTTCCGAATCCACAACCCTGACCATGAGAGCTTTCATTTTCTAGAGAACCACCTTCTTGAAAGCAAGACCACCAGAAAGAATTAAAAATATGGGTAGTGAACTACCTCCAGTGTGAGCTAGATCTAATGGGAAGTGTGATACTTCCTAGATAGCCTATCAGAAAAAACCTAGCTTTGAATTAAAAAAATTAGTATTTGAAAAACAAGGTAAATCCTATTGTTATTTTGAAATGATTTAGGCATCTCACTTAAAAACACAATAAAAAAACCAATCTAATCTAACATGCTAAGCTAGAATAGTATCCACGGGTTAAATGGTTGGTTCGAGGGTTACGCAAGTCCGATAAAGGTGTCGGGTAGGTCATCGGTGAGTGAGGGTGAGGTAAAATTAGGTGGATAGGTCTCTGTTTAAGGTAATGTGGACAAATCTTAGACCAACAAATAAAATTGGGGTGACCGATCAGTTAGGTATAATCGGTCTCTCTTATCGTGAAATCTTGAAACATCAATAACGCAAGTTTTGGTCTTCTTTGTGATTGCACAAAGGATTTGGTAAATACCTAAGTCGGGATTCTTATGTTTGTGGAGCCTATTTGCATGTTAGAATGTGGTACACCTTCATGTGTTACTCTTAGGGTATTTTTATGGTGGTCCCTTCGCATCAGTGAGTGGGTTAGGGGGTTCATTCAACACATAAACCCCAAGAAAGAAATTTCATGGGTGGTTTATTAACCCATGGGTAATGGAAAGAATACACTATAGAAAGTTTTTGGGCCCATGCTTTTTTTTTCAACTCTTTTACCCATCTAAGCATTCCAAAAATGAGAGCAAAAACCAAGCAAGTAATCCCCAATACTTCACAAAGTTTTTTGCCCTTGGTTTCCATACCAATAATTTTGTCCACCAAATGCAAGGTCTTGTCTATTTATATGGTCTTATGCATATGATAGATGTACAAGCAAATGTATTACAGATGTGTTTTGAACACTGGGTGTGAATTCCAGAGTTTCGTGAGCATAGCTCCAAATGGATCTGGGTATCCATATTGAAGAGAGTGAAGGCTTGTAATAAAATCGAGCAAGTGATTCTTGGTGGATGTAGCCCAAATTGGGTGAACCACGCGTTAAATACTGTCTCTAAGTGTTGTGTTATTTATTCGCACTTTTATTTGAGATCTCAAAATATTTTCTCGCATATTAATTTCTATCCGAATACATTCACAAGGTAAGGGATTATTCCGCATATTTTATCTCTTATTTCCTAACAAGAATGAGGTATTGGGTGACTGGAATATTTTTTACGAGGTTTTGTTGGGTCACATGGAGGTACAAAATTGGAGAACAATAGGGAGCAAGATGAACAATGGATGATAAAATAATGATAAAATGAAATAACGAGGAACGATGATGTTGTACTTGGATTTCATTTCGAAAGTATATGTGTGAAGGATGAAGGTGTCGATGATGGCTTTGAAGGCTACAAGTGATCACCAACTAAAGAAAAGCTTCTACATGGGCTGCATGCACACTCCTCTTTGCTTGAGGGTAAGTGCAGGAAGTTGATGGACAAATATAGGGTCATCCGTGGACGTCATATTGCAAAAAACAGTGAAATCTCAACTTGTAGGGATTATTAGCTATACATGCACTCTAAATTAGAAAAATTTATATAAATATGAATCATAGCATTCGGAATCTAGTTTCTAAAATACTAATTTTTGTAAAAACGGACAAGTTTAGCTATATTAAACACTTAAAATTATATGACTTAGTTTTTTTTTCGAAAAAACTTATAAGATTGTAGTCCGTTTGCCCGCATTTTGGATGACCAAATCTTGTTATTTTTTTTTCCTTTGGTGAAATGTTAGATGTAGTTGTCTATCTTGGGATGGATTTTATTTTGTATTTTTTTTAGCAATATTTTTTTTTTTGATTTTTTCCGTGAAAGTGGTCTGAAAATATTTAGAAAATGGAGCGCTTTCCGTTTGCCCGCCATAACTATATCAAAAAATATCAAAATCAAAATTTTTTTTTTTTTAAAGGTGTATAGAATTTGTCCACGCTTGGGATGGTATAATTTTTATCATATTTTGATAAGCGAAACAAAAGTTACAGTCTTAAACGTAGACATGAACATTCACGGGAAAAAATGTCTTAAGGACCTATTGTTAGTAATAAATTATAAAATGATATTTATCTTATTCTATTCACTTTAAAACAATTTTTTTACAAAGCTAAGAGTCTACCCTACGTGATGGCACCATTTTTGTGAAATGTTTTTAGTTTTTTAGCATGGTTCAAGTCTTTGGAAGAGTAGATTTGAGGTTTTTTGACCTTTTGCACTTCATAATGACCTTTTATAGCTTTGGTTGAGGGAAAAACAAAAATTTTCCGAGGCTTAGGTTCGCAAATTGCGTGTTTTTGTAAAAATACCATGAACGCGCTTTATAAAGCACGCTCGCGGTTTATAAAGCGCGCTCACGCTTTATAGATCATATTTACACACATCCCAACGTCTGAATTACCATGTGATTTTTACTCTCTGACCTTACTGCATTTAATTATGTGAAATTTGTCTTTTTCCAGGCACGTTTTTTTATCACCGAAAGCAAAACATCATGGGAGACAAAAAACGAAGTCAAAAAAGGAAGTCATTAAGTAAAAAAACACCAAATGAATTAGAGGCCAACAAAATTGAAAATGCTGAGCGAATGCGGAAACTTCGTGAATCTAGAAGAGGTTCATCTTCAATCCCAACTATTGTAAGCAATGAAGAACTAGGTAATGTTTCTACTGTCAATGTTGAAGTTGAATTAAATACTCGTGATGAAGAAGTTTTTACTGTCAATGTTGAAGAAGAATTAAATACTCATGATGTAGCAAATGTTGAAATTGAAGGAGACAATGAAAATGTGAATAAGGAAATTCATGTTGAAACTATAGACAAGCAAAATTTGACAAAAACACCTCCTAGGATTTTACATAAGAAACCTAATTTTTTGATTGAAATTGATGAAAACATTTTGAAACCAATGTCTGACAAACTTTCTGAACGACAAATCAGAAGAAAAGCCACTGAAATTTGGGATAATCATTTTGAAATTTTAAATGATTCCCAAAGATGTCAGTTGTTGGTTAGTTTGATGAAATTGATTAAAATGAGACCTACATTAAACACCTTAGGATTGACAACATCTAACATACGTGGTCAAACCTCTACAATTGTTGAAAACCTTCATGATGCATATCACACTGTTGGTGTCAAGAGACGCACTAGGGATAGTAATATTGTGCGCCGTGTACTTTACTAGTGTTGTAAGTGAATCAATAAAAAATAACGTTTGATTACGCAAACAAGTCGAATATTGCAAGTTAATCGAAAAACTCTAATGAAAGTAATTAAAAGACGTAATATCCTTCAATCACTCAATAATGTCGATTTTTGGGCATTTTCTGCTAGAGCACCACGTAAGGACAAAAATAATTATGATGCTATAAGAGAAGTTGTTATTAAATTTTGGCATGATAACACTAGAGTTTCACCTAATACAAGAGATGTTATAAAACGGAGAGTTGGTTCTACTAATCGTGAACCACATCCAAAGCATTTCTTAGATATGACTCAAACTCAATTTTTTTGTAAGTTTGAACAAGAGAATCTGGAAATTAAAATTAGTCAATGTTTTTTTGAAATGTTGAAACCATTCTATGTGAAAATCAACCATGCTCGCACCACTTGTTGTTGTAGGCAACATGTTGAATTTGCGATGCATTATGCTAAATTTTTACGTATTCGTTCTATTTTTCATTCTGAAACTATGTTATCTGAATGTGGTGTTCAAGTTCCACCAATATCTTCTAGGGATTTCATTCCTACTATATTTTGTGAAAAAGAAGTTGGACATTTTTTTATAGTCAGGATTGTTTAGATGGAAGTTGTAGTACATGCGCGAATTACCTAAATTGGAAAGTTGCATCCATGAGCAAATGAAGGTACAATAGAACATAATTTAGTTGAATTTGATAAATATAAATCAGTTGCATACGGTTGAAAGATGGAAAAGAGTCGAAACGGTGTGAGCTAGTTATGTAACAAATGCCCATTTTTCAATTTATGAGAAAATTTAAGGATGAAATTGTTTATGAGTATGTGAGGCATACATAGAGCTCGATGGTTGGATGAAAATTCAAGCTATGCAAAGACACATTTCCTATTGGTACTATTGTTTCAGTGGTTGATTTTGTAGAGAATTACACATTGCAACCACAAATGGAGGTTCAATCACAATATTACAACTCAGTAAAAGTTGCCATTTTTGTGCATATAGCATTTCTACATTCTCGATGACAAAAGAGAGAATGATCAAAAATTTTAAGAGAGTACCACTTTTATATCGGTGATGATCATACTCATTCTACTGAATTTGTGCAAGGGTGTTTCCAGTTATTTTATGAAACTTGTCTGATAGGGACATCGACTTCAATCAACATTATATATGGTAAGATAATTACACGTCTCAGTTTAAGAATGCATGAATGTTTTATTGGATGAGCAGAATGCATGTCAAGATGGGTGTGCATCATATTTGGAGTTTCACCGAATTTGGACATGGAAAAGGAGAGCATTGCAAAGTGCGGGGCATGTGTGAAAAGAGCTCTGCAAGAGAAGAGTTGAAGTACAAAGATGGTGCTAAATTAAAAGATGCAAAGAGCATAGTGGAATGGTGTACTGAGACAACATGGCCCGAGGTTCTCAAGAAAATTCCACAGTTTAGATATTTTTGGTTGATAGAGGAAAAACATATTGCTAACTACGAGGATTGTATGACACTCACTGGGTCCAGTGATATGCACTCATTTTGAGCTCGACGCTACTGTGGGCCGTATGGACAAGAAATTTGACATGTTTTTGTGCATCTTGTATTGAATTTGTCACTGCTGAGTGTGATTCACAAGAATGGGTGGAAGGATGGATTTGTAGGCCTCTAACTCCGCTTCCTAGTTATCAACCTCCACAAGCATTACAACTTGTTTCTGCAGATGAAGTTACAACATCCAAGGACTTTGACGAAATTTTGATTTTGGTGCGACAAGGTATTTATCCAGTTATTTATTTAATTTTTGTATTGAGTTATGTCCATTGAAATTTTAATATGTAATTTAAATTTGAGTTTTTCAACCTTGGTTATTTTTTTGTAGGACATGTGTTTGCAGTAATTGCGACAGAAGACAATGAAGAAGGAACAGACTATTTCTTATGTCGTTGCATCGAGGAAAGAAAGAAGTTGACTTCTCCTATTATAGATGGTGAAGAGATTGAGTATCCTATGAGGTCGGTGGTAGTTCTTTGGAACTTGGCTTCACGGTATCCATTAAAAACTCCTCTATTTGGGGTTTGAAGACTTTGAGACACACAGAAAATACTCCTATATTCACATCTAGTTCTAGCGACAAATATTCAGTTGTATAGATATCGAGGAAGACCTAATAACAAGATTGTTTGGAAGGTTGAGAGTCGATCATGAAGCAATCTTTTCTCGCTATTGAGTAATAGATCCGATCCGATGGTTCATTGGAATGAATTTACAATGCTCATGCAGTATATATTTAATTTCAAGTTTCAATTTATATAGCGTATATATATATATATATATATATATATATAATTTTTAGTTTAAAGATCTAGATTTAAGTTTGAATATATTTTATTTTAAATTTGTGTATTTTGTGTGTCATGTATATAGATCTAGTATATGGTTTTGATTTGAAACTTAAATTTCTTTGACTAACAATTTTATGTTTAGGTTAGTGGTGCCAGAAAAGCTTCCACCTTCACGTGGTTGGTATCGTTAGTAGAGAATTTTAAATTCTCGAAGCTAAGAGAAGCTTGAACATTGTTTGAAAAATTTGTAAATTTTGAAAAAGTCAAGTTTGTAAATTTTGAAAATATTGTAAATTTTGAAAATGTTGTAAATTTTGAAAAAGTTGTAAATTTTGAAAAAGTTGTAAATTTTGAAAACGACTCCTCTAGGTGCCACGGAGTCCGAGTAGTCACCCGTCGAATTTGAACGATATTTTGGTCTCAGGGCTCTTAAGGGACTACGCCCGAACGAAGTAGCCCGGAAGCAACGACCCTTTCGCGCACCGAAACACCACCTCCTCTAGCGTTCACCTAGCCACCCGGATGTGCGGCACAGGCGGTTTGGTGCCACGGCCCACCGTTTGCAAAATACAGCGTTTGACAACCTTACACTGGCTCCAACTGCACTATTTCGCGTTTGCAAACATTAGGACAGCGAGAGCACGAAATGAGAAGGAAAAAATGAGAGAGGCTATTGTAGAGGGTCTCAGCATGCCGAGGTGCCGATCGTACGAGGCCTCTCTAGGTGCCACTGAGTCCGAGTAGTCACCGTCGAATTTGAATGATATTTTGGTCTCGGGGCTCTTAAGGGACTATGCCCGAACGAAGTAGCCGGAAGCACCACCCTTTCGCGCACCAAAACACCACCTCCTCTAGTGTTCACTTGGCCACCGGACGTGCCGGCGTAGGCGGTTTGGTGCCACGGTCCTTGTTTACAAAATACACGCAGTGTTTGACAACCTTACATCCGGCTCCAATCGCACTATTTCATGCATTTGCAAACATTAGGACGTGAGAGCACCGAAATGAGAAGGGAAAAAATGAGAGAGGCTATTGTAAAGGGTCCGTATGCCAAGGTTCCGGATCAGACGAGGCCTCTCTAGGTGCCACGGAGTCCGAGTAGTCACCCGTCGAATTTGAACGATATTTTGGTCTCAGGGCTCTTAACGGACTACGCCGAACGAAGTAGCCGGAAGCAACGACCCTTTCGCGCACCGAAACACCACCTCCTCTAGCGTTCACCTGGCCACCCGGACATGCCGGTGTAGGCGGTTTGGTGCCACGGCCCACCGTTTGTAAAATACAACATTTGACAACCTTACCCTGGCTCCAACGGCACTATTTCACGCGTTTGCAAACATTAGGACAGCGAGAGCACCGAAATGAGAAGGAAAAAAATGAGAGAGGCTATTGTAGAGGGTCCGTATGCCGAGGTGCCAGATCAGACGAGGCCTCTCTAGGTGCCACAGAGTCTGAGTAGTCACCCATCGAATTTGAACGATATTTTGGTCTCAGGGCTCTTAAGGGACTACGCCCAAACGAAGTAGCCCGGAAGCAACGACCCTTTCGCGTACCGAAACACCACCTCCTCTAGCGTTCACTTGGCCACCTGGACGTGCCGACGTAGGTGGTTCGGTGCCACGGCCCACCGTTTGCAAAATACAAAGCGTTTGGGCAACCTTACACTGCTCCAATCGCACTATTTCGCGCATTTGCAAACAATAGGACAACAAGAGCACCGAAATGAGAAGGAAAAAAATGAGAGAGGCTATTGTAGAGGGTTCATATGTTGAGATTTTGGATTAGACGAGGCCTCTCTAGGTGCCACAGAGTCCGAGTAGTCACCCGTCGAATTTGAACGATATTTTTGTCTCAGGACTCTTAAGGGACTACGCCCGAACGAAGTAGCCCGGAAGCAACGACCCTTTCGCGCACCGAAACACCGCCTCCTCTAGCGTTTACCTAGCCACCTGGACGTGCCGGCGCAGGCGGTTTGGTGCCATGGCCCACCGTTTGCAAAATACAGCGTTTGACAACCTTACATGGCTCCAATCGCACTATTTCACGTGTTTGCAAAAACATGATGACAACGAGAGCACCGAAATGAGAAGGAAAAAAATGAGAGAGGCTATCAGATAGGGTCCGTATGATGAGGTGTCGATTAGACGAGGCCTCTCTAGGTGCCATGGAGTCCGAGTAGTCACCCTTCGAATTTGAAGGATATTTTGGTCTCGTGGCTCTTAAGGGACTACACCAACGAAGTAGCCCGGAAGCAATGACCTTTCGCGACCGAAACACCACCTCCTCTAGCGTTCACATGGCCACCCGGACGTGCAAGCATAGGCGGTTTGGTGCCATGGCCCACCGTTTGTAAAATACAAGGTGTTTGAAAACCTTACACTGGCTCCAACTACACTATTTCGCGCTTTGCATAAAACATTAGGACAAGCGAGAGCACCGAAATGAGAAGGAAAAAATGAGAGAGGCTATTGTAGAGGGTCCGTATGCTGAGGTGTCGGATTAGACGAGGCCTCTCTAGGTGCCACGGAGTCCGAGTAGTCACCCGTCGAATTTGAACGATATTTTGGTCTCAGGGCTCTTAAGGGACTACGCCCGAACGAAGTAGCTCTAAGCAACGAATTTTCGCGCACCAAAACACCACCTCCTCTAGCATTCACCTGGCCACCCGGACGTGCCGGCGTAGGTGGTTTGGTGCCACGGCCCACCGTTTGCAAAATACAGCGTTTGACAACCTTACACTGGCTCCAACTGCACTATTTTTGCGTTTCTGCAAACATTAGACAATGAGAGCACCGAAATGAGAAGGAAAAAAATGAGAGAGGCTTTTGTAGAGCATCCGTATGCCGACGCCCGATCGCCTTGAGGCCTCTCTAGCTGCCACGAGTCCGAGTAGTCACCGTCGAATTTGAACGATATTTTGGTCTCGAGTCTCTACAGGACTACGCCCGAACGAAGTAGCCGGAAGCAACGACCCTTCGCGCACCGAAACACCACCTCCTCTAGCGCTCACCTAGCCACCCAGATGTGCTTGCGGCGTAGGTGGTTTGGTGCCACTGCCCACCTTGTTTGCAAAATGTAGCGTTGACAACCTTACACTGGCTCCAACTGCACTATTTCGCGCGTTTGCAAACATTAGGACAACGAGAGCACCGAAATGAGAAGGAAAAAAATGAGAGAGGCTATTGTAGAGGGTCTCAGTATGCCGAGGTTCCAGATCATATGAGGCCTCTCTAGGTGCCACGGAGTTTGAGTAGTCACCCGTCGAATTTGAACGATATTTTGGTCTCAGGGCTCTTAAGGGACTACGCCCGAACGAAGTAGCCCGGAAGCAACGACCCTTTCGCGCACCGAAACACCACCTCCTCTAGCGTTCACTTGGCCACCCAGACGCGTGCTGACATAGGCGGTTCGGTGCCACGGCCCACCGTTTGCAAAATACAGCGTTTGACAACCTTACACTGGCTCCAACTACACTATTTCGCGTGTTTGCAAACATTAGGACAGCGAGAGCACCGAAATGAGAAGGAAAAAAATGAGAGAGGCTATTGTAGAGGGTCCGTATGCCGAGGTTCTGGATTAGACGAGGCCTCTCTAGGTGCCACGGAGTCCGAGTAGTCACCCGTCGAATTTGAACGATATTTTGGTCTCAGGGCTCTTAAGGGACTACGCCCGAACGAAGTAGCCCGTAAGCAACGACCCTTTCGCGCACCGAAACACCACCTCCTATAGCGTTCACCTGCCACCCGGACGTGCCGGCGTAGGCGGTTCAGTGCCATGGCCCACCGTTTGCAAAATACAGCGTTTGACAACCTTACACTGGCTCCAACTGCACTATTTCACGCGTTTGCAAACATTAGGACAGCGAGAGCACCGAAATGAGAAGGAAAAAAATGAGAGAGGCTATTGTAGAGGGTCCATATGCCGAGGTTCGGATCAGACGAGGCCTCTCTAGGTGCCACGGAGTCCGAGTAGTCACCCGTCGAATTTGAACGATATTTTGGTCTCAGGGCTCTTAAGGGACTACGCCCGAACGAAGTAGCCCGGAAGCAACGACCCTTTCGCGCACCGAAACACCACCTCCTCTAGCGTTCACCTGGCCACCCGGACGTGCCGGCGTAGGCGGTTCGGTGCCACGGCCCACCGTTTGCAAAATACAGCGTTTGACAACCTTACACTGGCTCCAACTGCACTATTTCACGCGTTTGCAAACATTAGGACAGCGAGAGCACCGAAATGAGAAGGAAAAAAATGAGAGAGGCTATTGTAGAGGGTCCGTATGCCGAGGTGTCGGATCAGACGAGGCCTCTCTAGGTGCCACGGAGTCCGAGTAGTCACCGTCGAATTTGAACGATATTTTGGTCTCAGGGCTCTTAAGGGACTACGCCCGAACGAAGTAGCCCGGAAGCAACGACCCTTTCGCGCACCAAAACACCACCTCCTCTAGCATTCACCTGGCCACTGGACGTGCCGGCACAGGCGGTTCGGTGCCACGCCCACCGTTTGCAAAATACAAAGCGTTTCCTTATTTATTTAAATTAAATTACAATGACTTGGTTGTTATGTTATCTCTTGTTGTCATCTTGTCCTTGGTAGGATGATATACATTCCAGGGCTCATGAATCTTATTTTCTTCCCATCCTCAATGAGGTCTTCAATAAAGTTTCTCATTTTTAAACATTTATCTGGTTTTTTTCCCTTGACACGATGAAAATCACAGTAGTCATGTGATCTCTATACCATCATGGTTTGGGTGCATCTTGTGCATAAGGAACTTTGGTTGGATATTGAACCATTTTCACTGCCTCTAATTGTCTCAAAATCATGGATACTTTGTCTTTGACTTGAAAAAAGTGTAATTTGGTTTGGACTACCTCCTCACACCCCCATTAATTTTATGAGTTTTTTTATGTATACCACTAAGTTATGGAGGGATAAAATACTTATATTTCTCCAAACATATGTTGGGATATAGAAAAATATAGAATAGAAAATTATCTCTTGATTCATCCCTCAACTTGACAAAATGAGCTTTAAACTTTTGTACTTTAAAATTCATAAACTTGTGTACTTTGAAATTCAGCTCTATGAGTGTGATCTAGGATGTGGTTAGTTGTATTCAGATGTGTATATGATGTGCTGGACAAGTAAAGTGAAGTATTGTTTACAAGATTCCTAGATGCCCCTAATAGGTTAGTGTGTGTTTATATTTGTAGGAGACCTTTGTGAGTTTTCTCTCTCAACTAACCTAAATGTATAATCTAATTCAACTAATCCAAATGAAACTTTTGAAAAATTGGCCATTAAAATGCAATGGCATTGGTTAATATGATGTAGATAGACCTTCATATCCATACATTTCTAGGACCTATTAATGTGTCTAGAGTATGACAAAAATTAGGTATGAGTATTTTAGAGGTCTAGATTGATGTTCAATAACATGTGCAGTGATTTTAGAGGGTTGAGCTAGAGATTGGTTTTTATCTAGTGGATATACGGTGCGAGATAGATCAAGAAGGCGCCTATGGTTGTTAAAACAATGCATAAATGAAGTGTATATCAAAATAAGTACAAAATTCTATATTTCCAAGTTCCCAAACCAAATTTTGGGTACTAAACATTTATATCTTAATGAATTCAACACTACATGACACTTTTACTATTGCATGCACCAATTAAATTACAACCCTTTTGATCAGAATATTTTAGTGAATTTTATATATTAAAGATATCCTAAAAATTGACACAAATACACATTATATCCAGCATGGTGTTCTATATGGCATGGCATGGTGTTATATCCTAAGTAAATTGTTTCTCTCATATTTGTTTATCAGATCAAATTTATAGCCTTACATCAACACCACTTTTTTGTTAACATAGTAATATAATTGGTTCATTGAGCATCCAATATTATAAATAAGGTGTGGAAGTTATGGAATCAATATAATAATTCATATTTTTAGAAGTGACATGTAAACAAAATAAAAAACTAGAGAAAAATAATGAGATGCTTAGAGAGAAAGTTATCTTATTATTATCCTACAAATAATGGGACTTGGAAATAATACAAGTTATCTTATTATTATCCTATTTACACATTTATTGACTATGCTTAAAGCATCTTTCTCACTCCCAAATTCTAAGTCCGCCATTTCATTACTTTTTCTTCATATTGGTACCTCAAGAATCAATGCACGTTATACATAGCACATCTCTAGACTCTCAGCAATCCACTTTCTCAGAGTTAGCAATAATACCAAAATAACCAAAATAAATATGATTTAACCAACACACATGGATATATATATATATATATATATATATATATATAAGAATCAAATAAAGTGTGCTCCAGACGCGCACGTCTCTGAAAATATATATGTACATGTATAAGTTCATAATGTATGTATACATCTCGAACTAAGCACGTGTCATAATGTACATATGGGACCACATGCGGTCGCAAAAGGCTATATATATATACAATGGACTGTGAATAGATACTCATGACCACATATATGTGGCATCCAAGTGGACTATAAATCTACTCATGAAACATCTTCCCTCTCTTCGCCTGCGCTAAGTAAAGCACGTCCACGACACTGGGATGTAGTGGAGGAGATGCCACTCACGGATTTCATCCGTGTGGTCCTAGGTGTCTCTAAGCATGCTCGCAACCTAACTCCGCACATTCATAAACAACAAGTTTTTAACACCCAAAATTTTAAAATACCTTCAAAATTTAGAAACTTGTACAATTTAGTTAAAATGCATGTGCAATCTTACCGCAATGTCATGATCCCTATCGATTTGTTGTTGATGCGTCGCAGGGACAACAATAGACTCACGAGGGGTAAGCTACATACAAATAATTAATTTTCAAATTAAATATTTCACACATATATATACCTACAAAATTTGATATTGTAGATTTAAGTTTAATAAGAAATAATGAACCTCCAAAATTTAACAAATTTAAAAAATTGTGTACCTCAATTAGTGGATTTGCAGATGCTATGGCAGTATCTACAGTAGCCTCCACAGTCTGCATATGTGGAGGAGTCTCTCTAGCAATCATAAGCTATACAAAAAACATGTACAAATCAATTTATTAAAATCTACTTAAGAGCTATACAAAAAACATGTACAAATCAATATTTAGTTACTCAAGAAAGAATAAAAATGTTATTAAATTTTATCTTCTATTTAGGCTAAATACATAGGATCTATAAATGTTAGCACGGAGGCCATCTATCTTCATAAGATTTTGACAAACTTTTGTATTTAATCAAGGTAACCCATAGTCATCTTCTATGACAATTAGAGCATCATTCAAATTTGAAGGACTTTTAAATCTAACATCACCAGACCAAACATATAGATCAGACGAAGAGTAGACTAGAGTTGTATATCCTTGGTGGGCAAGTGTGTTGCAAATATATAGATTATAATGCACTATTTATATGTATTTGTGTCCAAAGGTAGCTGAGTTTGAGTTTTGGTGCACGAGCCTAGAGGATCTTACTTGTGACATTATCCCTTTGGAAATAAAGATTTTGATGGTAGAACTGGATTTAGAGAGGCTACCCATGGCTAGCTAAACCCCCACCACACGTAGGGGTAGGAGAAAGTGTGATGAAATATGGTGGAATCTCAGGAAGAAGATATATATATATATATAGAGAGAGAGAGAGGAAATATGGTAGATATTGCCTTGGGTTTGGATAAGAGTGCATTAGCAGAGCATGTGTACAAGTGTGAGATACTATGGTATTCTAAGCAAATTACAACTTTAGATAGGAAGGAAAGTCAATTTTCTACTACTCTTCAAGGGAGTGTACATAGCTAGTATAGAAAGTATCATCCGTAGTTTAAAAAAGTATGTCATCACAATCAATAAAATCAAGCAGGGATTATCAGAACGCATGAGGGAGCATGACATGTATTTTAATAATTTATTGTCCAAACTATCTTATGATGCTCATATGAGTTAGCATGCACAGTGGTTTATTGGAGGATTTCTGACCCCATTCAGGAGGGATTTATCTCATAAGATGTATGTGGATCCACACGAGGCTATAGAAGTAGTTTTTTATGATTATACGGTTGGAATTGTTGATACATAAGTGATCCCATTCTTGGAGGAGAAAATCACAGTCATGGCGAAGTAATTAGATAATTTATATGTAAACTCAACACATGAGATGTGTAGTGTAATATGGTACATAGATTGTGAGGTTGAGGGACATACTAAGGACAGTTGTCCATGCAAGTTAGTGCTTGCGTTTTTATGTAGCTGTTGTATGTATTTTATATACGTTGAGTATAAGAAAGTGAAACTCATGTACAGAGGTCCAAGAATTAGAAACAAAGTGTAAAGAGATTTGTAACTAACCTGCGTAAAACTCATGCGAGGCATGCCAGTAGCTTCAGTTCCCTGAGCAGATGATGACCCGCCAGGCTCCTGTGTATAAAAGAGAAAAATATTAATACATGTACAACATACACGTGAAACAAATTATAATAATAATCTAGTGCA
Source organism: Taxus wallichiana var. yunnanensis (assembly GCA_018340775.1). Taxonomy (NCBI): domain Eukaryota; kingdom Viridiplantae; phylum Streptophyta; class Pinopsida; order Cupressales; family Taxaceae; genus Taxus; species Taxus wallichiana. The sequence continues at coordinate 63,990,912 of CM031237.1, read as the reverse complement.
ATTAAATGATTTATTAAAAATGTAAGTTTGTACAACTTGAAACTTACGTTTGAAACACGCCCAACCGCAGTAGCTAGCATGTCGACACCGGATGTTTCCTTCACCGGCTCTTGCTATTTAAAATAAAATAAAAAATTAGTTTTTTACATGTATGTACATGACGTACAATCATATATATATTAATATCTCAAACATGTGAATTAAACTATTGTACATATATATATTATTTAAATTTATTTAAAATTTACCTGTGAAAGACCAATATCAGTGGCTCCAGTTCCAAAAACATTCCCCAGCATCTCATCTATAGAAAAAAAATCCTGTGAACCAGCAAATGATGTCTCGCCTGCAGTGCATACGGCACCACATGATCCACAGTGGTGTGGTGCACTAGAACTGGCACCTCCACCAACATCACCGGATGTAATCTGGGTGCTATGCTGGGTGAGAGTGTCAGTGAGCTCCCTCAATGCATGCAATGTATCAATCTCCACAACCTCCTTCTTTGTAGGGAGGGATAATCAAGGCAAGTGGGGTTTTGGGGCATGGGGATCCTAGGCTGACCTACGCGTGCACCAGTGCCGCTGCCTGCCAGAGCCACCTCCTCAACCAAAAAGTCTCGAAAAGTCAAAATAATTCGGGACCTCATGAGCACGAACTCACAATATAATTTCTTCAAAAATAAAGAGGAACCTCATTGTTGTTGCATGGTGGATAATAAAAAACCATCCACCATCGGTCCAAAAATTGTTTTTGATTCTATCATCATGGCACCAATGGATTCGGGAACCGTTTTCAAGTAATCTGCGGGGGCATTGGTTCTAGTGGTGGTAAATAATGCACAAATTAGGTCTTTTCCAATTTTTTTTTGTCTTTGACAACCGCATGAGATAGTTTATCGCATACCACCACCTACACGGTCACTTCTAAAGGTGTTCCATCTATGTATTTGGTTGGTCAGAACTCGACTTCGCCAATCAATGTTTCGAATGTATTGGCTAAAGTCACGGGATGGATTTGAGCATGATTTTGTCTTATAGTTTGAATTAGGTTCTCAATGACAATTTTATTTTCTTGGATTCTTCCAATGATATTATCTTGCGTTCCTGTTGGCTCAGTGGGGACAGAAGGAGCCACAGGGGGCGGATCTATGTTTGGAGGAGGGTTTTGAGGAATGTTCGGAGGGTTTTGAGGAATGTTCGGTGGGTTTTGAGGAATGTTTTGACGGTTTGCACGAGCCCGAGCTTGCCGACCAACTGATAAAACAATAAAATTGTATACATAAACAAACAATTCACAAAACCCATGAAAATGCCAAAAAAAACCTAAAATGCAAAAAAATGATTACAATCGGGGACTTACCTCCTCGTCTTGGCGGCATGGTTGAATCTATCGCTATCCAGAAGTCCGATGAGCAATTTTGAGATAGTATTGAAAGCGCGAGTGAAAAACGTTTAGGAAAAGTCGCGGTTCGAAATGAAAAATGAGGAAAATAACGAGCCGCGGGACTGTTAAATTTTGTCTCAGAGTTCCGTGATCGCGGTTTATAACCACGCTCGCGGTTATAAACCGCGATCGCGGAACTAGGTTCGGTAATTACCGAACCTAGAATTCAATAACCGCGATCGTGGTTTTAAGACCGCGATCGCGGTACCTTTATTTCGGGTTTTTATGTCCACGGAATTGTCCACCAACTTCGTGCACTTACCCTGAATAGATTAGAATGTGGCCGGGAGGGCTTTGCAGAGAGAAGATCCTCAATCTCCTTCCTTGGATGTCAGTTCTTGTTGGAATTGGCTCTCTGAAGATGCATTATCTCTTTGAGATTTCATTCTTGTTCATCCACCTTTCTCCCAATGTTTGCCAACCTTGAGAATAAGGTAGTTTAGGGGTTAAAAGGGGTGATCGCGACGGTTCGGCTTAACCGATGAAGGTTAGGGAAACAGATGCCGGTCGAGGTGGGATTTTTAAGGTTTACTAAACTTAGGAGATCCTCCCGATTTCCTCGAGATCTTGTGTCGTTATCCCGCCGGATTAGACTAGGATCTTCTTTTGAGCATGCGGGAATGTGGTTAGAGGGAGTGCATGCATTGATTTTTAGGGTTCGGGCGAGTCTAAGTTAGTTATGGTAACTTGCTAAGAATAGGTCTTAGGTTGAGTTAGCTTTTGAGGTGTCTAAGTGAACTATATGTGTATATATTAATTAAATAATATATTTAAATAATAAATATAGTGAGGATAACACATTAATTTAATTAAATTAATATTAGTAGGGTGAAGGGTTCATGGCTAGGTAGATGTAATAAAGGGGGCTTATATGTCAAGGACAAAGGGAGTGTGACCTAATTTTAGTGTCTACATTTTGCCTCCTTTTTGCGTAGCTTGTATTGGTAAGCGATGCTAACAAAAATAAGATGTGGTTGGCCCATGTGAGGGTGAAGGTGATCCCCTCAAACCAGGAATTGACAACGCAGTAGGGTAAAAGCGGTGAGTGGTTTGATAAAAGGTTAATGTAAGGAAAAGGTAAGTGCGTGTAGGGGAAGAGGGTAAAAGGTCTACTCGGATGATCTAGGTAATGGGTTAGGGTCAAAGTGGCAGAACAATCAAACGTACGCACACGTATAAACTATAACACACTATCTCGGTTTAAGAGCGGGGAAAACTTTACATCATCTAAGGTCGATAGGTTTATCCAAACAAGGGTGAAGTGAATCACGGTAGCCAAGGTATATGATAAGATCGGGAAAACAATGTAGGTTAGGTGTAGGAACGTGTAGGTATGTTCCATTTCACCAAAGGTAGGGCCAGGATAAACAATCACGATAATAGGCTAGGTAAATTCATTAGGTCAAACAACATAGGTAAAGTACTGTCAGTAAGGTATAAAGCGAACACATGAGGTCAAAAGGTCACTAAAGAATGGTCCGAGATCTAAATATCGAGATCACGTTATGGGTAAGGCCGAGATAGGGGTAAAATAAGGAGGCTTTAATAGTAAACGTGGTGAGGTTGAAGAAGGTGGAGGGCCAAAAGTGAAGGTAAAGTGGTCCAGGTAGGTGTATGGAAGGAAAAAGAAAGGGGAGGTAAGGAAAATGAGGTCAATGTGAGGGCAATGAGTACGCAGGTAACCGACACCGGTTGGTATGAATCGATGACGGTGTAGGGAACCGATGGTGGTTAGTTAGGGCATCGAGCTAGATTCGTTCAAGGGTTGACCGATGCGATGGGTGAGGTTAGGGGATGGATAGGTAGGCTAGATGGGTTTGGGTAGGTGTGGGTGACTGTTAGGGTAGATAGGTAGGGTAGATAGGTATGGGTAGGTGTGGGTGAGGGTTAGGGCAGATAGGTAGGGTAGGTTTGGGTGAGGGTAAAAATAAGGTTAGGAAGGTGGACTAATACATTACTTTTTGTGGGATGCAGCCCAAGACAGCTGTAGATTAGGGCACAGGTGCCTGCCTTTATATCGACAAGACAAGCAATCGTGACACAGAGAGAGTGACACCATGTGGTAGAGGTGGGATTGATAGGTGTGTGACACTACTAACATGTAGTCCGGGAGGTGAGTCTTATGGTTGCCCTCATTGATAGATGGGAATCGGTGACCAACACCTTCCATTTACCGATGGGTGAGATGACGATCACCCTAGAGGATGTCTATAGGATCCTATGGTCACCCATATTGGGGGCCCAGGTTTATTCCATCTCTTTAGAGGTGTTTGAGGAGCTACTGGCACCCATTTTTGGTGAGGGTGTAGTGGACCTGATGTTCCATAGCACTAGCCTGAGCTATGGAGCAATGTATAGAGCTCATCCAGAGGAGATGAGGTTAGTGGTACTCTTGATGGAGGTAGTGTGTTGCTTCGCACTATCGGATACAAAGGGGGAGATTCCCGAGGTCACTGATGGGAGTCCTCCATGACATGATGATACATCAGACACGGTTTGCATGGGCACTGCTCGCATTTCTAACCCAGTGTATAGAGAGATATGGGCCTACGGGTGACTAGGAGGTTTAGCATATGTTGCGCCGCTACTACTTTACATTGTTGGGCATACGAGCACATTGTTTGTGTTCAACCAGGTGGGGATGCCTTGGGCAAATGTATTCCCAGTGAGAGTTTTGAGAGTTAGTTACAAAGCGGTGGGTACCAGACCATTGGAGAGGCCCAAGGTCTAGAGCTACGCATGATGTAGCTTATTATAGGAGGTTGTTGGAGGTACATGTCTGGGGTGGACATTATTTAGAGGTCGTATGTGGGCTTCCCTCATACAAACAGATGGCCATGAGCTAGCCGGGCTACTCTGAGATACATCTATGGATAGAGGGAGGAGAGCGGGAGAGCATGAGAGGATACCTTAGAGCAAAAGTTAGACACCATTTTGATTGGTCCGGGGTGTACCGTGTCCATTCCTCAAGCATCTAGAGAGATGATATGGAGAGACCTATGTCTCCACCACCACCACATGCAATTCTAGGAAGGAGGAGTAGCAAGTAGATGTACATATTAATGATGTAAATGGGCACATGAAGTGGTGGGTGGAACAACCGAGAGATGTACCACCAAGGCCGGGAAGCTTGACTTAGCCACCATCACGGTTCCAAGAGATGCCCTACGAGGGCGGTGTGGCTACTTTGGTGACGCGATTGGGGATCATGCGGTGGCAACTTACAGTTGAGAGGCACGAGGTTACCACATTACGAGTGCCTAGATAGTGCCTTTGTAAGCCTCAAGTAGAGCAGGACAGAGTACCATAGGCGGAGGTAAGGGGAGATGGAGATGGAGAGGAGGTAGGTGGAGATAAAGGGCGATAGCTGCCCTATAGGTGCAGTGTGCGGGATTTACTGGTGGGCTAGTTGGTCATATTACAAGGAAAATTTATGGGTTTACGTAGTGGCCAGCTTATAGCAGCCAGACAGACATAGATTACTACCCTGCAGCCCGAGATATTGAGCATGAGCTCTAGGTTCAACTCGAGCTCTAACACCAAAGATAGCGCTCAATGCGAGTTCAGAGACGTGGTCCAATTTTACAGTACCCATATAGTAGTGGGACCCATGGCACCTCCACTGAGATAATGCCCATGGCGTGTTGAGAGATGCCCTAGAGAGGCACGGTATTATTAGGATCATTTGTTAGCTTCCAGGCTAGATGTGCCCTCCTATGCCGAGTACAAAGCACAATAGGCCTCCAGTGAGAGGACCAAATCCTGCACTCACAAACATGCGGAGAGTACAGTGGGGACGACGAGCCCAAGGATAGGGTTGTGGTGAGGTCACTAGTGTGCAGAGGCTAGCTCTGTGAAGTTAGGGGCCATCAAAGAGGAGGTGAGGCAGTGTCTACCCCAGTGCAAAAAGAGAGGGTCGAGAGAGACACGGTGACCTGCTATGGACCAGCCTGCATGCTAAGTCATTTTTGTATGTATTATATATGAGACCGGCCTGCGTGCCGAAGAGATTTTGTAGTGATTATTGTGTTGTACATGATACCGAATTGCATGTCAAGATTTTTGTATTGATAGTGGTCTATGGTAGATGATGATTATTTTGGAGATACAAATTTATGTGAGACTCGCAGTGTGCATTGTATTGATACACACATGTATATGTGAGGAGATAGATGATATTCAGGTGATGCTAGTGTGATGTGTATGAGTTTTACTTTATTATGATATGGATGGAAAATATATGAGCTAGGCATGATAGAGTCAGGTCATAGGCATGGATCGAGTCAGGTGATAGGCATGGATCGAGTCAAGTCGGTTTAGGCATGGATTGAGTCAGGTTGGTTTAGGCATGGATCAAGTAAGGGGATAGGCATGGATCGAGTTAAGTCATTTTTAGGCATGGATCGAGTCAAGTTGGTTTAGGCATGAATTGACTCAGTCGGTGTAGGAATGGATTGAGTTAGGTGATAGGCATGATTGAATCAAAGTTGATATAGGCATGGTGGAGTTAGGTTGGTTTAGGCATGGATCGAAGAGTTAGGTGATAGGCATGGTTGAGTCAGGTTGATATAGGCATGGTGGAGTTAGGTTGGTAGTAGGCATGGATGTTCATTTCAGTATTTTGATAATAAATGGCAATATAAAAGCATGAGATGGTGTAAAATGTGGAAAATATTGGTTATGTATGAAAATGTGAAATAATATAAGTGGTAAAATTCATGTGGTATATGGTATAGATGTCAAGGTTTTGATATGAATAGGAAATCAGGTAAAGGTGGGGAAAATGGTTAGGGTAAAGAGTGGCCGAGCTAACCTTCCAGGCCCCATGCCCTGGAAGTGCTACCTACATAGTCTCGGTGAAAAGGGACCTCAAACCGATGTAGTTCTCCCATAAGCTAGGAAAGAATATGAGAAGATAGAAGAATAGGTAGTGCGGTTGATAGTTAGGTTGGATTCGAGGTCATAAGTATGATGAGGTCAAGGTCGATTAGGTGAGGTGGAATATAGGTAGATAGGTATGGGTGATTTTAGGTCATAGGTATAATTAGGTTGAGGGCATTGATGTTGGGGTTGAGAATAGGTAGATAGGTAAAGGTGATTTTAGGTTGATTGAGGTGGGAGAAGAAAATCTCAAAAGATAGGTGTCGAGGCTCTAGTCCTATATAAGAAGATCAAAAGGTAATGAAGAAGAGAAAAGATAAGAGGGGGCAAGAAATCCACTTGATTAGCAAGGATCAAAACGTATGAAACACATCTTTAGATAGGCTAATGAACGTAAGACCCTAAAGACATTACATGATTGATAATTCTAAGAGTGACGAATAGTCACATGATCACCAAATGTCGTAGGTTCAGCAGGTCCCTTGAGGTATGACATGAAAAGACAATGGGTAAGGAGGTGTAGGTAATTGGGTCATAAAATGGGAAGTAGAATGCCTTGGGTAATAGAGCCAAGATCACAATAGGCAAGTCCATGACAAAAATCTTATTTTTCTTTTTCTTTTCTTTTTGAATTTGTAGATAGAATGATTGATGTGGGAAGTCTATACGGGAGGAATATATGTCTCCTTGAGGTCCTCGTGAAGCTGATCGATGCGGGAAGCTTCAATTTTGATTTTGAGAAATAAGTCTACTTTTTGGAAAACTATGAAGAGAGTTGTGAGCTTTTATAGCTGTCCTTCGAGGGAGAAGTCTACTTATAGTGACAATTAAAGGTGGAAGATGTCCTTTTGAGGAATTCATATTTTATATTGGAAGTTTGACTCAAGGAGTTGATCCCTTATTTTGGAAGATGTCCTTATGAGGGATTCATCTTTTTTTTTTGGCTTTTATGTCATGGACGAGACTGTAACGAAGCATTTGGTTCTTGTTGAGAAGGCAAGGGTGAACGACCATGGGATCTCATCTAAAAGGAGACGAAAAGTATCCATGAGAATCATGTCATGTGTAGAGCCACAGTGCACATATTTAAGATAAGGTAAAAGGAACGGGTAATCACATGATTCATGTTTAATCGTTAGGGGATGGATGGAGTAAATAAACACATGGTGAGGTAGGACAATGAGTCAACAATAGAATGGTAAAAGATGTAATGTGTTAAGGGGCTCAGTTTGGGTTTACCCTCAAGCGAGGACAAACGATAGCACCGATCCATAGGTATGAGTTACGATGTATGGTCCAAGCCAATTAGGAGAAAATTTTCTCCGTTTGCTTTTTTTTTATTTAGTTACGTGATTATTTTCCTTGAGGACGAGGTCATTGACTTGGAAGGTTCATTCATGAACACATTTGTCATAAGCACGTTTGATACGTTGTTGATAAGCTTAAACGTGATCCAGCGTTAAGATGACGTTCATCTAATAACTCTAGTTGTGCTAAGTGGTCCTCATGAAATTCATCATCAGTAAGTATGTCATGGAGAGAAATGCGAAGTGAGGGGATTTAGACTTCGAGAGGAAGAACAACCTTGTACCGTAGACCAGTGAAAAGGGTGTAGCCGCAGTGGAAGTGTGAATACTAGTGTGGTATGCCCATAGAGCAAAAGGAATGTGCGTATGCCAATCCTTCCCAGTATTGTCAACCACTTTCATGAGAATTTTATTGAGGGTTTTGTTAGTGGATTTGGCTTGGCCATTGGTTTGTGGGTAATAAGGTGAGGAGAAACTAAGCTGAATGCCAAAGGCATCGCAAAGTTTTTGCAGTGTTTTGTTTTTGAATTATTTTCCATTGTCAGTGATGAGGCAATGAGGGACACCAAAGTGAAAAATGATATGATGGTTAATGAACTCACATATTTTCTCACTTTCATGGAGATGAGCGGTATGGATTCCACCCATTTTTGTAGTATTCGGTAGTGGTTATGATCCATTGATGGCGTTGGCAAGAATGAGGATTGATTTCTCCAACAAGATCCAAAGCCCATTAAGAGAAGGGCCAAAGGTCACGAGTGACCGTAAGGCATGACTTGGTGTATGATGAAGGTTAGAATATTGTTGAAATTTCATGCAACATTTGACATAGTCACAATAATCATGGTTAAGGGTCATATAGCCTAGTAATAGCGTAGGCGTCTTAGAACAAGAAGGCCACTTAAGTGACCTCCACATATGCCATCATGAACCTCCTTGATGGTATAAGGAATTTCAGAGCTTGTGAGGCATCATAAGAGAATACCATCAAATCCACGCTTATAGAGGAGTCCCCCTAGTATAAAGAAATGGGAGACCTTATAAGGAAGGTGCGTTATACATTATTGGTGAGATCGGGAGGTACGATGGAGAGGGAAAGGTAGTCAAAGTATTGTTTATAGCAAAGGTCACTTGGGTCGGGGGTGTCGAGTTACGATTAAGTAAACATCATGAGGTAAATAAGAAGATGAATGGAGGTGTTTACAGTGACAAATATTTTGGAATCGGTAGGGGAAGCGGGTATTTGGGAAGCTAAGCGAGGTCATGGTGTCTGCAAATATTTTGGTTGACCGTGGGATGGTTTGAAGGGTGTAATAATAGAAGGTGGTCAAAAGTATGTCTACATGATGTTTATACTTTTGAAGTATCTCTTTACGACATTGTTACATACCATTGACTTGGTTTATGACCAGTTGAGAATCACGAAAGATGTTGATTGATTTGGCATCTAGGGCGTGGCGACTTGGAGACCTAGTACAAGCACTTCATACTCAGTAATATTTTGGTGCATTCAAAGTCTAGTTTGAAAGATAAAGGCATGGGTTCTCCATCCAAAGGGATGAGGATAACAAAGATCCACCCCACGTTGACACTTGGACCCGTCAAGAACAGTGTCATTTGGTATTAGGGTTCTTCTAGGGAAAGGGTAGAATGGATTCATCCGAAATTCAAAATTAGAGGGTTAGTCCCGTAATAGGTACGTCATCCATTTGGTCAATGATAAGTTATCCCTTAATGGACTTTTGGTGAATGAATTTGAGGTCAAGATTAGCTAAAAGCATAAGCCATTGCGTGGTGCGCTGATTTTGATAGGGTTTGGCGTACATGAAGTGTAAAGGGTCGATTTTGGTCACAACATAGGTTTTGTGGTTGAGTAGGTAATGGCGGAGTTTGGTGGCAACAAAAACTAAGGCTAAGCAAAGCTTTTGGGTGTTTGTATCAGGTTTCATAGTCCAAAAGAGTACGGATTATGTAATAAACCACCCTGCTCCTGTGTTGTTCATCATGGTGAGTGAGCATAGCTCTCAAGGAATGATCGGTAGCTGATATGTATAGGTAAAAAGGCTAATCATCTTTCGGTGGAATTAGTACGGGTGGTTGGAGAAGGTATTGTTTTAGGGCCTTAAAAGTGTTGTGAAATTCATCATCCCATTTAAAGGAGACATCTGTCCTAAGAAGATGATAAAATGGTTGACACCGATCTCGATAATTGTGAAATGAAACGATGAATGGATTGTAATTTACCTTGTAGGCTACGAAGTTGTTTAAGGTTAGTGGGTGAGTCATTTCCAAAATGGCATTGAATTTAGTTGGGTCAACTTCTATATCATGGAGGAAATAATAAATCCCAGGGAGTTTTCCCGAGAGAACCGTGAATACGCACTTTTTAGGTTCAAGGCGGATGTAATATTTAATGAGGGGATTAAATATGGTTTTAAGGACAGAGAGGTGCTTGGCTCGGCGTTTATATTTAGCCAAGAGATCATCCATGTAATCTTCCAATATGCGATGCATGATATCATGGAAGATGTAAGTCATAAAGACGCTGATATGTAGCACCAACATTTTTAAGGCCAAAAGGCATGAATTGATAGCAAAAGGTTCCCAAGGGTAATGAATGCGGTCTTGTGATGATCTTACGGGGAAAAAAATTTGGTTATAACCCAAGAAACCATCCATGAGCGAGAGCATCTTGTGACCCGTGGTAAGGTCCACCAGTTGATCAATACCAGGCAAGGGAAATTCATCTTTCGAGTAGGCAAGGTTGAGGTCTCAGAAGTCCATGTAAATGTGGAGTCCCCTGTTTGCTTTAGTAATTGAGGGATAATGTGAGAAATCCAACGAGGATAATCAATGGGTAAGATGAAGGAAATGGAAATACTACATTGAAGTTATTATTTGACAAGAAGAGCAATGCGAGGGTGCATTTTCCTCAACTTTTGTTTAATAGGTTTGGCATCGAGGAACGGTTATGATATTGTGGACCACTATGGTGGGGTCAATACCAGGCATGTCTACATAAGACCAAGTGAAAGTGTGGTTATGATCTTGGAGAAAGGAAGTGATGGCTTCCTATTCAGCAGCATCTAAAGATTGTCCAATCTTTAGGATGTGCGGGTCATCTTGAGTATGAATGTTGATCTCAATAGTCGATTCATTCAACATGGTTTGTGTCTCGAGAGGTAACGCATCGAGAAATATATGAGTTTTCTACACCAAGGTAGGTGAGTATGGACTCATCATCCCGGCATTAAATGACGCGTTAATGGTGGGGTGTGTCAGTCGTCGATCATCTCGGGATACGGGAATGGGAGAGTAGAAGGGCCTTGCCTTCGTGTTGATAAGTCAAAGGTCCCAAGGAGATGGTGTTTATGAAAAAAAAAAGTTAGGAGGGATAGATTCAGGATCCATCGACTCCGTCGGTGAGGGTGGTGATGAAGGTGGAGAAGGGCTAGGGTCCTCAATGAATTCAATGCAGGCCTGTTTGGTAGAAGGGTTGGGGAAGCCAATACCACTCTGGTCATTATGTTTGTGGGTGGTACATGGAATAATGGTATGGTGGCCTTGCTCGTAAAAGCCAAAACCAAAACCCTTCCATGCACAACGGTGCAGGAAGGTGTGGGTGAAATGGTGATTGGTAAGTGATTGGAAGTCCGCAGAAAATGGGTGGGGTTGTGATGGTGGTTTAGGTGTGTAGGTGGTAGATCAAGTCCCCCATAGGTGAGATTAGTATGAAGATGAGGAGGACCATAAAGGAGGTGTTCTCCTATATGGTGATCATAGCGAGGGTGTTGGTGAAGGCTTCCATACTCGTGTGGAGTAAGGAAGGTGTTGACACTATATAAGCGGTATTCCGCTAGAGTGATGCATTAAAAACACCTTCTAAAGGATCGGTGGTTGGTATGTGGGTAGCTGGTATGGATGATGTGTCGAAGATCGATGTGGAGGTGGAGTTAATGGATTGGGAAGATAATGGGTTAGCCGTGGAGGTTGTAGCGGTGGGAGGAATAGAGGAGGTATGTGTGGTGAAAGAAGTGAATGTTGGTAGGTGGAGGTGTAGGTGAAGCACTAGTGGTTGCGAAGGTAGATGGCTTGATAGGTATGAGCACATCATTGGGTCGATCAAGAAAGCATGTTGCATATTTTGAAAGGTGATGGGTCAGTGGAATGGTATAAGTGTGTCCTTCGTGTTCAAACCTTACACAACGATGCAAAGTGGAGGGAACAAAACCCATGACACGGATCCAAGGTCTACCAAGCAACAAGTTATATTGGAATCCCCTCCAAGACATAAAACAATTTGGGAATAGTATGGGGGCCCACGGGAACGTGAAGGATGACAAAGTGCCAGTGTGGAGGTGATAACGTCATTGAATGAACACAACATGACCAAATGTTTGTGCATGTAATTGTTAGGTATGCGCATTTGAGAAAATGCATGGGATGAAATGATGTTAATGATAGTGCCTCCATCAATCATCACACAATGTAGCCATATGTCATCAATGTGTATAGAGATGAAGAGGGTGGGTTCTAGGTCATCATTTTGGTATGGTGTGATCTCTACCTCTGAGAAGCTGAGGGAGGCCACTTGGTGAACAAGGTGAGGTGAGGATGAAGGTGGTAATTTGGTGAGGGAGGATACATGATGGGGTGTGATAATGGAGGCTACAGTGTAGGGTCATTGGGTAAAACCTCGATAGATTGAAGAACCTCCATGAGGGCTTGACGATGGGATTTCGAGGTTTGGATGAGGTCATATAAGGAAATTTTGAGTGGAGATTGGTGTAATTGTTTGAGCATGGTGTGATGTGTGATGCCATTAGAAATGGGGTATGTGGGGCCGCGGATAGTTATCTTAGGTATGGGTGTAGATGGTATGTTGGGTATAGGATTGGTTGGTGGGTCAGCTACCTTTTCTTTACCCTTCTGCACATGTGTAGTGACATGTACCATGTTGATTTGAGGGAAATTGTCAAATGGAGAGGGTGTAGGGTAAGTGGTATAACGACATGAAGGGAAAAAACCTACGGGAGGAGAAAATCCCTGTGAGGTTAGCTGGGCATAGTGACATTTAGGTGGTGGCGTGGCGAGTTCCTAATGTAAAACGTGTTAATTTCAAATTTGGTGTGTGGTTCTAGTGGAGCTGTGAGGGTGGAGGTTTTGGTTGTTGAGTACGTAGTGTGGGAATGGGGGTAGGTGAAGCAAGATCCTCGTCAAGAAGGTCATCGTCATCAAAGTTGGTTTCAGGTGGACACAATTGGATAAGGATGGTTTTCAAGGCCTTGCAGTTCTCCACATCATACCCTGACACATGATGGTATGCACAAATTTTGGTATCATCAAACCCCTTTGGCTTGGGTTTGAGGGGGTTGTAAGGTCGGAGTGGCGGTAATGTGATAACAGAAGTCTCAAGGAGGTTGGTTAAAATTTTGGCTTAGGACCACGCTAGTGGATCACAATGGGAAGTGAGTGTAGGTTTGGGTGTGGGTGTGGTTGGTTGTCTGGGAATATTTTTGGAAGAGTAGGAATAGGTCGAGCTATTCGTTTAGGCATCGGTGTGGTTTGAGGTATCGGTCGGAGTTTGTTTGGTTAGGGTACGGTAGATGGATAGATAGGAGGGTGTGGGGTTGTTTTGACTACCTTATTGTGGGGTGCGGGGTTTTGTTTTTGGGTTGCACCTTCTTAGGTAAAGGTGATGTGGGAATACGGGGTCTAGAAGGAAAAGTAGATGGAGGAAGAGGGTGAGTTACCCATGGGGATAACGGGGTACTATAAAGGTAGATGATGTAGGTCATGCTTGGGGTGTGAGGGAAAATTGCGAAGTGTAATAGGTAGTGAAGCAACGGTTGAAGGTATCGGAGGTATTGGTGGTAAAGAGACTGTAGGTGTGGGTATGAATCATGTTGTGTACACAGGTAGGCTAGATATTTGTGAGGAAGGAATGCTTTGTTGTGTTATTGGGTTATGAATGGGTGAGGGTGCTTGACCATGTTAGGCAACTAAGGTCTTAAGGTAGATAGGACAAGTGTGGGTGTGATTGGTGCGGTAGGGGTATGAGGTCGATGAGTTTGTTTCTTTAGTTTTGGTGTCGGAGTAGGTGTGGTTTTAACGTTGGAGGATGTAGCTAAATCCAGTTTAATAGGTGGATGAGTAAGGCTGGTGGTTGGGGTGACCCCTAAAGTGGTAATAGGTTTAGTGGAGGTAAATATTGTGGGTATGGGTTTAGGTTTAGGCATAGGTCGGGTTATGGGTAAGGGTGTGGTGTGAGTGTTAATGAGATATTGTGGAAGGGGTTGCAACAACAATGGTTGTATGTGGTTTGATGGGTGGAAATGTGCTTGGGTAGATAGTGGAGGTGTCATCGAGGATCTTTGCATTTTTGTTGAGATAGGGAGTAAGAGGCGCCCCATAATAAATCCTTATCCACATAATCCAAGTGGTCGGACCAAATGTGAGAATGAAACATTTTTGGGTGGAGTTGGTGAAGACCTAATGGGAATTCCTGTAAAATGCATCCTAGAGACAGGGGAATCGACCGGTTTCAACTTCACGTGGGTAAGAGAGCTGAAAGTAGGTCTGTTGGATGTTGGGTAGCGGATGGAGAATACTCGCCAAGAGGAAAAGGTATCCCCACCAAGTCTATGATGGGTGGAAGGGATGATGGGAGTTCCTCTATGAGTGGAGGAATAGATAGGTGTTCCTCTATGGGTGGAGGAGGTAATGGGTGCTCCTTTGTGGGTGGAGGAGGTAATGGGTGCTCCTCTACAGGTGGAGGAGGTATGGTAGGTAAAGGTTCACTAAGTGGAGAAGCTAGGGGTGAGATGGTCTCAATGTCGCAGAAGACTCCTCCGTAGGTGATGTAGGAGATGAAGGGTGTTCTTCTATTGGTGAAGGAATAGTGATGGTTGGTTCAGACGTGGAAGGAGGATTTGGGCTAGGATTTCCTCTATGGAAGGGATGTGAGGTAATTGAGAGGTGACATGTACCTCGTTAAAGATCACATGAACCTCACACGTATGGGTATCATAAGTGGATGTCTCACCTATTTGATTGGATGAAGGGGCATGATTGGGAAATGGTTTTTTAAAGATTTGTAGATTTTGGTTAGGGGTGGCGTTAGGATTATCCATAGTCAACTCACCTTTCTCGAGCATTTCTTGGAAAATATTCTTAAAAGTGATGTAGTTGCCGTCACTATGACCCTTCACTCGGTGATAGTTACAGAAATCTTGTTCCTTATACCATGTAGGCATGGGGTGAGTAGGGTCAAAACCAGTGTGTGGTTTTATGGGTGGAAGGGTGATGACACCAGCTTTGATAAGATTTTCTAAAATAGAAGAGTAAGGTTCCCCAATTGGGGTATAATTTTTGCTCTTGTCTGAATCGAAAAGCTTGAATGGGTGATAGATTAGATGAGGGTGTAGCTTGATTAGATGGATGAGATGGGCTGGCCTTGAGTACCATTGCATTAGTGGTACCTTTAGCTTTTGAATAATTGGTTGGTGGTTTGGAAGAAGAAGAGGTTTCAGTCAACTTGAATTCTGAATTCTTATTTCGTAATTGGATTTTCTTCTCTTCGATGGCCCGAATCTCTAACTTTCATGCCATAGTGAATGCCTCATCGAATGTTTAGAAATTTTGGACCTGTAAGGTCAGGGAGATATGTTTGGTGCAAGCTCGGGTAAAGAGATCAATGAATTCAGGTTGTGGCAATTGAAAGGTAAGTTTATTGATCAGGCTGCACCAGCGAGTGACAAAATCTGCGATAGATTCATCCTCGTATTGACGTGTGGAATATAGATTGGTCATGGTAACTTTCTTGGCGATATTGATAGAAAAATGATCCAAAAAATATTGGGCTACCTAATTGAATGAAAATATGGAGTGTTTGGGTAACCCACTATACCAGTTTAATGCAGGTCCAGTGAGGGACATGGGAAAAGTTCTCAAAAGTAAGGCATCATCATGAGCAATCAAATAACATCCACTTTTAAATAAGCGCAAATGTTGTTGTGGGTCTTCCTTACTATTGAAGAGGTTGAATTTAGGCATTTCCCAATGCACATGGTATGAACAGATGGGAATGGATGGGTGAATAGGCTCGTTGCAAATATCATCATAAGTGAGAGTGTTATGGGAACTAGAAACCAATACCTCCAAGTGTTTGCATCTTTTCCATCATCAATTTAATAAAGTCGTTGGTGGGTTGTGATGATTGGATGCCTCCTATAATGCGAGGAGGTTGGTTTTGAACATATAATGGGTGTGGCATTCCAGTGTATGGGGATGCCATGTAAGGTGGTGGAGAAGAAGGAAATGAAATAGGGGGTACGTACCCAGAATGAATAATAGATGAAACAGGCGGTTGTTAGTAGTATGTATATGGGGGAGGAAGGGTCATGGTAACCCTAGTGGCAATAGGGGCTAATGATTGTGGAATGGAAAGAACTACATTCTGAAATGGGGTAGAGGTCACCGACACTAGAGGTGGGAATGTAGCCACAGGTATGTGTGAGACATGAGGGGTGGATGAGGTTGTGTTTGGGGTAATCATCGAGGGTATGGTGGATGTAATGGGTGCCACAGAGGTAACAGATGTGGCAGTCATGGGGGTATGAAACCTAACTATGAAACGACTGGGGGTAAGGTGGATGCAGGTAGCACGGAGCTAGATGGGGCTGATGCTAAAGTGGTTGAGAGTCGGGGGGATAGATACGGACATTCTCGTATATCAACTGACCCAAGGCATCTCGAGTGGACGAATGGGAGAGGTAAAAGCGCAAGGTAGCAAGTTTTTGGTCAAGGAGTCATACGAACTCCTTAATTTCGATAACGATATTAGTAGGTTGGATAGGATCCATGGTTGGTGATAAAATAGAAGGTGGTGAAGGACAATGTTGGAGTGGTTGGCAATGGCGTGGAACACGAGGCGTTTCTTGTCTTCTGGGTTAGTACCATGTGAACCAAGAGATCTTAATCGATCGGTGGGGCTGCTTCTCTGTAAATGGTATAGAGAATAGTATAAAAAAAAATGTATGAAGTAACAAATGGTGGGTGGAATGTGAAACAGGCTAACCGATTTCGGTTAGGAAAGCGACATCGGTCGGGGTAACCATTGCTGGTCATGTAGAAAATAGGTAGTGAGTAATCAGTGATGCAGAAGGAAAAATGTGACAAGTATGCCAAATTTGGGGATGTGTAAAACATCAATGGAAAAAGTGCAGATGAGACTATGGAAAGTGGAAGAAAGTGAACTAAAAATTTCCTTTTGCATAGGTTAGCAAAAGGACTGGAACCAACGTCGGTTGGGTATAACCGATGGTGGTAAGAGGTAACCGATGATAGTTATCAGAAATTGAAATTGTGATGAAAGAAAGTGATTGTGAATTAAAATATGATGTAGAATTAGAACCAAAATTTTGGGAATGATGGTGATATGGCACAGCACACTCAGAAGTGAAGCCGAATACACCAACTATGATGAGGAGTGTGCAAGGATGAAAAAAGTGATGAACATGATCTTTCACCTCAAAACGCAAACCAAGTAGAAACAATAAGAAAATGTGATCCTAAGAGTGCCCTTTTCTATTATGTTTGTTTAGATTATGATATTTAGTGATTGACACATGAATTGTGAAATAGAGCTTTTGGTGAGGATGGCTTCCTACAAAGAAGGAGACCTAAAGGGTGCGAGTTTCAAGTTTCTTAAGGTGGGGGTAGGCTTCGCTCCTCGAAGTATGACTCGACATATCGTGAGCTGGGTGCTCATTGTGCCGTGATCGTGTGATCACCTACAACTTCTTCTAGGTAAGATCTTGTTTAAGAATGTATGTATTTGAATTTTTGTGTGGTTTGGTAAGACTCAGAGGTAGAGAAAAGGATAGAAGTGCTTTTCTACAATTCATTTGTCAACCATCAACTGGCAATGACTTCCAGTGTATAGGTTGCCCTCAATTAATGTGAGCTAATGTAGAAAATCAGAATGAAATGCAATGATTTTAAAACCCAAATCAAAAATGTGAAATTGGATGACATAATAAGATGAAGAGGAAGAGGGATGCTCTTTCACTAAAATGTAGAAAACATGAAGAAATGATTCTTTTTAAATACACCAAAAGAAAAGTTTCCTTTAGAGAAAATAGAAAGGAGTGGATTACTAGGGAAGAAAATTAGTGTGTACGCTTTTTAGAAGGGAAACAAACACACAATTTTTTCCTAGGAATGAATGAAATGCAAGGAACCCCAGATGGGTCCCACCAGGTGTGCCAAAATGTTTCACATTTTTCTTAGATTGTTTCTTTGAATTGCATGATGAATAAATAGGGTAATAGGCATATGAGGAATACATGTTCAAATGTCGGTTGATGGGTTGTTACACAAGCATGAATTCGAATCCACAAATGACCGTGTGAGAGGTTCCTTTTGGCTAGGAGGAACTACTTGTAATGAAAGCAAGACCACCAAAAAGAATTAAACAATATGGGTAGTGAACTACCTAGCGTGAGCTAGATCTGGGAAGTGTGATACTTCCTAGATGGCTGTCAGTCCACTGTTTTAAACAAATTAATGCTGAAAACAAGGTAAATCCTATTGTTATTTTGAAATGATTTAGGCATCTCACTTAAAAACACAATAAGAAAACCAATCTAATCTAACATGCTAAGCTAGAATAGTATCCACGAGTTAAATGGTTGGTTGGGGTCTGCAGAGTCCGATAAAGGTGTCGGGTAGGTCATCGGTGAGTGAGGGTGAGGTAAAATTAGGTGGATAGGTCTCTGCTCAAGGTTGTGTGGACAAACATAGAGACCGGCGTTGGTCGGGGGGTGACCGACCACATTTAGGTATAACCGGCACCCCGGTTATTGTGAAATCTAGAAACGTCCGGAATAGGGTTTTGGTCTCCTTTGTGATTACACAAAGGATTTGGTTGGTTAGGATGAGGTATTGGGTGACTGGAATAGGTTTTTATGAGGTTTTGATTGGTCTATGGAGGTGCAAAATGTTGGAGATGGTCAATTGGGAGCAAGATGAACAATGGATGATAAAATAATGATAAAATGAAATAACTAGGAAAGTATGATGTTTCACTTACTTGGATTTCATTTCTGAAAGTCTATGTGTGAAGGATGGAGGTGCTGATGATGAGTTTGAAGGCTGCAAGTGATCACCAAGTGAAGAAAATATTCTACATGGGCTGCATGCACACTCCTCTTTTGCTTGGATAGATCAGAATGTGGCTGGGAGGGATGTGTAGGAGAAGATCCTCAATCTCCTTCCTTAGATGTCATTTTGCTAGAATTGGCTTTCTCGAGAAGATGCGTTATCTCTTTGAGATTTCATTCTTGTTTGTCGCATTTCTCCCAATGTTTTCCAACCTTGAGAATAAGGTAGTTTAGGGGTTAAAAGGGGTGGCGATGGTGGTCCGGCTTAAAGGTGATGGTTAGGGGAAACCGATGTTGGTCAAGGTGGGATTTTCTAAGTTTACTAAACTTAGGAGATCCTCCCGATTTCTTCAGATCTTGTTGTTATCACCAAATCACAACACCCTTATGTTTCCATAAGTGCATATACTTGAACTTTGATGGTGTGATTGGATAACATTGGTACTATCTCCAAGTTGTGGGACTTGCTACTTGAGATAGACCTGAGAAAGCTGGTCCTTGTTCCTAAACTACCACCGCCACAATCTACTATAATGCGAGGGGTAAACCCTTTGTTCTAATCTAGCTTTCCAAGGGACCAAGGAGAGAGAGTGCATAAAATGAAAGCCTACACTAAAGCGGTGATACACCAGAAAAGGAGGGTGTGTGAGAGTATCCTTCCAATGTGTGAGATAAAGAAGCAAAATGCACACTAGAGGGAGTGATGACAGTTCCCCACGATCCAGCAAAAATGCATTTTACAACAACATTTCAAACATACACAATGATAGTGGATCCCTGCATGAACATAAAGTAGACACAAAGTATTCTTGTAATCAAGATTAAAGGGCAAGAAGAATGCAAGAAAACACAGCAGGGGAAGATACATCCACAAACTTATATTTTATTGCTTCATGATATGCACAGTTCAATCTATTACAAGATAAGGGCCTGGATCACCATGCAAGGAGTCCACTACAAGGGCCTATAGCACATTGGCTTCACAAAGAAATTTTGACAGAGCTTTGCTATTTGAAAACTCCTCCTTACAATGAGCCCAACACTCCCATTTATAGAAAAAATGAGAAGAAAGAGAGAAGGGAAAATGGAAATCCCAAAATCTGTCCTTCAACCACTTGTAAGAGGCATTAAATGGAGTAAAATGATTGTATATTACTTTGAAAAGGCTTCTCATACTGTCCTAGAAAAAGTGCTCAACAGAGAAATAATGATGACCATGCCTCTTAATTACACTCCCATTGCCAAATAAAACACTTTGTTATGAACCCGGACACGTTTTATAAAAATATCCATCAATATCTCATCAAATCTATAATTTATAGAATTTTTGTGTTGGTCTTGGAGCCATGATTCCAATGGTATGAATTTTACGATTTCGTTGAGAAATGAAAAAGTGATGGCCTTCGAGTGCGGGCAGCTATTTTGGGTCAGCGGGCAGTTTTTTCTATCATTTGACGGGAATGAGCATTAACTGACTGGAGCTGAATATGTTTCTTTTATTTAAATATATCTACCCTAATTTTGGTGTAGAGGATGTCGTGCTCATTCCGGAAAGTCTAATTTTGTGAAAATTAGAGCTCTGGAGTCAAAAGATATGGCCGTTTGAAGTTCATGGGTCAAACGTTGACTTTTTTCTTTGCCTTCGGCCGTTTCGGCTTTTCTGCATCCCACACGTATTTTTGTCCCAGGCTGCCCCTGGACACATTCTCCCACATTGGATGATCAGGCTTCCTTGTCTCTTTTGCGGCTTTTTCACCTTTTCACGTCCCACGCGTCCCTCGCGTACTTTTGTCCCGGATTGCCACGGATGAAAATCTCGAAGCGCTCGAAATGGACCATCTTGTGGAAAATCGGCCGATTCGCGCCCAGCATACTTCATTTTTCCGGCTTTCCCAAACTACGTGAAACAAAAAAACTTGATGATTTTTCTTGGTTTCGGCCGCTTTAAAGATCTTTTTCGCGTTCGCGTGTACTTTTGTCCCAATCGTCCAGTGATGACCACCGGGACAAAATTTGTCCGACTTAACCGATTTTATTTGTATTTCGCCCCCAAACTTGGTACGACAAACCTTGGTATGACCCGCACCGATGCACGACTCCGAACCCTTGAAGACCGAAACGCTTTAAAACAAAATTGCAACCTTATTTTTTGCATTTTTTTCCATTTTTTCCATTTTTTCTAACTCGTTGGGATTTCTTCTTGGATGGGAGAGTTAGAGAAGCCGAGGGGCCCCGAAAAAATGATTTCGGGCCTTGAATCAATCTACTTGCTTGAGTGAATAATTTGATGTATGTTATCGAATTATCTTGAGGAAAAATTTTGGATAACACTTGTGTCATTATCCAGGTGGATTAGACTGGGAGCTTCTTGTGAGCATGTGGGAATGTGGTTAGAGGGAGTGTAGGCATTGATTATTTTGGGTTTGGGTGAGTCTTAGTTAGTTATGGTAACTTGTTAAGAATAGGTCTTAGGTTGAGTTAGCTTGGTGAGGTGTCTAAGTGAACTGTATGTGTAGATATTATTTAAATAATAAATATAGTGAGGATAATGCATTAATTTAATTAAATTAATTAAATTAATATTAGTAGGGTTAAAGGGGGTCATGGCTAGGTAGATGTAATAAAGGGGGCTTATATGTCAAGGGATGAAGGGGGAGTGTGAATATATATATATATATATATATATATATATATATATATATATATATATTTGTGTTTGTGTGCACCTTTTATGCTTAAAACAAGGTTCATCCCACAAGATCTAGGGTCACATACAGTCAATCCATGAGACATCAAAATGTGGAACAACAACTAGATATTGGTTTGGGGTTAAAAATATTATAGGGGATTGACGTTTTATAGTTAGTGGGAGCCGAGGGGGAGGGGAGGAGGTCTCCGACTCCCACCCGCCATCCCATAGTATATGGGATGAGGGGTGGGGTCGCTGACCTTCCCCCAACATTCCCTCCTAATACCTACGCATAGGCCGCAACCTTAGAACTTCGCAAATTTTTTTCGATTAAAATTTTTGTTATAGAAAACACATTTATTATATATATATATATATATATATATATATATATATAAAGTATGAAAATATTACTTTTACTATCGTATTAATACTATTATCAATAGTAATTATATTCATATCATTAATAATATTAACTAATTTTAATCTTATACTTAAAATTTTGTTTATAATTTGATAGTAATATAAGGAGTGTAAAAAAAAAAAAATTTATTTCCTTTTTATTATTATTGCTTTATTTATCATTTTTCCTTTGTATAACTTATAGTAATTTGATAATAAATTTACAAAATAAATTGAGACTAATATTGTAGTGTCCACTTCCCAAGTTGACATTTGTTATTGTTGGTTTCGATATTGTTGACTATACTTATGGACATTTTGCATTATTTTGACTTAGCATGATGTTAGATGTTAGAGATATTTGAGAATATTGCTAGATCTTGATTCAAAGTATGTGGTGTGTGGATTATTAGAGACATTTTATATTGAGGATTATATGTTGTTGACATAGTTATATATTTCGACGTGTGATATTTTCATCATATTGAGTAGACCTTAACAATTGAACTAATCTTGTGATCCTATTGATATTGAAGAAGTTTAGAATCAAGATGTTAGAAATAGTAAACGATAACCTTACTTGCCTAGATGATGATTTGATTCATATATAGATGATTGTAGATTTATATTGTATATTTTATCTTAGATGTTTTGATGCGGCTATGAGGCTAAAGGAGGTATCAAGTGTTTTGCAGGTAAACGTTATCACAACAAACAACTGGGGGGATTGGAGACCAACCACATTGGAATGCTAGATGAATTTAACAATGGTCACCATGACAACATGTAATTTTGTTGTGTGTGTTTGAATTATTGTTAGGGGGTACCCATGGGGGAATTGCCTCCAATTGTGACCGAGGGGTTTGTCTGTTATTTTATTTAGTTTCCTTTATTTAATTTTAGTATGTTAGTTTATAGTGATGTAATTTCCTTGTGTTAATTATTTAAATTGTGTCTTAATTTAGTTAATTAATCATGTTTTAAACTAATTAGGTATGAGACAAAAGAATTGACTTATTATATTTGATGGCTCTTTGGGTTATGTGTTGTAACTTGAGTGATTGTGATCTTGAGTGTTGTACACTCTACCCCTTCATGGAAATTCGGATTTGGCCTTAAGGGCCAATTTTGGAGGCTTGTAGAACAAGTTAAACTTGTCCCACACCTCTTAAATCACTATACCAACCCTACCTATGGATTGGGGGTCAAACATAAACCCCATTATGTGTTTTTGGAAGACAAAACGTAAAATTTTATTACACTTTCTTTCATGTAATTAAAGTTGTCCTTAGGGGGTGTGGGCTTGGATTTTGTGTGTAAGTGATTTGTCCTTCCTCTCACCCACCAATTTATTATGCATTGGGGTTGAGGTTTGACTTGTGAGGTGGAGTTCGAAGGTGGAGTGATGTGGCATCCTACATGGAGCCACTTCACCCCCTCTCTATCTCTCTTTTCTATTTATTCTAGTTCTTTTTCTTGTTTGGGGTTACTTGATTTCTTTTTTTGGGTTCTTAGATTTTGGAGTGCTTGTGGATATTTATAGAGATTGTTGGTGATTGTTTGGGCTTGAAGAATCTTGGCGTGTGACTCTTGGATCAAGATCTACCATGGAAAGGTAGGTCTATACTCTTGTTATATGATTTCTTTTATATTGTGTATATGTGCATATTTTTGTGTGTTTTGGTATGCTTGTTGTGTGCTCGGTAGATTTCCTAAGTGTAGTCTAGAGAGGGGACTATAGGGATCTTACATATAGGGATGCATAAGAGTTTATTTCATGCTTTAGAGGGATTTAGGTTGGGTTCCCCACCTTAGACAAGAAAATGCTTGCATTTATTACTTTGTTTTATGAGGGAGACATAAGAGATTCTAGGGAGGCATAAGAGAATGTGAGAGGCATAAGAGGTTCTTGAGGGAGGCATAAGACTATGTAGGAGTTTGAAGATGTATATTGAGGGTTTTAAGGTGGGTTCCTATTTCCCATTAGGAGGCATAAGTGACCACCCCATAGATCTTGCTCCTTTGACTTTATAATTTGAATCCCTTTATATTGTGTTAGTTCTTCTTGTGTTTGTACTTTGAGTTGTTTGTGTTTTGGTATGGTTGTGGAATCCTTTTATTGTGATGTGGAAGCTTGTTTTTTCTGCTATGAGTAGGATCCATTTTCATTGCAATGTGGTTGGGGATCGGGGCCAATGAGGAGGATAGCTTCTTCTCCTCATTGGATTATTGGTTGGGTGGAGAGTGTTGCCTCTCCCCCTTTTTGTTGATTAAATAAAGAATGGTGGAACTCTTGTTGGTGATGTGAAACTTGAAGCATTTGTTTGTGTCAAAAGAAATATTTGTGAAAAACCTCCTTGTTATTCCCACTTAGGGTGGAAGACTTGTAATATTGTATTTCATTTTAGCTTTCATTCTTGTAAAATTTCCCACTTTAAGTGGAAGATATTGTATTAATATTTGTGAAGAAAAGTTGTATTGATTATTGGATATTAAATTTGTGTTGTATGTTGAAAAGGGGAAAGAAAGATTTGTTTTTGTAAAGCTAGTTTGTTGTAATAGGAAAGAAGTTATAAAGAAAATATCTTACTATCATTGTAGATGGTTTATTTCCACAAAAGTGTGTAGATCTCATTGGAAAGATAATAGTTCTTAGTTTATACACTTATTGAAAACCTTATTAAAATTGCTTGTGAGATTGGTTGAAATTTGTAGTTTGAAAAAGGAAAGAAATAGTTACTTTTATTGTATTCCATGAAAATTATAAGGTTGTGAAAAAGTTATGTTCGTCCATTCTTTTATAGTAGTCGAAATAAAGTATAACTTTATTCAAAGTAGATGGAAAGAATTTAGATTCAATTGTTTTGACTTGGTTAATAAAGATATAATAATTCTTAACACTAGTAGAGAAAAGAAGTCTCACATTGCAACTTAGGCTTCAACCTCCTTAGAATGTGCAAATTAATTGCTAAGTTATTGGTAAAATTTCTTTAAAACCCATTACACTTTGATATACTAAAAGGTGAAATTTGACTTGGCTTATTTTAAAACCTCTTACTCTTATCCTATTAAATTTTCACAAAAAAATCTCAAGTATAAAAATAAAAATTTGTTTCCACAATTAATGCTATAAATAGTATTACGTTGATAGTAGTTCTAAATAAAAAAATTAAATATTGTTAATATTAAAATATTAATAAAGTTAAATTATTTTAATATTAAAATGTTGGTATATATATATATATATATATATATATATATATATATATATATATATATATATATATATACAAAAAAAGGATTCTTATTAGACACACACACACACATATATAATATATATACATATATATTATATATATAAAATATATTAAATTTTATATAAAAAATATATATATTCAAAATTTGTTTTACACCCTTAAGGTTGCGAAAAATGTATAGTGGGATTTTAATTTTCAATGGGAGTAGGGTTGGCGGAGGGTAATCGACCCCACCCCCACCGTATTTGCTAATGGGATGGGGGTGGGTTCGGCGATCCTCCCCAAACCCCCAAAACTTGTTACCATATTACTTGCCACCATAGCAAAAGCCAAAACGTGCAATCGTTGTTAATGCAACCTATACAATGTAATCCGCGGTCGAGGGTTTCATTTTTAAATCGTTTATATATATATATATATAATTAGTTTTCGATTTATTCTAAACCCATTACCAAAAAAAGGAAATAGAATAAAATAAAATAAAATACACACACACACACACACACACACACACACACACACACACACACATATATTCTCTTACCCAAATGAAAACTTACACCAGGTTTGACTATATCTCAAAATGGAACAAACCCATTTGATTACTTGAGAAAATAACTTTGAAATGAAATAAATAAATACATTTAAAAACCCTAATGAGGGTATAAACAAATAAGAAAAAATAATGGAGTTTGTATGCCTCCAAAAGCTTAAGAGGGCCTTGATGGCTTCCCCATCCTCCTTCAACAACCTACAAACTCAAGAGAAACAATAAGCCAAAAGAAAAGAGAAGATAATTTTCTTAAGCATACTTTACAGCTTAGTTGTATTTTCCCTCATCTAAGGGTCCTAAATAAATCCATCCAACGGATGAGATTCATCCCTACAAAAATTAGGTGGGGAGTGCGTGAGTGGAATTTGAGTTTAAATTTAAATGTTTTAATTTCAAAATAAATGGGTTGATTTTTTTGTAAGGGGTCACTTTTATGGGTTAAGGGAATGTTTATTATTCTAACCCCATGTCAAATGGGGACCTTGTTAATTGTTTTAACCTTGTGGAATTAAATAACTTTAGTATTTATTTATATTGGCCCCTTTTACCCTTGAGATTTAAATGTGGGATATTTAAGTATAGTGGGAATTAAATTGTTTATTAAAATAACACCTAGGGAAAAATTAACCATGCTTAGTCTAATTCAGTTCATTAAAGTATAATGTGGGTTTTTAACAATTTGTTATAATGGGGAAAATTTTATTATTAAATATAATTGACTTAGAAACATTAATGTGACAACTGTTGTTTTTTGAAACCTTTTGTGGGCATGTTTTTCAAAAAAAAATTATTCCATAATTTTCTAGCTTGTCCTAGGTTGTTCTTGGGTTTCGATGCAGTGTAGAATTTAGTGGGCATTACACTTGGTATCGAGTTGTGGGTTCAAATCTTGGACCTTGGGAACACAAGAAATCATGAGACACGAACATTAAACCTATTATAATATTAAACCTAGCTCAATAGTAAACCTAGAAAACAACTTTGTCTGAAAATTGTATATTTTAGTAAACATAGAAAACTAGGATAAAAACCTAGAATAATGAACTAACTCTCTCCTTGGTCTACGTGTAAGAGGCAAAGACTAGGCGAGGGTCCTTCCACATAGACATATACTTGCCACCTCTAGATTAGGCCGTAATGGCCATTCTACCTCATATTTTACAAGAACCCAAGCACTCTAAAATCCTCCAACTCCAAAATGTAAGAACCCAAAAAGAAATCAAGTAACCCCCAAACAAGCAAAAGAACTAGAATAAATAGAAAATGGAGAGAGAGGAGGGTGAGGTGACTCTGTAGGATGCCACATCACTCATTCTCGAACTCTATGTCACAAGTCAAACCTCAATCCCAATGCATAATAAATTGGTGGGTGAGAGGAAGGAGAAATTACTTACACACACAATCCAAGCCCACACCCCCTAAGGAAAAATTTAATTAGATGAAGAAAAGTGCAATAAAATTTTACGTTTTTTCTTCCAAAAACACATAATGGGGTCTATGTTTGACCCCAATCCATAGGTAGGGTTGGTATAGCGATTTAAGAGGCGTGGGACAAGTTTAACTTGTCCTACAAGCCTCCAAAATTTTCCCTTAAGGCCAAATCTGAATTTCCATGAAGGGGTAGAGTGTACAACACTCAAGATCACAATCACTCAACTTACAACACATAACCCAAAGAGCCATCAAATCTAATAAATTAATTCTTTTTTCCCATCCCTAATTAGTTTAAAACATGATTAATTAACTAAATTTAGACATAATTTAAATAATTAACACAAGGAAATTACATCACTATAAACTAACATACTAAAATTAAATAAAGGAAACTACATAAAAGAACAACACACAAACCTCTTGACAATTGGAGGTAATTCCCCCATGGGGACCTCCTAATAATAATGCAACAACATAAAAAAATTACATGTTTCCATGGTGACCATTTTTAATTCCTCTAGCATTCCAATATGGTTGGTCTCAATCCCCCATTGTTTGTTGTGATAATGTCCTAAATGAATCCTGTAGAGTTAGTTGTATTTTCCCTCATCTAAGTGTCCTAAATGAATCTATCCAACGGATGAGATTCATCCCTACAAAAAGTAGGTGGGGAGTGGGTGAGTGGAATTTGGGTTTAAATTTAAATGTTTTAATTCTGAAATACATGGGTTGATTTTTTAAGGGGCCACTTTATGGGGTAAGGGAATGTTTAATATTCTAACCCCATTTCAAATGAGGACTCTTGTTAATTGTTTTGACCTTGTGGAATTAAATAAATTTAGTATTTATTTATATTGGCCCATTTTTACCCTTGAGAATTCAATGTGGGATACTTAACTATAGTGGGAATAAAATTGTTTATTAAGATAACACCTAGGAAAAATTAACCATGCTTAGTCTAATTCAGTTCATTAAAGTATAATGTGGGTTTTAACAAATTTTTATAATGGGAAAAATTTTATTATTAAATATAAATGACTTAGAAACATTAATGTGACAACCTGTTTTTTTTCAAAACCTTTTGTGGGCATGTTTTTCAAAAATATTATTCCATAATTGTCTATCTTGACCTAGGTTGTTCTTAGGTTTCATGCAAGAAGAATTTAGTGGGCATTACACTTAGTATCGAGTTGTGGGTTCAAAGTTTGGACCCTTGGACAAATAGGAAAACATGAGACACAAACATTAAACTTATTATAATATTAAACCTAGAAAAGAACTTTGTCTAAAAATTGTATATTTTAGTAAACATAGAAAACTAGGATAAAAACCTAGAATAATGAATTTACTCTCTCCTTGAGTAGGCATGCGGGAGGCACGGACTGGATGAGGGGTCCCTTGCACATATACCTAGACTTTCCACCTCCGGGATAGGCCGTAAGGACCATTCTACCTCAGATTTTACTGAGATGCTTTGGACGTCAATGTCACTATACGCGGAGGGTCCTTAGGAGGATGATCAACTGTGACATGATAGGGAGCCATCTCGTGAGGCTCATGCATCTCCTTGACATAGCAAGGATCATAGGATGGAAGATAAATCCTATGTGGAGTTGGATAGGAATATTCACCATAAAGGGGACATGGAGACATGATTTCGGGATATAGGGATAGATCTCAAGTCCCAGGCAGAGGGATGAGCACACACGAGAGACCTAGATGTCGTTAGTCATCAGTGCGCAGACCATATCGGGAGATCCACGAAGCTACGACCATCTCAATATTCTAGAGATACAAGTGGTTTTCAGGTAGAGGCCTAGTTGGTGAGCTTGAGCGGGTGCTTCAAGATCATCCCTTGTACTAAAGCAACACCAAAGCTTGTGTTATGATCCATATTATGAGGGATTGAGAAGGAGTCTCGGTTGAGGACCGAGGAGAAGAAGCTCCACGTAAAATTTGAGACAACTACACGGGAGCTATTTTGAGGAGTAGCTCAGAGTAGATATTTACCCAAGCGGTTTATTTAGCGAGAAGAGATAGACAAGTTCAATGACCACCGTCAGGCATCTGTGATTGTAGTGAGTATGAGAGTTGATTTCTAGACCTACTCCAATTTGTAGACTATATGTAAGATGAGAAGGTACGGATTCACAAGTTTATTAGGGGCCTAAATTTTTATTTGGGTGGTGCGGTGCGTGTTCAATGCCCATAGATCTTAGTAGATACCATGGAGAAGGCCTATATTGCAGAGGAGACATGGGAAAAGACACAGGAGGCTAGGGATGAGTTTGGAGCTGCATCCAGCAGATGCGAGGATAAAGAGGTTGAGAGGGTCGATCCTCCTCCTTGTGTTGGATATGGTTCAAGAAAGTCTTCTTTCCGGCCACCACAACAGATATCTCGAGTAGTAGAAACAATAGACTCACCAACCTTATAGACCTCCTCGCAGGTTCGACACAAAAATGGGGTGGAGTATGAGGCCTCCTCTTAGGGGTCCCATTTGGAAACATGGTGTACCAAGAGCTTAGTCACTAGGAGCTCATCAACGGTGACCTCGGCAGTCCATATTGGATCATCGGGATGCACAACACACGGGACCTGCAGAGTATCGGGGGAGTTGCATCTCAATAGAGAAGACTAGGAAAATGCTCTGGTTATGGCATTATTGGACATCATTAGAGAGAGTGCTCATAAAACCCTAGTAATAAGGGTAAGGCATAGATTTCAGAGCCTACGGTTGGCAACATGAGACACAACCATCGAGATCTATGCATAGGTCGAGAATCATCAAGATGAGCACTAGAGTACCATGATAGAGACTACAAGTAGCATTGGTGGTATTCCTACCTCTATATTGTTTGATTCTGGTTCATCTGATTCATTTATTGCACCATATTTAGTAGAGCATTGCGGGATGGTGGCGAGTTAGGGGGGGTCTTATTAAGGACGTTGAAATGGCTTCTCGAGCTAAACTTTTCTAGACTCCTTAGTTAAGGAGTGTGTAGTGGATTTGAGACCCTTCACCACTACATCGGATCTTCGTATCCTTTCGTTGGGCTCGTATGGAATCATCTTGTGCATGGATTGGTTATTAGCATATACACCTAGATTTGACTATTACCATAAGACTATTTCATGTATAGATGATCTAGGATTTGAGTTAGTGATAGCATGAGTTAGAAGGAATGTTTCCATTCGCACCATCTCCGCTATGTAGCTTAAGCGGTGTGTGTGATGAAGTTTTCAGATGTATACTACATTACGATTAGTGAAAAATCTGAGGATGAGTCTAGTGGACTATCCCTCGATGACCATCACATCTTGAGATATTTTGCTTTGATGTTTTTCTAGGGGAGCTTTATCGGGGTTACCACCCCACGTGAGATACATTTTCACATAGATTTGGTTCGGGAGCAGAGTCTATCTCACGAGAACCTTATCGATGACTACCCCGAGAGCTCTATGAGATCATGTTGTAGCTTGAGGGCCTTCTAGAGAAAGGCCTAATTTGTCAAAGTGTATCCTCTTGGGGTGCACTGTGATTTTTCTAAAGAAGAAGGATGGATCTCTACGGTTGTGTATAGATTACCACCTAATCAATAAAGTAACGATCAATAATCGTTACCTCCTTCCACACATTGATGATTTATTTGATCACATGAAGGGGGACATAATATTCTCTAAAATAAATATTAAGTTAGGTATCATCATTGAGGATGACAGAGGAAGATATTCATAAGACCACCTTTCGTATGAGATATGGCCACTACGAGTTCACAAGTAGTTCCTTTTGGTTCAACGAATGCCCCGCAATGTTCATGAGCTTGACAAATGGGGTATTAAGGAAAGTTTTTGATCGCTTCTGCTCATCTTCCTTAATGACATTTACGATATAATCACATACGTTTGAGAATCACCTTCGTCGGGTTCTTCAAGAGTGTCTCTTCGAGAAGAAACTTTATGGGAACACGGAGAAGTGTGCATTCTTTCGTAAAGAGGTGCGATTGGGAAACATCATTTCTAGGGAAGGTATCGCAGTTGATCCTTCTAAGATTCAAGCTATTATGGATTGGCCAGCACCCACTAGTGTGACATAGGTGTGTAGTTTCATTGGCTTGGCGGGGATATTATAGGAAATTTTTACAGACTTCTCTCGGTCACAGTGCATTCCCATCACTTCCCTTGACGGAAAGGGAAGAAGTTTGTATGGTCGATAGATGTGAGGAAGCCTTTAGGAAACTTAAGGAATGCCTCATGACAAAGGCCTATTCTTGCAAAGTCTTAGATCCTTAGGGTGAGTTCTTCATTTACACAGATGATTCTTTGGCGGAGACTTGAAGGTGTGTTGATGTAGGAGGTCGAGTAGTTTCTTTTGATTCTAAAAACTCAAGGATAATGAGCTCAATTATCCGACTCATGACCTTGAGATTACAACATTTTTGCATGCCTTGGTTTGGTGGAGACACTTCCTTCTTGGTCGGATATTTACATTCGAGGACTAATCACTTGAGTCTTCACCACCTCTTCATCCAACCCAATCTCAACACTCGTGCGGTGTTGGATGGAGTTGATTTTTGAGTATGACATGAAGATAAAGCATGTGAAGGGGAAGGAGAACATGGTTCACTGAGATGCCTTGAGTAGATGGAGGAATGTGGTTATGGCCACTTTAGTGGGTATATATTTGTGGAGTAGGATATTTGCAGCACTTCCTCATGATAGTTTCTACCTTTGCAACCGGAGTAAAGATCGAGTATCAAAGACCCCTCGAGGGGAATTTCGATGGATTTTCATTCGAGGTAGATGGTATTATCGACACGAGGTTGGATATATGTTCCTAGATATGGAGGCTTGAGGAAGAACATTTTATCGAGGCTCATTTACACCTTATTCAGCCCATTACGGGGTGAAGAAGAT
This sequence comes from Taxus wallichiana var. yunnanensis, assembly GCA_018340775.1. Taxonomy (NCBI): domain Eukaryota; kingdom Viridiplantae; phylum Streptophyta; class Pinopsida; order Cupressales; family Taxaceae; genus Taxus; species Taxus wallichiana. The sequence continues at coordinate 63,958,861 of CM031237.1, read as the reverse complement.
GTGCGCCATCTTGAGATAGTTGTACCATTGGAGGGGACTTTGGAGAGATGTGGCTCAATTTGTTTCAAAGTTGTTTATAGTGTCATAAGGTGAAGAACGAGCATCGCATCTAGCTGACCTTCTCTTTCCTCATGTTATACCGGAGTGGAAATGGGATGCCATTTCCATGGACTTCATAGTTGATTTATCGATGTTGAGATACCACCACAACGCCATCATGGTCATGGTGGATAAATTGATGAAAGTGGCTCAGCTTTTTCTCGGTGAAGACCAACTACACGGCTAGTGCAAAGTGGCATAGGTATATCTTGATGAGATCATTCGGTTGTACATGATTTCATGGAAGATCATTTGTGGACTGCAATCCTTTGTACACTTCCCACGGACTACCATGCAAAGATGCCCTTGGGATGAAGATAAATCTTATCACATCTTATGACCCTAAGATAAATGGACATACTAAGCGGGTGAATCAAATCTTGGAGAACATGCTTAGGATGCACGTTATGGATCATCATTCAAGAGATGAGTATTTTTACTTGGTAGAGTTTACCTACTGATAATAGTATTCGAGTTTGATAGGCATGCCTCCTTTTAAGGAACTCGTATGGCGAGAGAGTGCAGGACACCTCTAAGTTGGGATATGTTAGAGGAAAAGGTTTCTCTTGGGCGGCTTTAGCACAGGGACATGGAGTAACAGTTGTTATGATCAGAAAAGATTATAAGAGGCTCGGGATAGACAAAAGAAGTATGTGGATCAACATCGATGATAGACCGTAGTTTTGAGGTGGGCATGAAGGTATTTCTTTGTATCGTGCCACATAAGAGTCCTATCCATTACGAAAAAGGTTCAAAACTTGCTCCTAGATTTTTGGGTCCCTTTGAGATCTTGGAGTGTATCGGTCCCTTGCCTATCACCTAGCATTACCACCTAGCTTGTCTTGTATCAATGGTGTGTTTCATGTTTATGTACTTAGGAGATATATTTTTATCCTTCTCATATATTAGATTTTACCACATTGTAGGTGTAGGATCAAGGGAAGGTGATGGTGGAGCCTATCCGTATTCTAGAGTGCAGGACCTGGGCCTTTGAGGTAGAGATTTACTGTGTCCAAGTCTAGTGGGACATGTATGATGAGACTGGCTACATAGCAGGAGGACGCTACATTGCTACGAGTCTAGGTTTCACACATGTTCTAGTGAATTCCAGGAGGAAGTTGAGTCTAAGGAGGGGATGTATTTCCCACTTCCCTTCGACATTTATTACTATTGTTTTTATATTGTTGACTATACTTATGGATATTTTGCATTATTTTTACTTAGCATGATGTTAGATGTTAGAGATATTGAGACTGTCTTTGGATCTCGATTCATAGTATGTGGTGTGTGGGTTATTAGAGACATTTTATATTGAGGATGATATGTTATTGACATAGTTATATATTTCTCACATGTGATATTTTTGTCATATCGAGTAGACCTTAACAATTGAACTAATCTTGTGATCCTATTGATAATGATGAAATGTAGAATCGAGATGTTGTTAGAAATTGTGAATGATAACTTTACTTTCCTAGATGATGATTTGATTCATATATAGATGATTGTGGATTTATATTGCATATATTTTATCTTGGATGTTTTGATGCGGCCACGAGGCCGAAGGAGGTATTATGTGTTTTGCAGTAAAAATTATCACAATAAACAATGGGGGATTGGAGACCAACCACATTGGAATGCTAGATGAATTCAAAAATGGTCACCATCGAAACATGTATTTCTTTATGCGTGTTTGAATTATTGTTAGGAGGTCCCCATGGAGGGTTTTACCTCTAATTGTAACCAAGGGGTTTGTGTGTTGTTCTTTTATTTAGTTTCCTTTATTTAATTTTAGTATGTGATTTTATAGTGATGTAATTTCCTTGTGTTAATTATTTAAATTGTGTCTTAATTTAGTTAATTAATCATGTTCTAAACTAATTAGGGATGGGAAAAAATAATTAATTTATTAGATTTGATGGCTCTTTGGGTTATGTGTTGTAAGTTGAGTGCTTGTGATCTTGAGTGTTGTACACTCTACCCCTTCATGGAAATTCGGATTTGGCCTTAAGGGCCAATTTTGGAGGCTTGTGGGACAAGTTAAACTTGTCCCACACCACTTAAATTACTATACCAACCCTACCTATGGATTGGGGGGTCTAAAATAGACCCCATTATGTGTTATTGGAAGACAAAAAGGTAAACTTTACCTGTGCACTTTCTTTCATGTAATTAAAGTTGTTCTTAGGGGTGTGGGCTTGGATTGTGTGTGTATGTAATTTTTAATTCCTCTCTCACTGTTGGTGTCCATTTTGATCTTCTATTATTTTTCCCTAATTTTCCTTTCACTCGCATCTCCCGAAACATTTTCTATAGTTTTAATGGGTGAAATGAAGTCTGCTTTGATCTGTTTGCATGCCTTTATCCAATTGAAAATCATTTTCCATGCCTCATTCGTGAAGAAGCACTCCACACATGCCTTGTTTGTGCCTCTATTTCTTCCAAATGTGCGGGTCATGCCAAGGTTCGTCAGATCAAGTTTGGGGCCAAATACAAAGGAATCAGCTAAGTCGGAACTTTCTGCCATCTAGGTGGTCCATGATGGACGGTTGGGACATCAGACACATGGGACATGTAAAGCTGAAATGAAATCATTGCAAGTAAATAAAATCGAAAAAGTAGAATTTTTGTCCCGGTCGGTAGTAGGACATTTGGGACAAAAGTACGTGTGGGATGTGCAAAGCTGAAATCTCCGCATGCTAATGAAAATCGAAAAATGGAAGTTTTTGTCCCACGTGGTCTGGCGGGAAATTTGGGACAAAAAGTACGCACGGGACGAGCAAAGACGAAAAGGCCGCAAAAGGGGCCAAGATAAATTAATGCAACCGATGTGGAAGTCAATGACCCTCACGACTCCAATACACGATAGATGCGTAAGGAAAAATTTTGACCCACATAAGCTGCGACCAATGACAAGGTGACACGTGGCGTAAAAGTGGGTCGGTGGGTGGCGGGGTAGGAGGGAATTTTTTCCCTTTTGCAAAGAAGACTTAGAATCAAAATTTGAAGCGCTGGCCCGCTAGTGAATCATCGAGTGACACGTGGTAGGGGAGAAATCAGAGGTGCGGGCCCGCGGAGACAAAGTTGAAAATTTTCCCTTGGCTTAAAGGGAGTTAAAATGAAGATTAAGCCCACGGGTCCGTGGAAAATGAGAGATGGACATGTGGCAGAGGACAGAGCAGGTCGGTGGGCCGGCGAGGGTAGGAGGGAATTTTTTCCCTTTTGCAAAAAAGACTCAGAATCAAAATTTGGAGCGCTGGCCCATGACGAATCACAAGGAGACACGTGGCAAGGGAGAAATTGGAGGTGTGGGCCCACGGTGCAAAAGGTGAAATTTTTCCAATTCTCCAAAAAGGTCAAAATGCGTAGAATTAAAGCGCGATCCCAATGGGACCCACCATGTGCCACGTGTACACTCCAAAATTAAAAGGTGGAGGGTGGGGAAAATGTCAAATTTTTCCATTTTTCCAAAAAAAGGTTGAAAAGTCAAAAATGAGCCCTGAATTGCTCCCAATCATAGTTTGACATGTGGAGGGCCCAGATTGAAGGAGAAAGTGTAAATCAAGGGCAACTATACATTTTCATTTTGGCCACTATTTTTATGCTCCAGGAAACTTGGAATTGTGAATTTTGCATCAAATTTCATAAAAAAATTTGGTGATTCCATGTCGCTTTTTGGCCTTCTAGGATCATTGGAATCGATTGCATTACTCAATTTGCAAATTTGAGGTGTTTTTGAGATAAATTTTACTCAAGCCCATGCAAAACGTGAAATGTCAAATTTGAAAGTTACAGAGGTAGTTTTAAAAGGTGAAAAGGTAAAATGATGAGAGAAAGGGGTCTGCATGCCTGGAGGGTGAAAAACGTGCCTCCACAATGGATAATGATGAAAATTTGTAATGATTTACCTTTTTCCATGCCTCGGCATCTCCTTCTCACGTAATTGGTTAAGTGTCACTTTCAAAAATATCATGAGTGGATTTGTAACAAACTTGATGTTGGGCATATTCTTTTCTTGGGAAAGAAGGATCAAATGTAATGAAATGTTATATAATGCATGTTTGGAGACATGTAAAAGGGTCGGGAAAAATCAAAAATCAGAAAATTTTGAGAGAAAGCTCATCTTCCGAGAAACCCACCAAAGAACCAGGATAATTTCTTCTCGTGTCGATATTCATGTATGTTAGTTGGTTACAAGTGTATAGCCATCACATAGCTCGAGATTGTTCATGAAACTCTCCCCGCTGAAGAATCTAACAAGCTTTTGAGTTAATCTATGTTTTTTTGGGCAATATGGTGTCTCGTTATCATTTTTTAAATGCCTGCAAATAGTTTTCATTGTTCTTGTTGTAATCTTGCATTGAAAGTCTTTAGAAATCACACAGATATCCATTGTTGTTTGATAGTTTAGTGGCATTTGTAATCTCATATTTAGAAGAGCCTTCATCTAATAAGGAAATAAACAAATTTAAAATCACTTTACCTTCCATGACTGCAAAGATTGCTTGTAAGCCTTTGGGGAACCTTAGGCGTGGTTTGATCAAGGGTTTTTTTGTTTAAATGAGTTCTTTACATCAAGATTTTGTGATGAGCTCTCAAAGATTGTGTGAAGAGTGCTGCTTGGGCTTCCATTTATGCCTCTCTGGTTGAAAGAATGTCTTTATTATTTGAAGCATTTTATTTGATAGTTGTTTCAAGTATTGTAGAGGTTATCAAAGATCGATATATCCCAGTTTGTCTCGTCAATACCCCATAAAAATCAATCTAAACAACCCATCCTACCCATACTACCCCCGGATCTACATTGTATGTCAAAAACAAAATACAATCCATTTACAAAAATGCACAAAGCAAATCAGATCATTCCATGTCTCTAGAGCCTCAGCCTTGTCTTGAAAGCATTTCCATCATTTAGTAGTGATAGATATGTTGAGTTTGAATAATGGAAGATTGATCATGTTTTCCCAAGGCCGTCTCCATACATTATGCACAAGTATAAGGATATCTCCACCTCCTTTATAAAACAGAGGCTGCAGATAGGCTATCTTACCTTGGTTGAAAGGCACAACCTAAAATAGTGAGGGTTAGATCAAAATACTTTTGAGGTTCTACCGACTCCTTCAGAGCCTGAGTGCAAACAAGTCGAGATAGATTGCTCCCACTACAAAATGACATATAAAATCATCTATCCGCCTCTCGAGTATCTTGCAAAAAATCCATGATGCTACTCAAGTTGTGAAGGAGATTAAATCTAGGTACCAACACCTAAATAGTGCCGCCACTTGGGGAGGAAGAATGCAATATCCAGACTAATTTTTTAATATGCTTCTAGTTCATATTCTTTTCAGCCCGTCAACAACACCTAAATGGCACCATTTCTTGGGAAGAAGAATGTAATATCCAGACTAATTTGTTAATATGCTTCTAGTTCATATTCTTTTGAGCCCATCAACAACACCTAAATGGCGTTGTTTCCACGGAATATTATTCTGTATTTCAGTGCTTCAGATCCCTGGTAATATTTCTTCTGTGCTTTAGCCCATCAAACAACATTTTTGGCGACTCTACTGGGAACTTGTTGAGAATATTGGAGATATCCGAATGCATATCAAACTGGTAATGTCCTTTGCAAATACTAAATGCAAATATGTTGTTGAAGCATCATTTTATAATCATATTTGTAAGGATTAAATGAAGGTTACAAGTTCGGCTATAATTTTATCAGTTTCCAGCAATGGTTGCACCTTATTTTCATTTATGGTTGATTGATTCAAGAAAGGAAGGTTTGATCTATAAAGTCTAGCAAAATTTTTAGTGCTTTGATAATTATTTGTGAGTATTTTAGTGCATTTACACAACTAGGGTGAAATTTCTTACTTTGGCGACTCCATGTTGTTCTAATATTGATAAATACCAAAGTTGTCTTACCTTTCTCGTCATTTAATTTTGTGTTTCTAATCTTTGCAAAATTGGAAGAAAGAAGATATCTCTTCCTTAGAGCTGGAAGGGTTACAACACACAAAGTTTTGAGAGCTGGTTATTGGTGGCCTACTCTCTTCAAAGATGCAACCATGCTGATTAGAAAATGTGAAAGCTGCCAACGTTTCTTTGGAAGAATGAAAGCTTCAAGCTCCCTTCCTTTGCATCCTGTATCAATTGAAGCTCCTTTTAAATAGTGGGGGATGGACTTCATTGGTGAGATTTTAGATCCTTTTAGTGCTGGCCATAATTGGATTCTTGTAGCTACTGATTATTTTAAAAATTTGGTAGAGGCAATCCCCACCAAGAAAGCAACACACCAAGTTGTTATGGACTTCTTGTTGAATAATATCATATGCAGATTTGGTGTGCTAGTCAAGATTGTGGCTGATAATGCCATGTGTTTCAGAGCTAAACCTTTTATGGCAATGTGCAAACAATATGGAACCAATCCGACTTGTTATTCAAACTATAATCCCCAAGGAAATGGACAAGTTGAGTCAAACAATAAGAACTTGTTGAAGATCATTAGAGAACCTTGGAGTTGAACAAGAGAAAGTGGGGTGAACAACTGAAATTTACGGTTTGAGTGATAGAATCATTGCCAAAAGAGTTACTTGGAAAGATCCCCTTTGAGTTGGTATATGGAACTCAAGCTCTTTGCTGCCCTTACATCCGTAATTTTCTTCATTTAAGTTTGTTCAACAACTTGAGGATCAAGAAGTCAATCCATATGAAGCAAGGATCAATCAGATTGTGGAACTAGATGAAGAAAGAAGAGCATCCCACCAGAGGCATGTCGATTCAGAGAGAAGTTGAAAAGATTTTTGACAAGAAGGTCACTCCTAGGGCCTTCAATATTGGAGATTTGGTTTTGTTATGGGACAACAAAAATGAAGATAAGGGCAAACATGGAAAATTTGATGCATTATGGATGGGCCCTTACTCCATTGATATCAGAATTGGTGAGCATACCTTTTTTCTCAAATATTTAGATGGGGAATTTCTTGAATTACTGTTAATGGTAGGCATCTGAAGCATTTCTTGGATTAATCCCCAAATTTGAGGTATGCACAACTTGTACAGTGTATAGTGTTTGGTTTTTTGCTCTATTTTTGGTGTTTTGTTGGTTTGTGGTTTGCCTTGTTGTGTGGCAGCCATTTTTGTCGTTTTTAGTTGGTTTTAGTGATTTTGGCTCGTGACTCCTTTGCCCAATGGATAATTTTGGCACTTGGTCTATGTTGTTCTTGTGGCACTCACTCTGGAGTGTCCATTCCCAAGTTGGAGCTGATGTTGGTGTCCATTTTGATCCTCTATTATTTTGCCCTAATTTTCCTTTCACTCTGCATCTCTTGAAATGTTTTCTACAATTTTAATGGGTGAAATGAAGCTCCTTTGTTTCCATGCCTTAATCCATTTGAAAATCATTTTCCATGCCTCATTCGTGAAGAAGCACCCATACATGCCTTGTTTGTGCCCTAGTTCTTATAAATGTGCGGGTCATGCCAAGGTTCGTCGTATCAAGTTTGGGGCTGAAATACAAAGGAATCGGCTAAGTCAGAACTTTCTGTCCCGGGAAGTTGGCGGGATAGTTGGGACATTAGGATGTGTGGGACACGCAAAGCTTTGAAATCACCGCAGTAAAGAAAATAAGAAAAAGCGGAAGTTTTGTCCCGTATGCGGTCCGCGGAACATTTGGGACAAAATTACATGCGGGACGCGACAAAGCTGAAATCATGGTAGGTAATGAAAATCAGAAAAATGGAAGTTTTTGTACCACGTGGTCCATGGGACATTTGGGAAAAAAAGTACGCGTGGGACACGTGTGACGCAGTAAAGGCGAAAAGGCTCGAAAAGGGGGCCAATATAAATGGATGCAGCCAATGCAGAAGTCAACGACCCTCACGACCCGGTCAATAGTGGACGCCTTTGAGGAAAATTTATACCCACAAAGGCGCATTTACGACCAATGAGGACGTGACACGTGGCGAAAAGGTAGGTCGTAGTGGGTTGGCATGGCGGGAGGGAATTTTTTCCCTTTAGCAAAGAAGACTTAGAATCAAAATTTGAAGCACCGAACCTCCGGTGAATCATCAAGTGACACATGGCAGGGGGAGAAATCGGAGTGCGGGCCCGCAGAGAAAAAGTTAAAAATTTTCCTTTGGCTTAAAAGGAGTTAAAATGAAGATTAAGCCCACGGGTCCGTGGTAAATGAGAGATGGAAATGTGACAGAGGAGAGAGTGGGTCGGTGGGATGACGGGGGTAGGAGGGAATTGTTTCCCTTTTGCAAAAAATATTGAGAAACAAAATTTGGAGCGTTGGCCCATGACGAATCACAAGGAGACTCGTGGCAAGGAGAAATCGAAGGTGTGGGCCTCATGGGGAAAAAGGTGAAAATTTTCCAATTTTCCAAAAAGGTTAAAATGCGTGAATTGAAGCGTGATCCAATGGGACCCACCATGTGCCACGTGTCAGCTCCAAAATTCAAAGGCGGAGGGGCGGGGAAAATTCAAATTTTTCCATTTTTCCAAAAAGCTTGAAAAGTCAAAAATGAGCCCAAATTTGTTCCTAATCATAGTTTGACACGTGGAGAGCCCGGATTAAAGGAGAAAGACCAAATTAAGGGAAACTATACATTTTCATTTTGGCCACCATTTTTTTGCTCCATGAAACTTGGAATTGTGAATTTTGCATCAAATTTTTGTGATTCCATGTCGTTTTTGGCCTTCTCAGGATCATTGGAATCGGTTTCATGACTCAATTTGCAAATTTGAGGTGTTTTTGAGATAAATTTTACTCAAGCCCGTGCAAAATGTGAAATGTCGAATTTGAAGGTTGCAGAGGTAGTTTTAAAAGGTGAAAAGGTAAAATGATGAGAGAAAGGGGGTTTGTATGCCTGGAGGGTGAAAAATGTGCCTCCATAATGGATAATGATGAAGATTTGTAATGATTTAGCTTTATGCACACTGACATCTCCTTCTCGCAGAATTGGTTAAGTGTCACTTTAAAAATATCATTAATGGATTTGTAACAAACTTTATGCTGGGCATATTCTTTTCTTGGGAAAGAAGGATCAAATGTAATGAAATGTTATATAATGCATGTTTGGAAACATGCAAAAGGGTCAGGAAAAAATTTAAAATCATGAGCGAATTCTGAGAGAAATCACATCTTCTCGAGAAACCCACCAAAGAACCAGGATAATTTTTTACGTATGTTGGATCTTTATGTATGTGAGTTGGTTACAAGTGTATAGCCATCACTGATGATATGAGATTGTTCATGAAACTCTCCCTGCTGATGAATCTAACAAGCTTTTGAGTTAATCATGTGTTTTTCATGGAAATATGGTGTTTGTTATCATTTTTAAATGCCTGCAAATAATTTTCATTTTTTTTCTGCAATATTGCATTGAAAGTCTTTACAAATCACACAGGATCTCCATTTTTGGTTGATAGTTTAGTGGCATTTGCAATCTCATATTCGTAAGAAGAGCCTTTCATCCGATAAGGAGATAAACAAATTTAAAATCACTTTACCTTCCATCACTGCAAAGATTGCTTGTAATGCTTTGATGACACCTTAGGCATGGTTTGATCAAGGATTTTTGTGTTTAATTGAGTTCTTTACTTCAATATTGTATGGTGAGCTCTCAAAGATTTTGTGAAGAGTGTTGCTTCTTGGGCTTCCATTTATGCCTCTTGGTTGAAAGAATGTCTTGATTATTTGAAGCATTTTATCTCATAGTTGTTTCAAGTATTGTAGAGGTTATCAAAGATCGATATATCCCAATTTCTCTCATCAATACCGCACAAAAAATCATTCTAAATAACCCATCCTACCCATACTACCCTACATCTGCATTGTGTGTCAACAAAAGAATACAATCCATTTACAAAAATGCACAAAGCAAATCGGGATCATACCATGTCTCTAGCAGCCTCGAAACCTTGTCTTGAAAGTAATTCCATCATTATTAGTGACAGCTCTGTTGAGTTTGAATAATGGAAGATTGATCATGTTTTCTCGAGGCTATCTCCATACAATATGCATAGTATAAGGATATCTCCACCTCCTTCATAAAATAGAGGATGCGGTATAGGTTCTCTTACCTTGGTTGAAAGCCACAACCTAAAATAGTGAGGTTAGATCAAAATCCTTTTGAGGTGCTTCCCACTCCTTCAAATCCCGAGTGCCAACAAGTTAGATAGATTCCTCCCGGCTACAAAACGACATATAAAATCATCTATCTACCTCTCGAGTGTCTTGTAAAATCCATGATGCTACTCAAGTTGTGAAGGAGATTAAATCAGGTACCAACACCCAAATGGGGGCCTTGGCTCGGGAGGAAGAATGCAATATCCAGACTAATTTGTTAATCTGCTTCCAGTTCATATTATTTTGAGCCCTCAACAACACCTAAATGGTGCCATTTCCGGGGAGGAAGAATGTAATATCTAGACTAATTTGTTAATCTGCTTCTAGTTCATATTCTTTTGAGCCCATCAACAACACCCAAATGGCACTATTTAAGGGAATATTATTATGTATTTCAAGCTTGATCCGTGGTAATACTTATTTTGTGCTTTAGCCCATCAAACAACATTTCGGTGACTCTATTAGGAACTTGTTGAGAATATTCCTCGATTGAGATATCCGAATGCATATCAAACCACAGTAATTTCCTTTGCAAATTTCGCATGCAAATACGTTGTTGAGGCATCATTTTATAATCTTATTTTTAAGGATTAAATGAAGGTTACAAGTTCTTCTTGTAATTTTATCGCTTCTAGTAGTGGTTGCACCTTATTTGGATTTGTGGGTGATTAATTCAAGAAAGGAAGGTCGATCTATAAATTCTAGCAAGATTTTCGAGTCTTTGATAAGTATTTGACAGAGTATTTTAGTGCATTTGCACAACTAGGGTGAAAATCCTTAGTGGCAACTCCATGTTGTTCTAATATTGTAAAATACCAATGTCTTACATTTTCTGTCATTTACTTTTGTGTTGCCAATCTCTACAAAGCTGGAAGGAAGAATATCTCTCTTCCTTAGAGACTCTCCTAACAAGTTGTTTACATGATTCAAGGAATTTAGATTTTGAAGGGAGAAAAGTTTGGAAATTTGTTAAAGGTTAGACATCATGCAAAGATATATCCATCGGTGAGATAGATCAGCCTTTGGTAGAGGATTATCACTCTTCTTCTAGTGATTCGATTCAAGCAATCCTCTCATAAACTTGTTTGCCTACTAGTGAAGGTCTTTCATTGCATCGGGTGAGTTCCTTCTCCAATTTGTACCTCTATGTTTTAATCCAAATAAAACTTTCAAGAAAGTAAGCACTTAGAGAATACCAAAGATTGTGAATCACATTCTTTAGTCCCAAAGATCTTGCACTCCTCATTAGCTTGTTTCACCTCCAAGATCACCTCCACCAAACAATATGGCTGAGCCTAGACCTCCATTTTTGTTAACACCTTTGGTCCTATAGATTTTAGAGGAATGGATGGTTACCCAAATGCTGTCCCACATGATGTTAGAAATAAGTTTCCAAAATTCTTTTGGTAACAATACTATTATTAAAGTGATCAACACTCAAACTTTTTGATAATATGATGGAATATTTTGAGATATATTTTGAGGATGTGTATGTCAAATTGTTTATTCATACACTAGAAGAGGATGCTAGGATTAGTACAAGGCTCTCACTGATAATTCTATTGACTCTTGGACTAAAATGAAGAACGCATTTAGGTTGTAATATGGTGATAGGATCTGATCCTAGGTTTCTCTTATCGAGTTTGAGAACATCAAGAATAACCCCAATGAGTTAGTTCATGACTTCAACGCAAGGTTTAAAAACTTTGAGAAGGCTGCCAGTTAATCTGAGGCCTTGTGATGAATCTTGTTTAATCAAATATGCAGATGCATTTGATAAGAAAGCAACCTATTACCTAAGAGACAAGAACCTTGCCAATTTAATACAAGCTTTCACTATGGCACTTCAAATTGAAAATAACATTAAGGCCGTTGGTAAACCTCTCAAGAGAGATGTTGTAAAATTGATAGACCCTGACAAACCTCAAGTTAGCAAGGGAGTTGATTTGGAGGAGGTTGTGAAAACTTTGGTAGGGGCTATCAAAGAAATCTCATATAAGTTGGCAAGAGCTGAGAAAGGAATTAGGTAGACTTCACAAGGTCAGCCAAGAGCACAAAACCATGATAGATTTTCCAATCATCCTAGAGGTGATCAAAGGGTAGATGATAGAGGGAAAGGACCTATGGAGTCTGCAAATAGACATCCTCAAAGCACGAGGAAGGAAGAGTGTTACTGATCCCTTAACTGCCAGGTTGTTTCTATTGAAGATGTTGCTGATATTGATTGGTGTAATAGGTGTTTTCTTCCCCATCCTCCATGTGAAGTGGAAAACAAGAAGGTGAAGCTAATAATGATAATGGTACTAATGAGGATATTTTCATGGTTGGTGGGATGTTCTTCAAGCTCACGAGGAGGAGCAACATCTACCGAAGTAATAATTTCTAGGATTTCTGCTACCTTTTGGGATTACATCAAACGGCTACAAGTTTTTCTTCCCCCTCATACTCTTGAAGTTGATGTAGTGCAAGCTTTTGAAATTCCTAACAATGAATTTGAATACTCAAGAGCTTTGATGATTAAGAAGTATGATGGTTGTATCCCTTCAGAGGAAGATAGACAATTGTTGATGAATGTTGTTGTAGCTCAAGAGAAATACTATAACACTAGAAGCAAAGTTGTTAAGGGATTTGGGCCTCAAGCCAAACCTAAAACACCCTTGCTCACAAGCATTCCCAAAGAATCTCCTAGGAAAGAAACACTTGCCAAAATCTCTTCGCTCCAAGCAAAAATTGTAGTCCTCCTCATGGCCAAGCTCTTAAGAATCCTTTGCCATCAAATGAATCTTCTTATCTCCCTTCCAGTGCTATTTTTCCAAAGAGTGTTCCTATGACATATCCCAAGTATTAAGCCAAATCAAAGTGAGTGTTCAATCATTTAGTTTCTTAGAATTCTTGAGCATAAGAACAGAGCATTTGAGTACTTGGGGTTGAAAGAAGAGAAGAATATTCAGCAGAAATGAAAATGTTGTTGAAAATCCTCCTCGGATCATTGTTGACATTGGAACACCACCAGTAGTAGAATATTTTTGAGAGACACCGAGGTATATTTAGGACATCTTTGGTTGATTCCCAATTGAATTTTGATCTATTTTTCACAACTTTGATTATAAAGGATAGGCTACTTCACAATGTATGTTTGATTCCGATTGCATCATGTAATGTCATACCTCTATAAGTCATGAATGAGTTGGATATCAAAATAACAATAGCCTATGGAAAGTGTACTTGCCATGCACTCAAGAGAAGTTCCAGTAGTTGGTTGTGTGAAAAGTTTGGTAGTGCAGCTCGCATCTTATCCCATGAGAAATTTAAAACTTGATGTTGTGATTGTTGATTGCCCTTCCAAGTGGGGTATGTTATTGTCAAAAAGTGGCGCAAGTGTTGGAGGGAGTGTCAAATGGACATGTATTTTTCTAATATTCCCATTGAGGGCATCCTTTTCAAGCTCTATAGAGAAAAGAAAATGTTATATCTAATTGAGGATCCAAATAATGCTTCCTATAAGCTGTTGTTTAATGGGGTTGATGCTTTGATAATTTCATTGGTTTTGCTGATGGAAAAGAACAAAAATGGATCAGTCAAATTTTCTTGAGCTGGTATGTTCTCATTGGACCTTGCTCTAAATTTGGAAATGGTCTTTGGTGTAATTATGATTTCTCCTACATTGGAAGAATTTGTTTTTCTTTCAAGCTTAATTTTGAATGTACTAACATGACATTTTTTGAGTATGAAGCCTTGTTGTTGGGTCTAAAATTACATGGAAGTATGGTGTCAAGGACATCATTGCAAAGGGAGATTCATAGTTAGTTGTGAAATAAATAAGAAAACTGTATGCTACAAAAATCAAGTGGGTGAAGCAATATAAGCATGCATTTGGGATCTAATTGAAATGTTTGATTATTTCAATATTTTGCATCATGATAGAAGTATGAATGCTTTTTGACAAGTTAGCGATGTTGGGGTCAATATTTGGAGATTGCACTTTGCATTTCACCTTATTGTGAGTATAATGTGGAAGTGTTTACTAGGCTAGTTGTCCTCTGTTAATATCAACCATTGACAAGTGTTTGATGGTGATACTCAAGTGCAAAGGTTCTTGCAAAATCAAGGTGAGTTTGTAGATCAACATATTCATTGGGAACCAATGGTGTGTGACTATTGAAGGAAGAGAGACTTTTTGGAAAGTATATTATCTAATTGAAAACTAACACCATTCCTAGAGGTCTTGTTGCTCTTGAGTCAAATTTTATAGCTTTTGATTGCATCATCAATAGAAACATGTATGCCTCAAGGGATGTGGAAGATCATGACTTGGGAATAAAGAATAAACCAAGAAATTTTTGTTGGGCAGCAGTCTAAATAAAGAGGAGAAATAGTCTTATGTTCAATTAAAGAAATATCGGAGGCCTGTCTTGCATGGTCATATTCGAGTTGAAAGCATATAGACAAGACTTATTTCAGCATGAGATCCCTCTTGAAACAAATGCCAAACCATTAGGGTGGAAAAAAAAGAAAAGGCCAATTAATCCACTCCTCTCCATGAAAATGCAAGATGAATTGAAGAAGCGAAGGAGGGAGGGATCATTCAGGCCCACAAGGTATTCATCTTGGGTTGCAAACCTTGTGGCGATCAAAGAAGAAGAATGGAGATATCAGACTTTGTGTAGACTTCAGAAATCTGAATAGAGATTCACTAAAGGAAAATTATCCTTTTCCAAACATGGAGAACATGCTGAGTTAGTGACTAGATCTAAATTGTTGTCCACCTTAGATGGTTTCTCACGGCTACAATCGAGTGGTTGTTGTCAAGGAGTTAGAAAGATTTAAAACTATTTTTACCACTCCTTGGGAACATATGTTTATGTGAGAATGCATTTTGGTCTCATGAATGCTGGAGATACTTTTCAAATACCAATGGATGTTACTTTTTCTACAGGTTATATAAATGAATTCATTGCAGTTTATAAAGATGATGTGATTATATTTTCAAGGAGTGGAAAGGACCACTTGCAGCATTTGGAAAGGATGTTGATCAGATGTAGAGAGTTTGGAATCTCTCTCAATCCAAAGAAGTGTCACTTTGTGGTGTAAAAGGCCAAGCTTCTTGATCATATTGTTTCAAAGGATGGTGTCATGATCGACCTCCCGAGAGAATAGAAGCAATCAACGAGTTGCCAATTCCAAAAACAAAGAAGGGCATCCAATCTTTCTTTGGGAAAATCAATTTCATTAGAAGGTTTGTGTCCAATTTTTCTGAGTTGACTCTTCCTATCACATGCATGTTAAAGAAAGACCAAGTTATCAAATGGGAGGAGGCTACTATTCAGGATTTTGAAGGAATCAAGGAAGCACTTAAACATGCACCTGTCTTGGCATCTTTGAATTACAAAAAGCCCTTTCAAATTTTCTCCTTTGCTTCTGAAAATACTATTGCATATGTTTTGCTCAAAAAGGATGAAGATGGGGATGAGAGGCATATTGTTTTCTTTAGCAAGGATTTACAAGCTCACGAGTTGAAATATACAATCATGGAAAAACAAGCATTTTCCTTGTTGAAAGAAACAAAATTTTTCGGCCTTATATCTTAAGTTCAAAAGTTGTTGCTTATGTTCGCCACACAATGGTAAAATATGTCCTATCAGAGATGGAGATTTCAAGCAAGAGATGTAGGTGGGTTAACAAACTATAGGAGTATGATATGAACATCCAAACCATAAAGTTAGTAAGAGGTTTGGATCTTGCAAGCTCATGGTGAGAGCAACTTACGGACTGTGGAAGTAAATGAAGTAGAGGAAGAAAGGGAAGATGTTCTTAAAAATTTGTAAGATACGAGTGGTACAAGGATATAATCTTTTACCTTAGAAATCTATGCTAGCACTTTGATCATTTAAATAAAAATTAGAAAATATCCCTCAAGCTAGCTTCTCAAAAATACATCATCATTGACTTTGGGCTAGCTTGGAAGAACCCTGAAGGTGTCCTCTTGAAGTGTGTAACTAAAGATGAAGCTCCCAAAGTAATTACTGATTTCCATGGGGGAGTTTGTGGAGGACACTTTGCTGGAAGGGTTACAACACACAAAGTTTTGAGAGCTGGTTATTGGTGGCCTACTCTCTTCAAAGATGCAACCATGTTGATTAGAAAATGTGAAAGTTGCCAATGTTTCTCTAGAAGAATGAAAGCTTCAGGCTCCCTTCCTTTACAACCTGTATCAATTGAAGCTCCTTTCAAATAGTGGGGATATAATTCATTGACACGAGATTTCAGATCCTTGTAGTAGCGGCCATAATTGGATTCTTGTAGCCACTTTGATTATTTTACAAAGTGGGTAGAGGCAATCCCCACCAAGAAAGCAGCACACCAAGTTGTTATGGACTTCTTGTTGAATAATATCCTATGCAGATTTGGTGTGCTAGTCAAGATTGTGGTGATAAGGCCATGTGTTTGAGCTAAGCCTTTTATGGCAATGTGCGAAGGATATGGAACCAATCAACTTATTCTTCAAACTATAATCCCAAGGAAATTGACAAGTTGAGTCCAGCAATAATAACTTGTTGAAGATCATTAGGAGAACCTTGGATTTGAACAAGAGAAAGTGGGGTGAAAAACTAAAATTTACAATTTGGGCTGATAGAATCATTGCCAAAAGAGTTCTTGGGAAAGAGCCCCTTTGAGTTGGTATATGGAACTCAAGCTCACCGCCCTTACATCTGCAATTATCTTCATTTTAGTTTTTTCATCAACTTGAGGATGAAGAAGTCAATCCATATAAAGCAAGGATCAATCGATTATGGAGCTAGATGAAGAGAGAAGAGCATCCGACCCGGTGGCATGTATCGGATTCTCGAGAGAATTTGAAAATATTGTTTAAAAATAAGGTCACTCCTAGGGCCTTCAATATTGGAGATTTAATTTTGTTATGGGATAGCATAAATGAAGTTAAGGAAAACATGGAAAATTTGATGCATTATGGATGGGCCCTTACTCCATTGATATCGAATTAGTGAGCATACCCTTTTTCTCAAATATTAAGATGGGAAATTGCTTGAATTTCTTGTTAATGACAGGCATCTCGAAGCATTTCTTGAATTAATCCCCAAATTGGATGTATGCACAACTTGTACAAAGTGTATAGTGTTTGGTTTTTGCTCTTGTTTTTGGTGTTTTGTTGGTTTGTGGTTTTCCATGTCTTTGTGTGACCATTTTTGTTGGGTTCTCGGCTGTTTTTTGTGATTTTGGCTCGTGACTCCTTTGCCCAATGGTTTATTTATGCACTTGGTCTCACGTTGTTCTTGTGGCACTCCGGGAGTGCCCATCCAGTGGAGCCGATGTTAGTGTCCATTTTGATCCTTTATTATTTTTTCCTAATTTTCCTTTCACTCTACATCTCCTGAAACATTTTCTATAGTTTTAATGGGTGAAATGAAGTCTTGCCTTTGTTTCCATGCCTTAATCCATTTGAAAATCATTTTCCATGCCTCATTCGTGAAGAAGCACCCATACATGCCTTGTTTGTGCCCTAGTTCTTCAAAATGTGTGGGTTATGACAAGGTTCATTGTATCAAGTTTGGGGCCGAAATACAAAGGAATCATCTAAGTCAGAACTTTACTGTCTTAGGCGATGCAATGGGATAGTTGGGACTTCCAGGACTCATGAGACATGCAAAGGCAGAAATTGCCACGGAGTAAAGAAAATAAGAAAAAGCATAAGTTTTTGTCCCGCGTGGTCCATGGGACATTTGGGACAAAAGTAGACACGAGACCTGCAAAGCCAAAATCACATGAGTAAAAAAATCGAGAAAAAGCAAAAGTTTTGTCCTTGCATGATCCATAGGACATTTGGGACAAAAGTACACGCGGGACACGCAAAGGTGAAAAGTCTACAAAAGGGGATAAGATAAATGGATGCGGTCGATGTAGAAGTCAATGGCCCTCATGGCTTGGACAATGGTGGACGCATGTGGAAAATTTTACCCGCGAGCTTGTGACCAATGAGGAGGTGACACATGGCAGACAAGGCGGGTCGGCGGGTTGGCGGAGGTAGGAGGAGTTTTCCCTTTTGCAAAGAAGTCTTAGAATCAAAATTTGAAGTGCTTAGCCCATTTAGTGAATCATCGAGTGACACGTGGCGGGGAGAAATCGAGTTGCGGGCCCATGAAGACAAAGTTGAAAATTTTCTCTTGCCTTAAAGGGAGTTAAAATGAAGATTAAGCCCATCGGTCCACGGAAAATGAGAGATGGACACGTGGCAAAGGACAAAGTGGGTCAGTGGGGGGGGGAGAGAATTTTTCCCTTTTTCAAAAAAGACTAAGAATCAAAATTTGGAGCATTGGCCCGTGACGAATCACAAGGAGACACATGGCGAGGGAGAAATCGGAGGTGCGGGCCCGCGGGGCAAAAAGTGAAAAATTTCCAATTTTCCAAAAAAGGTCAAAATGCGTAGAATTGAAGCGTGATCCCAATGGGACCCACCATGTGCCACGTGTCAGCTCCAAAATTCAAAGGCGGAGGCGAGGAAAAAGTAAATTTTTCCATTTTTCCAAAAAGGTTGAAAAGTCAAAAAATGAGCCTGAATTTGTTCCCATTCATAGTTTGACACGTAGAGGGCCTAGATTGAAGGAGAAAGAGAAGATCAAGGGAAACTGTACATTTTCATTTTTGCCACCATTTTTTTGCTCCAGGAAACTTGGAATTGTGAATTTTGCATCAAATTTTTGGCGATTCCATGTCGTTTTGGCCTTCTAGGATCATTGGAATTGGTTTCATGACTCAATTTGTAGATTTGAGGTGTTTTTGAGATAAATTTTACTCAAGCCCGTGCAAAACGTGAAATGTCAAATTTGAAAGTTACAGAGGTAGTTTTAAAAGGTGAAAAGGTAAAATGATGAGAGAAAGGGGGTTTGCATGCCTGGAGGGTGAAAAACATGCCTCCACAATGGATAATGATGAAGATTTGTAATGATTTACCTTTTTGCATGCCTGGCATCTCCTTCTCGCAAAATTGGTTAAGTGTCACTTTCAAAAATATCATGAGTGGATTTGTAACAAACTTGATGCTAGGCATATTCTTTTCTTGGGAAAGAAGGATCAAATGTAATGAAATGTTATATAATGCATGTTTGGAGACATGTAAAAGGGTCGGGAAAAATTTGAAATCACGAGCAAATTCTGAGAGAAAGCTCATCTTCTGAGAAACCCACCAAAGAACTAGGATAATTTCTTCTGTGTTGGATCTTCATGTATGTGAGTTGGCTACAAGTGTATAGCCATCACATAGCTCTGAGATTGTTCATGAAACTCTCCCTGCTGATGAATCTAACAAGCTTTTGAGTTAATCTATGTTTTTCTAGGCAATATGGTGTTTGTTATCATTTTTTAAATGCCTACAAATAGTTTTCATTGTTCTTGTTGCAATCTTGCATTGAAATTCTTTAGAAATCACATAGGATCTCCATTTGTGGTTAATAGTTTAGTGGCATTTGCAATCTCATATTCAAAAGAGCCTTCATCTGATAAGGAGATAAACAAATTTAAAATCACTTTACCTTCCTTGACTACAAAGATTTCTTGTAAGCCTTTGGGGGCACCTTAGGTGTGTTTGATCAAGGATTTTTGTGTTTAATTGAGTTCTTTACTTCAAGATTTTTGGTGAGATCTCAAATGTTGTGTGAAGAGTGTTTCTGGGCTTCCATTTATGCCTCTTCTTGTTGAAATAATGTCTGATTATTTGAAGCATTTTATCGATAGTTGTTTCAAGTATTGTAGAGGTTATCAAAGATATGATATATCCCAGTTTTCTCATCAATAACCCACCAAAAAATCAATCTAAACAACCCATCCTACCCATACTATCCCTACATTTGCATTATGTGTCAACAAAAGAATACAATCCATTTACAAAAATGCACAAAGCAAATCGGGATCATACCATGTCTTTAAGACCTCGGCCTTTTCTTGAAAGCATTTCCATCATTTAGTAGTGACAACTCTGATGAGTTTGAATAATGGAAGATTTATCATGTTTTCCCAAGGTGATCTCCATACAATATGTACAAAGTATAAGGATATCTCCACCTCCTTCATAAACGGAGGTGTAGTATAGGTTATCTTACCTTAGTTGAGAAAGGAACAACCTAAAATAGTGAGGTTAGATCAAAATCCTTTCGAGGTTCTACCCACTCCTTCATAGCACGAGTGCCAACAAGTCGAGATAGATTGCTCCCCTAGCTACAAAATGACATATAAAATCATCTATCTACCTCTGGGTGTCTTGCAAAATCCATGATGCTACTCAAGTTGTGAAGGAGGTTAAATCCAGTACCAACATCACCCACCAATTTTCTTGTGCATTGGGTCTTGAGGTTTGAATTGTGAGGTGGAGTTGCGAATGAGTGATGTGTCTTTCTACATGGATCCATCTCACCCTCTTCTCTCTCTGTTTTCTATTTATTCTAGTTCTTTTGCTTGTTTGGGGGTTACTTGATTTCTTTTTTCGGTTCTTGAATTTTGGAGTTGGAGGATTTTGGAGTTCTTGTGTATCTTTTTGGAGCTTTTTGGTGATGATTGTGGCTTAAATTATCTTGGTGTGTGAGTCTTGTATCAAGCTCTACCATGGAAAGATAGGATTTATACTCTTGTTAAATGTTTTCTTTTATATTATGTATATGTGCATGTTTTTGTGTGTTTTGGTATGCTTGTTGGGTGCTTGGGTAGATTTCCTAAGTGTGGTGTAGGAGGGGACTATGGGGATATTACATTTATTGAGGCATAAGAGTTTATTTAATGCTTTGGAGGAGTTGGGTTGAGGCCCCACCTTGGACATGAGAAAATGCTTGCATTTCTTCTTGTGTTTTATTAGGGAGGCATAAGAGATTGTAGGGAGGCATAAGAGAATGTGAGAGGCATAAGAGGTTCTTGAGGGAGGCATAAAATTGTGTAGGGGTTTTGAGACGTATATTTGAGGGTTTTAATGTGGGCACCTATTTGTCATTTGGAGGCATAGGTGACCTCCCCATAGATCTTGCTCCTTTGGCTTTATAATTTGAAGCCTTGTATATTGTGTTAGTTCTTCTTGAGATTGTAGTTTGAGTTGTTTTTGTTTTAGTATGGAAAGGTAGGAGCTATACTATTTTTAAATTATTTCTTTTATATTGTGTATATATGCATGTTTTTGTGTGTTTTGGTATGCTTGTTAGGTGCTTGGTTAGATCTCCTAAGCTGTGGTGTAGGGAGGAGTATGGAGATCTTATATGTAGGTAGGCATAAGATTTTATTTCATGATTTGGAGGGAGTTGGGTTAGGTGCCCCACCTTGGACAAGAAAATACTTGCATTTCTTACTTTTATTTATGAGGGAGACATAAGATATTGTAGGGAGGCATAAGAGAATGAGAGAGGAATAAGATGTTCTTGAGGGAGGCATAAGAGTGTTTAGGGGTTTTGAGATGTATATTTGAGGGTTTTAAGGTAGGAACCTATTTCCAATTGGGAGGCATAAGTGACCTCCTCATAGATCTTACTCCTTTGGTTTTATAATTTGAAGCCTTGTATATTGTGTTAGTTCTTCTTGTGATTATAGTTTGAGTTGTTTGTGTTTTGGTATGGTTGTGGAATCCTTGTATTATTATGTGGAAGCTTGTTTTGTTTCCATGAGTTGCATCCATTTTCATTTCTTGCAATGTGGTCGGGCGCGAGATACCAATCGGGAGGATAGCTCTTCTTCTCCTAATTAGATTATTGGTTGGGTGGAGAGTGTTGCCTCTCCCCATTTTTATTTTGATTAAATGAAACATGGTGGAGATCTTGTTGGTGATGTGAAACTTGGATCTTTTGTTGGTGTCCAAAAGAAATCTTTTCTTGTGAGAAAACCTCATTATTCCCACTTAGGGTGGAAGACTTGTAATATTGTATTTCATTTTAGCTTTCATTCTTGTAAAATTTCCCACTTTAAGTGGAAGATATTGTATTAATCCTTGTGAAGAAAAGTTGTATTGATCATTGGATATTAAAGTTGTATTGTATGTTGAAAAGGGAAAGAAAGATTTGTTTTTGTAAAGCTAGTTTTTGTAATAGAAAAGAAGTTATAAAGGGAAATATCTTACCTCATTGTAGATGATTTATTTCCCACAAAATTGTGTAGATCTCATTGGAAAGATAGTAGTTCTCTTTTTAAAACTTATTGAAAACCTTGTTAAAATTGGTTGTGAGATTGGTTGAAATTTGTAGTTTGAAAAAGGAAAGAAATAGTTACTTTTATTGTATTCCATGAAAATTATAAGGTTGTGAAAAAGTTATGTTTGTCCATTCTCTTATAGTAGTTGAAAGAAAGTTAAACTTTATTCAAATAAATGGAAAGAACTTAGATTCACTTGTTTTTACTTGGTTAATAAAGATATAGTAATTCTTAACACTAGTAGAGAAAAGAAGTATCACATTCTTGCAACTTAGGCTTTAGCCTCCTTAGAATGTGCAAATTAATTGCTAAGTTATTGTTAAATTTCCTTAAAACCCATTACACTTTGATATACTAAAAGGTGAAATTTGACTTGGCTTATTTTAAAACCTCTTACTCTTATCCTATCAAATTTTCACAAAAGAAAATCTCAAGTATAAAACTAAAAATTTGTTACCACAATTAATGATATAAATAGTATTACCTTGATTGTAGTTCTAAATAAAAAAATCCAAATATTGTTAATATTAAAATATTAATAATATTAAATTATTTTAATATTAAAATGTTAGTAATATATATATATATATATATATATATATATATATATATATATATGAAATTTTATATTTAAAAATATAATCAAAATTTGTTTTCAACCCTTAAGGTTATGCGGCACTGTATAAGCGGGTTTTAAATTTTTAATGGGATTAGGGTTTGGGGAGGGTCATTGACCCCACCGCCAACCCCATTTGCTAATGGGATGGGGGTGGGGTTAGTGATCCTCCCCAACCCCCAAAACTTGTTACCATATTACTTGTCACCATAGCAAAACCAAATATGCACACTATTGCTAATTTGGCATGTACAATGATAATAATCTTGTGGACTGAGGTTTCCCTTTTGTAAATAATTTTTATATATTTTGCATACACTTAGTTTTAGAGTTTTTCTAAAACCATCACAGAAAAAGGAAATAGAATAAAATAAAATAAAACACACACACACACACAATATATATATATATATATATATATATATATATATATACACACACACACACACACACACACACTCTTACCCAAATGAAAACTTACACCATATTTGACCATATCCCAAAATGGAACAAACCCATTTGCCTACTTGAGAAAATAATATTGAAATGAAATAAATAAATACATTTAAAAACCTAATGAGGGTATAAAAAATAAGAAAAAAAACTTGTATTCCTCCCCAAAAGGTTAAGAGAGCCTTCAATGGCTTCCCCATCCTCCTCCAACAACCTGCAAAATCAAGAGAAACAATAAGCCAAAAGAAAAGAGAAGATAGTTTTCTTAAGCATACTTTAGGGTTAGTTTTCTTTTCCCTCATCTAAGGGTTGTGAATGAATCCATCCAAGGGATGAGATTCATCCCTAGTAAAAGTAGGTTATGAGTGGGTGAGTGAAATTTGAGTTTAAATTTAAATGTTTTAATTCCAAAATACAAGGGTTGATTTTTTTAGGGGTCACTTTATGGGGTAATGAAATGTTTAATATTCTAACCCCATTTCAAATGGGCACCTTGTTAATTATTTTGACCTTGTGGAATTAAATAATTTTATTATTTATTTATAAATTCCCCTTTTACCCTTGAGATTTGAATGTGGGATACTTAACTATAGTGGGAATTAAATTGCTTATTAAAATAACACCTAGGGAAAATTAACCATGCTTAGTCTAATTCGAGTTCATTAAAGTATAATGTGGTTTTTTTTAACAAAATTTTATAATGGAGAAAATTTTATTATTAAATATAATTGAATTGGAAACATTAATGTGACAACTTTTTTAACCTCAGGCACGTTTTCAAAAAAAAATCCATAATTTTCTAGGTTGTCCTAGGTTGTTCTTGGGTTTTGTGTGGGCAAAAATTTAGCAGTGTTATTAATGTCTAATGGTATATATATATATATATATATATATATATATATATATAGTCAATTTGATTTAAAAGGAAAAATGATCCATTTGTTGACAAAATAACTAATCAAAGAAATTTTTAAAACTTTTCCATAAACACATATGAGGTTTAAAATTTCTTCAATCAATACAAAAGAATGAACAAATATAGTTTACTTCATTATCATATGTCTTTCAAGTATTTCAATAAGAATGAATATCTCTTTATTTTTCCAAATACAAGTTTGCAACCATTCCCACAAGCAATTTATAACAAGATTTCCCATAGTTTTAAAATAAGAACAACACACCTAATGAAGACAACAAATCAACTAAAATGAGAACAAGGTTGTTTCCTTTTCAATCACATTTCAATGAACTTGATTCAATTTAACAATCTTATAGTCCCTCATTCCAACAAGTAATGAAATGATTTTCAAACTTTTTCCTTCATTTACAATATCAACTAAGATTACATTTTTGATGATAAAACAACTAAAAACTTCACTTTAAAAAATTGTAAGTTTACAAGCCCTCCATATACAATTGAGACAACATGATAAAATGTAACAAGAGAGTTTTGATTCTTTCTCTAAATGCTACAAGAAACATGACTCCTCCTTTGAGATCCACCTTTTTCCAATATTAAACACACAACCAAAAATGGGGAGTAGGCAACACTCTCCACCCAACCATTACTCCAATGAGGAAGTGAATCCTACTTCCTCATTGCCCCTAAGCCCCAACAAATGAGACGATATAAAATATTTGACAACCATGTCAACAAAATACAAGACTTCCACATTTACTTTCAAGCAAACATTCACACAAGAAAATAATGAAAAAACACTCAATTTTAAACACAAAACTTCCCAAAACAATGGCTCTAAAATAAACTAAGTAGAGAAAGGAATATGGGGATACCCTTGTGCCTCCCAAGGGTTTGAATGCCCACCTCAAAATCCTCCAAAACACAATCAACCCCAAAATCTCTTATGCCTCCCTCTCTCTTATGTCTCCCACAATGAACAAAATAACAGGATGAGAACAAGGTGGGGCATCCAACTCACTCCCTCATAAATACCCAAAAGAAACTCTTATACCTCCCAACAAATTTCATCCTCATTTCACTATCTCGTACACATCCTAAGGACACTTAACTACCCAAAAACATCATGAAAGAAACACATTCAAGAAAAGAAAAGAAACTAAGGGTGAAAGACCCTACATTTCCATAAAAAGGATCCAATTCACAAGAAAGTCCCAAAATATTCTAAGCTCAATCAATTCCAAGCAATCTTCAACTCAACAAGAACTCCAAAAATTAATCATTCCAAAATGAGAGAGCCAAAACCAAGCAAGTAACCCCGAAAACTTCACAAAAATTATAATAACTAGAAAAGAGAGAGAGGGAGATGATGTGACTCTATGTAGGATGCCACATCATTTCTTCTCCATCCCACATCACCCAAGTCAAAACCATACCCCAAAGCATAATAAATTGGTGGTTGGGGAAAAGACCACCCTCTTACACACTCAACCCAACCCACACCCTTAAGGAAAAAATAATTACCCATGTAAGAAAAGTGCAATCAATTTCCATTTTCTTTCATTAAAACACAAAATAGGACCTAAAATAAGTCCCTCACATCATAGGATAGGTGGGTGGGTGGCTTTAAGAGGTGTGGGACAAGCATAGCTTGTCCTACAAGTCTCTCAAAATACCCTAGAAGATAAAAATCCGAATTTCTCAAGGAAGATTGAGTACACACTACCCAAAAATAAATTAAATTCATTCCAAGCCAACTCACATTTATTTCCCCCTTAGACACCTAAAACATGCTTACACTTAGCATTTCATCCAATTCAACGAATTGACAACACTTTTAATCAACCCTTCTTTGTTCCATTCTTGGATGCCCATTCATGACACCTTCTCGAGTCGTATTCCTCCTATATTCAACTTATTTGGCTAATATCTCTCTTATTACCTAAAAATTCCTCCTTTCGACCATTCGAACCTCACTAGTCATCTCTAGACCACTTCTATTGGCCGTAGGCTATTTATCGATTACAATTGGTTATGCGAGACCCTTCCCGACTCTCGGTGAGTCTCTAATCACTTGCTAATCAAGTTTAACTAGCCTAAACCCTAGTTAACTAGCCTAAACCAAGCTTAACTAAGCCTAAAGAATTTTAATCCTAATCTAATCTAAAATATTTAGTCCACATGAACCCAAATTCCAAACTCTTCCATTTGGAAAACTATAAATAGAGGGTCACCCATACCTCTAAAAACTTACAACTTCACTCACAAGTCCATCTCTCTCATATTTGGAGATATAGGCATTAGAAATCATTTGTGATAGCTTTAAGTTATAGAACATTTGCATCTTGGCCATACTCCATTGTTGAGAGCTCCCCCATCTTGCATCCATCCACTCCATAATCCAGGTTTTGAGTAATATGGAGAGAACCATTGGCCTTGAAGCCATTAATGGTGAGACTCCATTCTTGAAAGCTTGAGTTTCATATCAAACATCACACCTTTGATTGCTAAGTTGATATTTTTAGGTTCAATTTCTTAATTAAGTAATCTAAAGAGTAGAGAGTAGTATACATGTTAGTTTTTGATGTTTTTGTCAAAGTTATAATGCTTGCATGTTAGTTTCCCTTGTTTAGCTCTTATCTTATGGTGCATGGATGAGTTAGCAAAGCTTTGAGGTTCTTTAGCCTCATTCCATAGCTTTTGCAACTTTCCATTGCATACATTTGGCACGCTAGTGGGACACTTATGTCCATCCTCCATTAATGGAGGTCTTTTGAGTTCTTCAAAGTTCATTTTCAAGTTTTTTGGATCAAATCACTTGTTATTTCCTCATTTTTGTTTCTAACACTAGATAAATGACCTTCATTTGCATGTATTTTGTGGGTTTGATATAGAAATAGGATTCTTTGACTAACCTTTAACCTGTTTGCTTTTGAAAATTTTCAAATTCTATGATTTTTGTAGGTTTTACAGGGGGTGTGCGTAGGTGTCATTACGGACGTGTCCGCATTGAAACAGGGCATACATGTTAGTAAAGGGGCACATACGTGTCAAACTATACTCACCACCAAACTTAGAAGACCATAACTTTTGCTCTTGAGCTCGAAATGACTTCATTTTTGTTGCGTTGAAAAGGTATTGAGAGAAATACACAATGAAATCATTAAATTAGGATTTTGAATTACAAAAATTAGGGTTTTATTATTAGTTAAATAGTCATTTTCTAACATATCTTAAAGTCTAAAAAATTGTTTTCTTGGCCATTCTAACAATTTGAAAGGTTTTGTGACACTAATCAGTTGTTTGCAGGGTTATTTTGGTCTTGTTTTTGACTAAATTAGTTAAGTGTTTCATTTCTTAGTTGATAGAGGTTTTTTGAAGTGTGTATGCTCTTCCCTCGCACCTTTTAGGTGATCTTGGGAACCAAAAACACTTTCAAAACCCTCTTATTGCTTTCAAAAACAATTAATTTACACTTCCTAATGGATGAACATTTCAAAGTTGGTTAGAAATGAAATCTATCTTTTACAAGGCACACTTAATTTTTTTCATAAAACTTGTTTTAGTTGAGTTTTCATGTTGCGTATGCTCTTCCTTCATGCCTTTTGGTGATCTTAGGAATCAAAAGAAACACACAAACTCTCTTTTGATATCATGATATTTTGTGGAAAACTACTAATCTTGGTATGTAGGACCAAAATTGCTTGTTAAAGAAAAACGTCAAAATAAATCAAATCAAACTTCTAATACACGTGTTCTTGTAGGTTTCCAAATGGTGTGCTACTTAAAACCAAATAAATTCAAGCATGATAAAAAACACCATATTCAAAACATTTTCTGCGGGTTTTGAAAAGGATACGTCCCTATCAACTCAACTAGAACATAACCCCTTTGGCATAACACCTTAAGCTACAACAATGGGGGTGGTTCCAGGAACCCTAAAGTAATCCACCGCTGAGTAACCTCGTGGATGAAACAGGAAGTGCTCCGCTTAACCACTTGACTAGTTTTTCATTGTGAGTTAGAGTCACAAGTTGTTCGTATCACGACCCTCGTAAGAGTACATGATGGATGCATTTATTACCAACTATGCTTGAAGGGAGAAAATATGAGATACTCCAAGAATTAGTCATTGTGAATTTTCTTGGTAAATCATGCCCGCTCTTAGAAAAACTTGTGGCACCTAGTTGAGAGATCTTGTTAGGGAGGCCATTCTGTCTTGGAGCCCACTTTACTAGTCCATTATCGTGTCTTGGCCATCACGAAGTGATAACTTGTTTGGATTCAAAACCTTTTTTTAACATGGTAACAAATCCATTTAAGTTAGATCTAAGTGTATCTCATCATGAAATTAAATGACGTATCACTTAGCTTGGTTTCTTTCTCACCTTCAGACGAGGTGAAACTCTACCCAAGTGGCACTTAGTTTATTTTCATATTTTGATCTACACCTTTGCATTCTTGTTTCCCATTGGGACAAGATAGGGCATCTTTGGGAGTGTTGTCATAGATAGTGTTCACCACTTTTGTGTTCATTTACGCTCATCCATGTTTACGGCTGATTTGTTAAACGTCTAAAGTGCATGGATGCATCCTCATATCTTTGATGGCCACTTGATCTTGATTTCAAGATCATCATCATAGTTAGGATTGATTCATCATTTTATCTCCCTTTGACGTGTTACCTTGTTCACATTATCTCAACACAATTAAGATACTTATGTCACATTTCTCGTAAATGTGATCTAAGTGTTTGCATTGTGGCGTTACACTGCCCACATTTTAGCACATCCTTAGTATACTTTGACTTAGTTTGACTTCAAACATTGTCCAAAATATTGAAGAGTGTCGCTTACTTTGTTTGTGTCGTTTCGATACCACTTTGGCACTAATATCTCACTTCTTCATGAAGCTTGATAGACATGTCCAACTAGTGTGGTTACGTGGCTTGATTTTTTAAACATCACCCTTTAACATTTTGGCCTTGTTGGTTGTTGAACGCGTCGTGGTGTCCTTTGATTGGGAGTCACATCTACCCTTTGTTAAAATTTATGCCTTGTTCATTTCGAACTTGATGTAAATGTTGAAATTGTGTTGATAATATTTGCATTGAACTATCACTTTGCACACGCATTTACATAGGGTGTATTTCCTTGTTGATTGGATTTGTGTTTCACACTTACATGATTGTTCCTTGTGATTATTCATCTAGAAAAATTGTTTTCTAGGACAATCCTTTTTATCTCATCAAGATTGTGTCATCACAATGTCTATTTTCCTTAGACCTTCTTCAGAAAATCATGCACGCATCTCCATACTTACAAAATGTCTAGTTGGTTGTCATTATGCATTCTTGAATTGACATGTCACTTCCTTCCCTTTGAAGGATTTCCATCACACTATCTAGGTCTAGACATTTGTGCTTAAACGACGAACAATGACTGAATATCACACGGTTTCTCACACTTACTACAATACAGAACCTAGGTTTAGGAATTCAAATCAAAATATTCCCATTACGAATAAACCTCGTTTGGTTCTTAGTGCTTTAGAGGACCCATCCGAGTCCCCTATTCCCCACCTTTAGCTCATAGTAGGTGGTATGGTTTAGATGCTTCCGATCCAAATAATTATTTGGGTACCCCTACTCTTCTTCTTGATTCATATCCAAACTACCATCTGATTCCAACTCTTCTTCTCGAAGAATCGGATCCCAACTATTATTCGGATACGCCTAGATCAAATCTTGAATCACGGTCCTCCCTTCCTTCGTAGGACCTTTATTCTAAATCACCTCAACGAAATTTTCCTCCTTTCAAGACTTGGGAAAATCCAAGTTCCATTGATCAAACATCTAATTTGGTTCTTGAGTCAGGATCCTCCCTTTGTTCGTAGGACCTCCTTCATCGAGCCATCTCAACGACCTCCTCCTCCATCGACTATTTCCGTGACTTAGGCTACCTCTAGTCAATCATCTAATTTGACTCTATGTCACAACTTAATGGATGGCTATGTGATCCTACTTTCCAATCTACACTATGTTGTCTTAGGAAAATGACATAGGTCCAAATCCAAATCATCCATTCATGAGGTGCCTACAACCAATCCTACTTCCTCTCTTGAGTCATCTTCTTTTGTCAATCAATCTTCCCCCTTATCAAACTTGTTTCTTCTATTCAACCTTCTATGGTCAAAGAACAACAAACTCTACTGATTGATTTCTCTTAGAATGAAGAAATAATCAAAGTACACGATGATATCCCTTTAGCGGATTGCAAACAAAGATTTTTTCTAAAACTTGATATGCTCACATATTGGGGAAAATAAGTTGATTCCTTTTATCATAACATAGAGGAAAAGCTTAAGGTCATGGAACTTGATTTTCTTCTATTCCATCTTCACCTTCTTCTAAGCATGATGAGATGTCGGGGTCTAGCATTGAGCCATGGCCTATCTTCTTGTTACTAAATGATTCATTATCTATTACCATTCCTCAATCAAAATCGTGTCTTGGGTCATTCTTTGAGTATCCCATTGTCTTCTATATTCGGAACCATCCCGGGTAGCCTTCCTTTTAATTTTGGGTCACTTTCTAGTAGCCCATTTCCTTCTATTCTTGGGCCACTTCCTATTAAACCTTCATCATCTTCTTTCTATGGGACACCTCCGAGAAGTCCCTCCTCATATATACTTGGGCCACACCCTAAGTAGTCCCTCATCATCTTCTTCTATTCTTGGACCATGTCCTCATAGACAATTTCTTCCATCTTGGGACGTATTCTAAAGCAGGCCTTCATCATATTATATTAGTGGCTCACCTCCTGGTAGACCATCCTCTTCAATTCTTGGACCGTTTCCTTTTCATCCATCACATATTTCTTCTATTAATGGATGTGGAAATCTCGTAGTCATTTCTCGCATCAATCCTAAATTTCCATGTTCACTTTGTTCTCCTTCTTGGGATGAGAAAAGTCATGTGTCACTTATAAAAACCCAAACAGGTTCATTATGAAGCTCGAGATAAAAACTTTCACGGGATCTAAATCTCCCAACAAATCAAACGATCTTAAGGTTAAAAATCAAGCGTGATTCAAGAATGCACATTAACATAACAATCAAGTATGACGCACATTGCATAAACCCTCTGGATAGGGAACTTAATATCCCGCATACAAAATCCATGTTTCAGGATAAATCACGGTCATTTTTTAAGTATGAGCTCACCTCAATCATCGAGATCGGGGAAAACATTACGCTTAATAAACATATGCACCTAGTCTCCTTATCAAGGAAGTCGTAAACATAATTGTTGGATCCTATCACATGGAGTGACGTTTTTGGAACCAACTTTCCAAAAACTATCAAAAACTAAAAATCAAAAATCAAATGAAAAAATACAAAAATATGAGAAAACACAACAAAAATCATTGGAACAAAGATCAAACATCGTAATCGGGTATTGCGTACACATGGGTGTTTCTTTCTTCCCTTTCTTTCTCTTCTTCTATAAGTCTTCCTATCATTTTTATCCCTTCGGTGATATTTTGGTTAGCCTATTTGCACACATTTTGTGACATTTATCTTTATGGTATTCATTTGACCTTGGTATTTCATCACCATGGTAAATTAAAGAATGACTGAACTCTTACAGATCCTATCACATTCAACATCCAATAAACTTATTTTGAAGATCTTTTGGAAATATTTGTTGACACTAGCCAATGTCGTCATCACATTCACTTCCATTTCCTTCCATCAAGCTATCGGTGGTTATTAACCCTTTTCAAACAAGAGAGATGAAATAAGTTTTCGAAGAAAGTAAAAGAATCAAAATCAATCAAAAATCAAAAGCTAAAAGATGAGAGCAAAATCAAATTGATATATTACTCTTTCTTGGGGTATTTCCAATAAACTCTATCGAGGCTATGGATGCCTGATGTGATGCAGAGAGATGTTGTGATTAGAATCCAATGCATCTCTGTCGGGCTATGGATGCTGGTCGGCGCAGAGAGCAATGTACAACTATCCTTCCACCCTTAATTCACAAATCACCTATCATCTATCAAAATAAATCATTCCTACACATTGGCTAGGTCTCTTCACTTGTTGTCTATTAAATCTTCCCTTCAAGAGGTAATAAATTCCATGTACACACACCGGATCGTATGAGTAGGCATGATTAGTATGTTACCAAGTGTCTTATTTGGACCTTGTTCGGACTCTTACTTTAGTCCTTATCTCGTCTCAAGATTTGTGCCTTTGGCTAATCAATTCTTCATTGCATGAGGCTTTAAGCTACGTTGAAAAACACATCGTGTTTTCAACACTTTAAAAAATATGGTTCGAGTTCTCCAAAAGATGCAACCCATGACACTTTTACACCTTGTTGGAATGATGAAATCCACATTAATTACTTATAACATGGAAACGGGTTGGTTTTATCGAAACGATGAAAAATATAGCGAGTTTTAATACACGTTGAAAAACACACAATGTTTTTCAACACTTTGAAAAATGAAATTCAATTCTCAAAAAGTGCAACATATGGTGAATTTCCTCCTTGATTTAATGATGCAATCCACATAACCTATTTATTACGTGGACAAGGGTTAATATTATCAAAATGATTAAGAAATAAAGTGAGTTTTAAGACACGTTGAAAAACACACGGTGTTTTTAATACTTTGAAAAATGCAAATTGGTTTTCCAATAGGTCCGATCCGTGTTGCAATTCCTCCTTATTGGAAGGATGCAATTCACATCAACTACTTATCAGGTGGACAAGGGTTGGTTTTTCCAAAGCTATGAAGAAATAGAGTGAGTTTTAAGACACGGTGTTTTTCAACACTTTGAAAAACGTAATTCATTTCTCCAAAAGGTGAAATCCACGATGCATTTCCTCATTTTTGTAACGATACAATCCACATCAACTAATTATCAGGTGGACAATGATTCTTTTTCCAAATCTCCGGAAAAATAAAGCGAGTTTTAAGACATGGTGTTTTTCAACGTTTTTAAAGCAGAGTTTGGTTCTCAAAAAGTGTAATCCACGTCACATTTCCTCCTTGTTGTAATGATGCAATCCACATCAACTACTTATTAGGTGGAAAATGGTTAGTTTTATCAAAACCATTAAAAATAAGAGTGATTTTTAAGACACATTGAAAAACACACTGCACGGTGTATTTCAGCACTTTGAAAACAATGTTCGGTTCTCCAAAAGGTGCAATCCACAATGCATTTCCTCCTTGTTGGAACAATACAATCGACATAAACTACTTATCGGGAGGACAAGGTTTGGTTTTTAGAAGCTATGAGAACATAGAGTGAGTTTTTCTCCATGTTGAAAAACACATGGGGTTTTTCAATACTTTGAAAAATATAATTTGGTTCTAAAAAAGGTGCAATCCACGATGCATTTCCTCCTTGATGTAACGATTCAATCCACATCAACTACTTATCAGGTGGACAAGGGTTGGTTTTATCAAAACCATTAAAAATAGAGCTAGTTTTAAGACACGTTGAAAAACAAAGCGTGTTTTTGAAATTTGAAACACCTAGTTTGGTTCTCCAAAACTTGTAACGCACTATGCATTTTCTCCTTTTCGGAAGGATGAAATCCACATAAACTACTTATATGGTGGAAAAGGGTTGGTTTTATCAAACGATGAGAAAATAGAGCGAGTTTTTTCCGAGGTTGAAAAATGCATGGTGTTTTTCAACAATTTTAAAAACGAATTCGGTTCTAAAAAGGTACAACCCACAGTGAATTTCCTCCTTCGTGTAATAATGTAATCCACATCAACTACTTATTAGGTGGACAAGGGTTGATTTTATCGAAATGATTAAGAACTAGAGTGATTTTTAAGAGACGTTGAAAAACACAAGGTGTTTTTCAACACTTTTAAAACACACGGCTCGATTCTCCAAAATGTAACCCACAATGCATTTCATCCTTGTTAGAATGATGTAATCCACATAAACTACTTATCAGGTGTAAAATGGTTGGTTTTGGGAAACACATAGTGTTTTTCAACACTTTGAAAAATGCAATTCGGTTCTCAACAAGGTGCAACCGGTGGTGCATTTCCTCCTTGGTGTAATGATGCAATCCACATCAAGTACTTATCAAGTGGACAAGGATATATATCATCAAAATGATTAAGAAATAGAGTGATTTTTAACACACGTTGAAAAAAACACAATGTTTTTCAACACTTTGAAAAATGAAATTTGGTTCCCTAAAAGCTACGGTTCATGTTGCATTTCCTCCTTTATGGAATGATGTAATCCACATAAACTACTTATCACATGGCAAAGGGATGGTTTTCCCACAGCTATGAAGAAATAGAGTGAGTTTTAAGACACGTTGGAAAACACACGGTGTTTTTCAGTTCTTTGAAAAAAGTAATTTGGTTGTCCAAAAGGCAAATGATCCAAGATGCATTTTTCTCCTTATTGTAATAATTTAATCCACATCAACTACTTATAAATCAGACAAGGGTTGGTATTTCCGAAGCTATGAAAAAATAGATTGAGTTTTAAGACACGTTTAAAAACACACAATGTTTTTCATCACTTTGAAAAATGTAGTTTGGTTCTAAAAAAGGTGCAATCCGCATTATATTTCCTCCTTATTGGAATGATGAAATCCACATCAACTACTTATCATGTGGACAATGGTTGGTTTTATCAAAACCATTAAAAAATTGAGCCATTTTGAAGACACGTTGAAAAACACATGGTATTTTCATCACTTTAAAAAATGCGATCGGTTCTCCAAAAGTTGCGATCCACGATGCATTTCCTCCTTGTTGGAATTATGCAATCCACATAAACTACTTATCAGGTGGACAAGGGTTAGTTTTTCCAAAGCTATGAAAAAAATAGATCGAGTTTTTTCACCATGTTGAAAAACACATGGTGTTTTTCAACACTTTGAAAAACATAATTCGGTTCTCAAAAAGGTGCAACCCATGATGCATTTCCTCATTTTTGTAATGATGTAATCCACATCAACTACTTATCAGGTGGACAAGGGTAGTTTTATTGAAGCGATGAAAAAATAGAGTGAGTTTTAAGACACGTTGAAAAACACATGGTGTTTTCAGCACTTTGAAAAATGTAATTCGGTCCCAAAAGAGATACGATCTACGATGCATCTCCTCCTTGTTGGAATGATGCAATCTACATAAACTACTTATCGGTGGAGAAGGGTTGGTTTTTCCGAAGTTATAAAAAAATAGAGTGAGTTTTAAGACACATTGAAAAACACACATTGTTTTTCAGGACTTTGAAAAATGTTATTTGTTTATCAAAAGGTGTTATTCAAATTCATTGCATTTCCTCCTTGTTGGAATGATAAAATACATATCAAATACTTATCAAGTGGAAAATGGCTGGTTCTATGGAAACCATTAAAAAATAGAGCGAGTTTTAAGACACTTTGAAAATCACACGGTATTTTTAACACTTTGCAAAATGTCGTTTGATTCTCCAAAAGATACAATCCACAATGCATTTCCTCCTTGTTGTAATGATAAAATTCACAAAAACTAATTATCAGCTGAAAAATGGTTGGTTTTTGTGAAGATATGAAAAAAATAGAGCGAGTTTTAAGACACATTGAAAAACACTCGGTGTTTTTAAGAACTTTTAAAAATGTAGTTTGGTTCTCCAAAGGTGCAATCCACGTCACATTTCCTCCTTGCTGGAATGATGCAATCCACATCAATGACTTATTAGGTGGACAATGGTTAGTATTTTCAAAACCATTAAAAAATAGCATGAGTTTTAAAACACATTGAAAAACACACGGTGTATTTTAGCACTTGGAGAAACATAGTTCGTTTCTCCAAAGGTACAATCCACAATGCATTTCATCCTTGTTGGAATGATGCAATCCAAATAAACTACTTATCATAAGGACAAGGGTTGGTTTTTCCGAAGCTATGAAAAAATAGAGTGATTTTTTTCGACACGTTGAAAAACACACGGTGTTTTTCAACACTTTGAAAAATGTAATTCATTTCTAAAAATGGTGAAATACATGATGCATTTCCTCCTTGGTGTAATGATACAATACACATAAATACTTATCAAGTGGAGAAGGGTTGGTTTTATCGAAACGATTAAAAAATAGAGTGAGTTTTAAGACATGTTGAAAAACACATAGTGTTTTTCAGCACTTTGAAAAACGTAGTTCGGTTCTCCAAAAGGTATAACCCACGATGTGTTTCCTCCTTGTTGGAATGATGTAATCCACATCAAATACTTATCAGGTGAAAAAGGGTTGGTTTTATCTAAAAGATGAAAAAATATAATGAGTTTTCCGCAAAGTCAAAAAATGCACGGTGATTTTCAACAATTTGAAAAACATAATTCGGTTCTCAAAAAGTGCAACCCATGGTGCATTTTCCTCCTTAGTGTAATGATGATATCCACATGAACTACTTATAAGAAGGACAAGGGTTGATATTATCAAAACAATAAATAAAGAAGCGAGTTTTAAGACACTTTGAAAAACACACGGTGTTTTTCAACACTTTGAAAAACGTAGTTCGGTTCTCCAAAAGGTGAAACCCATGATGCATTTCCTCCTTGTTGGAATGATGTAATCCACATAAACTACTTATTAGGTGGACAAGGGTTGGTTTTATCAAAATGATGAAAAAATAGAGCGAGTTTTAAGACACGTTAAAAAATGCACAATGTTTTTCAACACTTTGAAAAATGTAATTCAGTTCTCAAAAAGGTGTAACATGCGATACATTTCCTCCTTGGTGTAATGATGTAATGCACATCAACTGCTTGTCAGGTGGACAAGGGATTATATAATAAAAATGATTAAGAAATAGAGTGAGTTTTAAGACACGTTGAAAAACTCATGGTGTTTTTCAACACTTTGAAAAAAAAGTTTGGTTCTCCATAAGGTGCAATACGTGTTGTATTTCCTCCTTTTGGAATGATGTAATCCACATAAACTAGTTATCATGTGGACAAGGGTTGGTTTTACCGAAGCTATTAAGAAATAGAGCAAGTTTTAAGACACGTTTAAAAACACACAGTGATTTTCATCACTATGAAAAATGTAGTTTGGTTCTCTATAAGGTGCAATCCGTGTTGCATTTCCGCCTTTTGGAATAATGCAATCCACATAAACTACTTATCAGGTGGACAAGGGTTGGTTTTATCAAAACCACTAAAAATAGAGCGAGTTTTAAGACACGTTGAAAAACACACGATGTTTTTTAGCACTTTGAAAAACGTAATTTGGTTCTCCAAAAGGTACAATCCACGATGCATTTCCTCCTTGTTGGAATGATGTAATCCACATAAACTACTTATCAGGTGGACAAGGGTTGGTTTCTACGAAGCTCAAAAAAATAGAGCGAGTTTTTCACCATGTTTAAAAACACACTTTAAAAAATGCAATTTGGTTCTAAAAAAGGTGCAACTCATGATGCATTTCCTCCTTTGTGTAATAATTGAAACCACATGAAGTAATTATTAGGTGGACAATGTTTGGTTTTATTGAATCCTATGAAAAAATAGAGCAAGTTTTAAGACACGTTGAAAAACACATGGTGTTTTCATCACTTTGAAAAACGTAGCTTGGTTCTTAAAAAGGTGCAATCTACGATGCATTTCCTCCTTTTTGGAACGATGCAATTCACATAAGCTAGTTATCAGGTGGAAAAGGGTTGGTTTTTTTGAAGCGATGAAAAAATAGAGCGAGTTTTTAGAAACGTTGAAAAACACACGGTATTTTTCAACACTTTCAAAAACATAATTCGGTTGTCCAAAAGGTGCAATCCACGATGCATTTCCTCTTTGGTGCAATGATGTGATACACATAAATTACTTATTAGGTTGAAAAGGGTTGGTTTTATCAAAACCGTTAAAAAATAGAATGAGTTTTAAGACACGTTGAAAAACACACGGTGTTTTTCAACACTTTGAAAAATGTAATTCGGTTCTCCAAAAGGTGTAATCCACGATGCATGTTATCCACATAAACTACTTATTAGGTGGACAAGGGTTGGTTTTTCCGAAGCTATAAAAAAATAGAGTGATTTTTTCGACACGTTGAAAAACACACGGTGTTTTTCAACACTTTGAAAAACGTAATTTGGTTCTCAAAAAGGTGCAACCCATGATGCATTTCCTCCTTGGTGTAATGATGTAATCCACATCAACTACTTATCAGGTGGACAATGGTTCATTTTTCAAAGCTATGAAAAAATAAAGCGAGTTTTAAGACATGTTGAAAAACACAAGGTGTTTTTCACCACTTTTAAACACTTAGTTCAGTTCTCCAAAAGGTGCAACCTACAATTTTTTTCCTCCTTATTAGAACGATGAAATCAACACCAACTAATTATCACATGGACAAGATTTGGTTTTATCGAAACGATGAAAAAATAGAGCGGGTTTTTAAGACACGTTGAAAAAATCATGATGTTTTTCAACACTTTGAAAAATGAAATTTAGTTCTCAAAAAGGTCTGACCCATGGTGTATATCCACCTTGATGTAACGATTCAATCCACATCAACTAATTTTTAGGTGGACAAGGTTTGATATAATCCAAACAATTAAGAAATAAAATGAGTTTTAAGACACGTTGAAAACGTAGTTTGGTTATCCAAAAGGTGAAATCCATGTTGCATTTCCTTCATTTTGGAGTGATGCAATCCACATAAAATACTTATCGGGGTGATAATAGTTGGTTTTTACGAATCTATGAAGAAATAGACCGAGATTTTTAAGACACGTTGAAAAACACACAGTGTTTTTCAAAGCACTTTGAAAAACACATAGTGTTTTTCAGCACTTTGAAAAACATAATTTGGTTCTCCAAAAGGTGCAACCCACGATGCATTTCCTCATTTTTGTAACGATGTAATTATTGATGCGAGAATCACAAAGCACCCCTAGACGCACATCAGGCTTCTAGGTTGATGTTGAGCATCGCAGTGTGATTGCACAACATGGAAACCTCTCTCCAAGCATGGGGACTTGTGAAACCGAGAGAGGAATCTCCGAGAGAAGGATGGTTCCTGCTCCTAAACTACACCGCCACAAGCTATTCCAAGTGTAGGCAAGCTAATCTAATCCTAATATAACCATGCCAAGGAGACAGAGAGAGAGAGAGAAAGGAAAAGAACAAAAGCCTACACTAAAATGGTGATACACGAGAGAAGGAGGATGTTGGACATCTATCAAAAAGCGCCATGGGACAAAGAGAGGTGAGCAATGGGAAGGATGGACGGATGCATCACGAGGCCCAAGGATAGATTTCACACGAGAAAATGTCCCAAAACTCCATGAACACAGCTCCAAACCTACAATGAACATTCGAACATGCACAGATACTGCAATGAAGAGAGGCAAGAAGAGAACAAGCAAAACGGAAAGGATGGACATATGCATCACAAAACACATTTTTGCTCAGAAGTTTGCACTGAACATCATTCCATTAATAAGAGGCAAAAACGCCATTACAGAGCAAGGGAGGAGGCTCGAACTCCATTTTCAACCCTAGAGAAGAAAAGAAGGGAGGGCAGAGCAGAAAAGATGAACAACTTTTTATATTTTGCCACTCCTTACAATTTATAGAAAGAATGAGAAAGGGAAAAGAGAGGAAAGTCGAATCTGCCCCAACCACTTCTAGGTCGTATTTTAAATCATCTCATTATGGTAGAAGCGGCGGATCTCGCAAAACAATGGTTGTCTGCCGCATTAAAAGCCGGCTGGTTGTTGAGCGTCACGCCTGCGTATCACGCGTCAGAGCCGTTTCTTGATTTTCTCTCTCCATACTACACCAAAATGCAAGATTGATCCTTGAATCATGTAGATAATTTCAACATCTTTCCGTTGATATAAAG
This sequence comes from Taxus wallichiana var. yunnanensis, assembly GCA_018340775.1. Classification (NCBI taxonomy): domain Eukaryota; kingdom Viridiplantae; phylum Streptophyta; class Pinopsida; order Cupressales; family Taxaceae; genus Taxus; species Taxus wallichiana. Next base: position 63,918,576 of record CM031237.1, on the reverse strand, counting down.
AACGTGTAAATCCGAGTTCTGGATCGAAAGATATGACGATCTGAAGATTTAGGGCACGCAAACAGACCAAAACGGATTTTGAAATCTCTTTCCCACGCTCTGTCACCTGGATGACATGTGGCATGCATTGAGTCGCTGAATAATTCTCTCTCCCTTGTCTTTCGGTGGGCTTCATTTGAAATTTCCCTGTGGGCCCCTTAAACTTGGACACGTGTCCCCTTCTGATTGGCTCGGGCTGACCCTTCAAAACTCGCCCTTTGACTTTTGAACTTTCTCCCTTGTGACACGTGTCATGATCCGATTGGCTTTCGGCTCCTTCAGCTCCTTCGCATCCACCACGTCTTTTTGTCCCAAATGTCCCATTTGCTTTTGGACCGTTTGTGCTCATTTCGGCCGATCCGGCGGTTCAAGCGCATCCATTTGTCCCAAATGTCCCATTTGCTTTTGGACCGCTTGTGCTCATTTCGGCCGATCCGGTACTGGTTCGCGTCGATTTGTCCCACTTGTCCCATTTGCTTTTGGACTGTTTGTGCTCATTTGATCGATTCGGCTGGTTCGAGTCTTTTTGTCCCAGATGTCCCACTTGCTTCCGGGACCGAAGTTCCCCATTTCGGTGATCCGGCCGGTTCGGGTCTTTGTCCCGGATGTCCCACTTGCTTGGGATGAAGTTCCCCATTTCGGCCGATCCGGCTAGTTCGGGTCTTTTTGTCCCAGATGTCCCACCTTGTCCCTAGGACTAGGACTTAGCCATTTTTCATGATTTTTCTGGATCAACCTACTTGCCTTTCTCGCAACTTTTCACATTTTCTCGAGCTTGCTCCTTCCTTCTTCGGCCGGGGAGTTAGAAAAATTTCTCGAGAGAACCTCGAAACATGATGCTTGCTCTGAATCAATCAATTTGCTTGGGACTTGAGAATCTAATGTATGTTATCAACAATTACCACCTGGGGGAATTTTCACACAGATTTGGCGACTCGGTGGGGTCATCTCTGCTAGATGAATGATCGATAACTGAAGCAATCCATTGGGCATGGAGTCATAAGCAATCTCAAAACTGATCTCGAACTTTGAAAACTTCCTCCGAGCCACTTGAAACCCATCGGACATGGAGTTGTTCTTACCAAAACCCTTTGAAAAGAAGCAGCATGCAAGAGCAAAACCGAAACACCAAAAACTATGTACAAAATCGAAAATCATACATGCCCCAAAATGGAACATGCAGAGTGTGCACAAGCACTTTTCCGCTGAAAGAAAACCTAGCTACTCTACTCTAATCGAAGCAAAGGCAAGCTAAAAACCCTGCAATCTGGTTGTGCAAAATAGCTTCCTTTCTTCAAAATTGGCGACCATGCGATTGATTTCGCATCGATCATGGTGTTTGGATGGATGGAAAATCAACAAGAAGCTAGTCTTCTACCAAAATCATCAAGGTATCAACCGAAAAATCCAATACCTATTTTAGTTGATCTGCATTTGGATTGGAGAGGTATGGCAGCTGATCCTTGGTACTTTTGTAGCTCATCCTCATGCTCAGAAGCAAGCATGACTGGTTGTGGCTTCTCCTTTGGCTCCAATGAAGCCAAATACCTGATTGGGCAAGGTCTGATCCATTTGATATGCCCATAGCTCTGATTTTCAACTCCAAGAATGGAGTCTTCTTGTAGACCCTCTTGAATGGATGATGTGGAAGAAATGGTGGAATCCTTCTTTCCTTTTTCTTCCTTTAATGAAGAACATGGAAGAATAAAATCTTCCAATCTTGATTCCAAAGAGTCATTGTGTAAGATGCAGGTGCTGCAAATGAAAGATCTCCTTCATGACGAAAGCAGGCTCGGGTGTTTGGAATGTGGATGATGAAAGAGAGAATGGTGAAAACTCAACCGGATCTTCTCCATCAAAACATCCTCCAAACCGACAGTAAACTACCTCATTGCTGTCCCCGCTGCTCGTGTTCAACTTCCTCCATGGTGTCCTCTTGATCTACAACTTGGCCACCATGGTTTCCTTCACTTCACTCTCAATATTGAGTTTGAGAGATCAAACTCCTTTCAAGATACTAGAACTTGAGAGAGATGAAGTGAAAAGAAGAACCGAAGGTTCTCCTCGTAGCCTGGTTTGTGCTCAAAGCCCTTGGATCTGCACTTTTCTCCTCCACACTAGAATGTGCTCCTCTTCTTTTGGATTTGGAGCAGCTTCTCCTTCCTCTACTACTTGAAGAGAATATTGCTCTTGATAAAACTCCTCCTCCAAAGCATGAAGTTTGTTAAGTCAAACTCTTCAATTTGTTGCTCTAGAGGACAAGTTGGGACTGCAAGATCTTCTTCTTCTGCTGCAACAAAATCAGTCCTAACCACCACTTGTTCTCGAACCCTAGCCTCTTCTCGTAGGCTTAACCATCAAGGGATCTTTGTCATCCCAAACTTGGCAGCTCAAACCTTCAAGTCATCTATCATTTCTTTTCTGTTAGGCTCCTCTTCTTGCTTGTTCTTGATGACTAATTTTTGCAATTTTTGTGGTGGTGGAGGTAGTGAAACCTCTTTTTTCTTTGGAGGAGGGGGTGTTTCTATTAGCTCTTGTAGAGGGGATGACTGTTTGGAAGGGAAGAGGGTAGAAAAAATGAGATGGGGTGGAAGACCGAGGGATGGAGGGATGGATTCAACACTTGGGACAGCAGATGGAGGGTTTGAAACTTGACACCGCTGGAATGAAACAGATTGGGAAAGAGGAAAAGAAAAGGCATGAGAAGATGTGCTTACCCATTGACAAGGTTGCTGAATACTTCTCTCATACACTTCTATTTCTTCAATCCACCTTGCAAGCAAAGGCAGCGTTGCAATCATGAAGTCAAGTTTCTCCTGAGGGCTGTAATGCCTTGGAAAAGGTCCCACCCATGGACAGGGTGCTCCACAACCGATTCCAAATGCTCTCATCTGTGCCTGAGCCCTGGACTGCACTATCCCCACCTCCATTCTTTGGATTTTCTCCAATAGACCAGCATCTTGCATCTGATGGTCTTCATTGTATGCACACCCTTGCTCTTGGGAAGCTTCATTGCCAAACTGACTTTGGCACTGCTGTTCATATGAGTATGCATACTGCGATATTGAATCAAGCTCAAAATGCTGATTTGGAGGATTTGTAAAACATGTTGGAGGTGGAATATACTGCTGTTGTTGATATGAATTCCATGATGGAAATGAAGTCATGATTGCACAACTTCATGGAATGGAAAAGAATGAAAGGGATGGAAAGAAAGATGGATGAAAATGGATGGAAACGGGTCTGCAAGCTCAGAGAAATGGGTTGCTGATCAGATGGAGTCGCCAGATGTGTTTGCAAGTGCCTCCAAAGGCTGAAATCTTCACAGGAACACACCAACCTGCAAAGATGAAGTGGAAGACCTCTAAGGTCTCACGGGCGTGCAAAACTATTGATGCATAATCACAAAGACCTGGATGCACATCAGGCTTCTAGGTTGATGTTCGGGCATCCAGTGTGATTGCACAACATGGAAACCTCTCTTCAAGCGTGGGGACTTGTGAAACCGAGAGAGGAATCTCCAGAGAAGGCTGGTTCTGCTCCTAAACTACCTACTACAAGCTATTCCGGTGCAGGAAAGCTAATCTAATCCTAATCTAACCATGCCAAGCACGAGAGAGAGAGAGAGAGAGAGAGAGAGAGAGAAAGGAAAAGAACAAAAGCCTACACTAAAATGGTGATACACCGAGAGAAGGAGGATGTTGGACATCTATCAAAACTACCATGGGACAAAGAGAGGTGAGCAATGGGAAGGATGGACGGATGCATCACAGTCCAAGGATAGATTTCACACAAAAATGTCCCAAAACTCCATGAACACAGCTCCAAACCTGCAATGAACATTCGAACATGCACAGATACCTGCAATGAAGAGAGGCAAGAAGAGAACAAGCAAAACGGGAAAGGATGGACGGATGCATCACAAAACACGTTTTTTGCTCAGTAAGTTTACAGAACATCATTCCATTAATAAGAGGCAAAAATTCCATTACAGAGCAAGGGAGGAGGCTCGAACTCCATTTTCAACCCTAGAGAAGAAAAGAAGGGAGGCGAGTAGAAAAGATGAACAACTTTTTATATTTTGCCACTCCTTACAATTTATAGAAAGAATGAGAAAGGGAAAAGAGAGGAAAGTCAAATCTTCCCCAACCACTTCTAGGTCATATTTTAAATCATCTCATTATGGTAGAAGCGGCGGATCTGGCAAAACGGTGGGTAATGTCTGCTTTGCATTAAAGCTGGTTGTTGAAGCGTCGCCACATTTGTATCACGCGTCTAAGCCGTTTCTTGATTTTATCTCTCCATACTACACCAAAATGCAAGATTGATCCTTGAATCATGTAGAGAATTTCAAAATATTTCCGTTGATATAAATAACATGCAAATCCGAGTTACGGATCGAAAGATATGATGATCTCGAAGATTTAGGCACGCAAAGCAGACCAAAAGCGGATTTTGAAATCTCTTTCGTGCTCTGTCACCTGGATGACACGTGGCATGCATTGATTCGCTGAATAATTCTCTCTCCCTTGTCTTTCGGCCGGCTTCATTTGAAATTTCCCTGTGGACCCCTTAAACTTGGACACGTGTCTCCTTCCCGATTGGCTGGTGACCCTTCAAAACTTCGCCCTTTGACTTTTGGACTCTCTCCCTTGTGACACATGTCATGATCTCGATTGGCTTTCGGCTCCTTCGGCTCCTTCGCGTCCACCGCGTCTTTTTGTCCCAAATGTCCCATTTGCTTTTGGACCGTTGTGCTCATTTGGCCGATCACGGCGGTTCAAGGCGTCCATTTGTCCCAAATGTCCCATTTGCTTTTGGACCGCTTGTGCTCATTTTGGCCGATCCTACCGGTTCAGCGTCGATTTGTCCCACTTGTCCCATTTGCTTTTGGACCATTTGTGCTCATTTCGGCCGATTCAGCCGATTCATGTCCATTTGTCCCATATGTCCCATTTGCTTCGGTTGCCTTGTGCTCATTTCGACCGATCTGGCCGGTTCAGTCTTTTTGTCCCGGATGTCCCACTTGCTTCCTGGACCGGAAGTTCCCCATTTCGGCCGATCGGCGGTTCGGGGTCTTTTTGTCCTAGATGTCCCACCGTCCCTAGGACTAGGACTTAGCCATTTTTCGTGATTTTTCCTGGATCAACCTACTTGCCTTTCCGCAACTTTTCGCATTTTCTCGAGCTTGCTCCTTCCTTCTTCGGCCGGGGAGTTAGAAAAATTTGAGAGAACCTCGAAACATGATGCTTACTCGAATCAATCAATTTTCCCGGGACTTGAGAATCTGATGCATGTTATCAAAAATTACCTGGGGGAATTTTTACAACGATAATCCAAATAAAATACTTATCAAGTGGACAAGGGGTGATTTTCCCAAAGCTATGAAACAATAGAGTGAGTTATAAGACACGTTTAAAATCACACAGTGTTTTTGGACTTTGGAAAATGGAGTTTCACTATCAAAAGGTGTAATATATTTTTCATTTCATCCTTATTTGAATGATACAATACACATCAACTAATTATCAAATGAAAAATGGTTGGTTTTATCGAAACAATGAGAAAATAGAGCGAGTTTTAAGACACGTTGAAAAACACGGTATTTTTAGCACTTTAACAAAGGTATTTCAGTTCTTAGAAACGTGCAATCCACGATGCATTTCCTCCTTATTGTAATGATGCAATCCACATAAAATAATTATCAGGTGGAAAACGGTTAGTTTTTCCCAAGCTATGAAAAAATAGAGTAATTTTTAAGACACATTTGAAAAACACAGTGTATTTTTCAACACTTTTAAAACACGATTTGGTTCTCCAAAAGGTGAAATCCACGTCACATTTCCTCCTTGTTGGAACAATGGAATACACATCAACTACTTATCGGGGGGCCAATAGTTAGTTTTATTGAAACCATTAAAAAATAGAGTGAGTTTTAAGACACATTGAAAACACACTAGTGTATTTCAGCACTTTGAAAAACATAGTTCGGTTCTACAAAAGGTGCAATCCATGATGCATTTCATCCTTGTTGGAATGATTCAATCCAAATTAACTTATTATCATGTGGAAAACATTTGGTTTTTCCAAAGCTATGAAAAATAGAGCCAATTTTTTGTCACGTTGAAAATCACACGATCTTTTTCAACTCTTTGAAAAACACAATTCGGTTCTCAAAAATTGCATTGCATGATGCATTTCCTCCTTGGTGTAATGATTAAATCCAAATCAATTAATTATCAGGTGGATGAGGTTTGTTTCATCAAAACCATTAAAAAATAGAGCGTGTTTTAAGACACATTGAAAAACAAACATTGTTTTTCAGCACATGGAAAAAGTAATTCAATTCTCCAAAAGGTGCAACCCATGATTTGTTTCCTCATTTTTGGAATGATGAAATCCACATAAAATACTTAACATGTGGAGAAGGGTTGGTTTTATCAAAACGATGAAAAAATAGAGCGATTTTTTTGCCATCTTGAAAAATGTACGATGTTTTTCAACACTTTAAAAAACATAATTTGGTTATAAAAAAGGTGCAACCCATGGTGAATTTACTCCTTGGTTTAATGATGAAATCCACATCAACTACTTATCAGGTGGAAAATGGTTCATATTAATGAAATGATTAAGAAATAGAGTGAGTTTTAAGAAAAGATGAAAAACACATTGTGTTTTTCAACACTTTGAAAAATGCACCTCGGTTCTTCAAAATGTTCAACCCACAATGCATTTCCTCCTTGTTGGAATGATGAAATCAACATCAAATACTTATCAGGTGGAAAGGGTTGGTTTTTCCGAAAGCTATGAAAATAAAGTGAGTTTTTTTCCACGTTGAATAAAGCACGGTGATTTTCAACACTTTGAAAAACACAATTGATTATAAAAAGGTACAAACCCTGTGTTAGGATACGTTGGTTATTAGGTGTCTTTCTTATCACATTATCTCTTCTTCCATCATTCTCTGCAACTATTGTGGATCTTCTCCATTTAGCTAGGGAGTCCAGTATAGTTTTTGGTCCTATAAATACTGTACGCATGCTTTGTATTTGGCAGAATAATATGAGATAAAATCTATCTCTTCTATTTCTCCTTCCTTGCTCTCTCTCAGTTTGGTATCAGAGCGTGGCAGAGATCTAGGAGGCGTTGGACACGAATACAAATTGACACAGTTGGAGGTGTAGGGTGAGATCTTTCCGGTGAGGCCAAAGCCTGCAAAGTTGAGCTTGTTAATCCTTTCGTTGTCGCAGATTCGCCCTTGATTCTAAAAAAGCACGCATTGCCATTACGAGTGCTCAAGCTTTTCTTCGACCACCCGAGTGAGCGCTGAAGCTTTCCTGCTACGTGGAATAGTGTGCTGCGTGGAGAGGAAACATTCTTGCTGGTGTGAAGGAGATTAGTGGAGATCTGTTGCTGCATGTGGAGTCTCTTTTCAGCCTGCGTGAGGAAGAGGATAAAAGCAGCGTAGCAAATACAGTGATGGTAGCGTGGAGAAATTCGGAAGAGAAATCGGTGACCTGAAAGCTTAACTGCGAGGGAACCAGGATGGAGTTGGAGTTGATGATATATGTGCCTATGAACATGGTGCCGTTGGATTGGTGGTGGGTGGCAGAGTGCGCACCAGACCATGCCTATGCCTGCCTCTCACCTGGGATTTACGCCCAAGCAATCCACCCGTGTTTGGTTGATGGCTTCACTTTGAAAGCGATATCTACGAGATCCATTTTGGGCATCATATGTTCAAGAAAGAATTGCGCCACATCACGATTAAGCGGTTTCTGAGTGCTCCATTTCTTGTTTCGAATTCTTTGTGAAGGATCTTGGGTAACTCTTTCGTGGAGACTGCCTGAGCATGTTGAAGACTACTGCTACTGCTGCTGGAAGTGGAAACAATCTAAGAATCAAACACAAGCTGGACGTGGAGATCTCACCGGAGAGAGAATTTATTTCTGTGCGCGGAGACCTTCAAACGCTGTCGAGGTAGTTTTGAGTCTACAACAGTCTCTTCTACACTACATCGAATGTCGAGTGTAGACAACTCGATTGAAAGCGTCAACAACACGGTCGCCACCATGCTGAAAGCCACAACATCAACTTGCCAGCCAGAGAACACCGTGGAGAAGCTCCTGAGAGCTCCGGGTTCTACTTTGCTTTGCTGAACGAGCTTCGAAATTGCGGCAATCTTGCATTCGACAAACTTGTTCGAGAAGGACTCCTTGAGTACTTTCTTTTCGACGTCAGCTGCCAAGCAAAGCGAGTACGGGAAGAATTAGAAGCCGGATATGACGCAGATTGTGACGACGAAGAAGAATGCCCTGCAAAGCGTCGCCGTCTCACAGCACGCGAATATCGCGAGCATCTACAAGCCAATCATTCTCGACAGTGAGTCCAAATTGTAATAACTTTTCAAATAAATAAATATTTTTTTATTACAATGTCTGCTCCGAAGTTACTTCTGTCTGATGCTCAGTTGCTCAAAGGGCCTAATTTTGCGGCCTGGAAGACAAAAATGAAGACAATCCTTCAGTTTGAAGGATTATGGGAATATCACAGGAGTGCTCGGTGCTTGCTCCCACAGCCCCCGATGAACTAATAAAATATGACATGGCTAGTGCTAAAGCCTTGATGCTGATAATGCTCAGTATCAGTGATGACGTGCAACCGCATGTTCGGAATGCGGAGAAACCCAAGGAGGCCTGGGACAAGTTGGCAACCATTTATGAAGCCAAAAATCAGACAAAGATTCTTCATCTTCAATCAAAGCTGCACACCCTCTCTATGGGGTCTGACGAGAAAGTGGAGGAATTCCTGCATCACGTGGCTGAGTTGAGATCAGAGTTATTAGCGCTCGGTGAAACGGTAGACGATAAACTACTCGTCCCAATCACCTTGAGAGCACTCCCTTCTCAATTTCAAGTGTTTTTTACAACACTGAATGTGTCTAAACAAACAGTGACATTCGAAGAGCTTGTGAATTTGTTGCAGCAGGAAGAAGCTATCACTTCATCGCATGGGAGTCTCAGGACAAAGCCTTGTTCTCAAAGCCTAATCGTGGCCAGAAGAATCGGAAAGGTCCCCAGAGAAGCCAAATCCAGCACAACCCAAATAGAAAGATCAAAAGTCAAAGAGATGGTGTCACATTTGCAGAACCAATACTCACGACACTGATCACTGCTGGCACAATAGCTAGAAACAAGGGCCTTCAAGCCATACAAGCACATCCGGGCGTGAAGATTTTCAAAAGTCTAAATGACGTCCCCACTGGAGAAAGCAAAAAGGACATCTTGCAGCCCAACAAGAAGATGATGAATCTGATGAGGAGACATCAGAAGGAGCCCATTGTAGTAAGAATCTTGTACTCATCTCTCAAACTTCTCAGCCCACGAAGAAATTCTGGTTGATAGACTCTAGTGCAAGCAAGCATATGTCAGGTGACAAGAAGCTGTTTGATTCACTACACGAAGAGCCAACTGGAGATCGAGTTCGGATAGCGGATGACAAAGAGTACATTGCAGAAGGAATAGGGAATGTGACCATTCCTCTGGGGCCATGAAAATGTACACTTACAAAGGTACTATATGTTCCTGGCTTGACTAGCAATCTTTTGTCAGTTACTCAGCTCTTGAATCATCACCTTAAGGTTGAATTTCTTGTTCAAAATGGCATTAAATCATGCTTAATCTCCAGACAAGGTACGGTTCTTGCTAAAGCTTTTGTAAAAGATAAGTTATTTGCTTTAGATACTGTTTCATCTTCTGCAGTAGCTTTATCTGCTTCAACAATAGAATCAACTACCTTATGGCATTTTAGATATGGACACTTGTCGGTCGGTTCATTGCACTGATGAGTTCAAAAGCAATGGTCCGTGGACTACCCAAATTGTCCAGTTCCTTGCCTATTTTCCCTGGTTGTCTTGCAGGAAAACAACACAGAGATCCATTTCAAGCGAGCACCTTCCATGCCAAGAAGTGTCTGGAGGTAGTTCATACCGATCTGAACGGCCCATTGCCTGCTTCATTTTCAGGATACAAATACTTCCAGTTGTTCGTGGATGACCACTCTCGCAAGATGTGGGTATATTTCCTAAAGAAGAAAAGTGAGGCTCTTCAACACTTGCAGAACTTCTATCATCATGTTGTCAAAGAGTCCGGACAACCACTTCTTCTACTCCGCTCAGATCGAGGGGGGGAATTCACATCAAAGAAGTTCTTGGCCTTCCTAAACCATCACGGCATTAAGCAGCACCTGACTGCTCCCTACACGCCCCAAAAAATGGCATTTTGAGGCGTCGAATCGCACAAAGTGATGGAGATGGCTCATTTGCATGCTATCAATTATAAAGCTAGGAGAACGCTATTGGGAAAGTACAAAACGGCATGTATATCTTCTCAACAGGGCACCAACAAAGATTCTACTAAACAAGGCGCGTAAGAGGTATGGAGTGGTAAAAAACCATCAATTTCTCATTTGCGAGTATTTGGTTACACAACATACATGCATGTCCCAGCTCAGAAGAGAAAGAAGGTAGAGCCAAAAACACTCCCGTGTATCCTTCTTGGCTACAGTACTACCTCGAAGGCGTATCGTCTCATGGATCCTGAGACAAAGAAAATATACGAGAGTCGGGATGTGGTTTGTGACGAGTCATCCTTTGACTCAATAGTATCAACAGAAGATCCACTTCCAAACACATCTCACCGATTAGTCTCTGAATCAGATGATGAGCCGGAGGAGACTACTCAGAGAAAAGAAATGCTACCAGGAGAACTATTTGTTGACCTTGGAGAACTGCAGAATGTGACTCCACATCAATCCTCATGGCAACGACACAGTTCTTCTCAAAAGTAGTCAAGTTCTCATCCGAAGTGGGTACAAAGCACTATCAAGGACTCAAATTTGCAACAACTCCCAGATACATCATCCGGAGTCAAAACAAGGAGTCAAACAAGAAATGAGGTAAACTTTACACTCATGAGTTCACTGATGAATAGCTCCGAGCCAGATAATGTTTGTGAAGCACTCAGTCAAACTCAGTGGAAGGAAGCTATGGAAATAGAATATGACTCACTCATGAAAAATCAGACATGGGAACTTGTTGATCTGCCTAGGAAAGAAACCCATAGGCTGCAAATGGGTCTTCAAGACAAAATATAAGGCAAATGGATCCATCGACAAACATAAAGCATGACTTGTAGCCAAAGGATATGCTCAGAAAGAAGGCATCGACTATGAAGAAACCTTTGCACCCACTGCGAAGATGAAGACCATCAGAGTAGTTTGCGCACTTGCAGCACAGAAAGGATGGAGACTTCAGCAGATGGATGTCAAGAGTGCTTTCCTAAATGGTGATCTGAAAGAAGAAGTATACATGACCCAACCTGAAGGATTTGTTGATGAAAATCAGCCTAAAAAGGTATGTCGTCTCATCAAATCTCTTTACGGACTGAAACAAGCTCCCAGGGCATGGTATATCAAGATCAACGATCACCTTTTGCAGCATGGGTTCACTCGTAGTCCCTCAGATTCAAATTTGTATATAAAGAAGGTAGGCAAAGAAATTATCATTCTGGTTGTTTATGTAGATGATCTTGTGATCACTGGTAGTTCAGAAGATCAGGTTGATATTGTAAAGAATGATCTCAAAAGAACCTTTGACATGACAGATTTGGGGCTACTACATTACTGTCTTGGCTTGGAAATATGGCAAAAGGAGCATCACATCTTTGTCTCCCAGACAAAGTACGCCAAGACACTCCTGGAAAAGTATAGAATGTCTGATTGTAAACCTATATCCACTCCCATGGAAAAAGGCTTGCAACTTTCAAGATTCCAGGACTCACCTCAAGTAGATGCTACTCTCTACAGGCAATTGGTTGGAGGGCTCATCTATTTGACATACACCAGACCAGATCTCTGCTATGCTGTTAGCTATCTTTCCAGGTTCATGCAAGAGCCAAAGAAATGTCACTGGAATGCAGCAAAGCATGTTTTGAGATATGTCCGAGGAACAACTAATTATGGTCTGGAATATAAAAAGAATGATCAATTCTTCCTACAGGGATATGTCGACTCGGACCATGCTGGATCTGTTGATGATAGGAAGTCAACTACAGGATACATATTTCATCTCGGATCTGGACCTATCTCATGGATAAGCAAGAAGCAGAATGTTGTTTCTATCTCATCCACAGAGGCAGAATATCGCGCCGCACGAGGAGCTGTGTGCGAAGTGATATGGATACGTCGCATTATGGATGACCTAGGAATTCCTGAAAAACAGTCACCTATTCTCTATTGCGACAATCAGAGTGTGTTGAAGCTCGTGTAGAATCCAGTCTTTCATGAACGAACAAAGCATATTGAAATTGATTGCCATTTCATTCGAGAGCACGTCTTGAACCATCAAATTCAGCTCCAGTACTATCCTACTGAAGCACAAGTTGCTGACATTCTCACTAAATCTCTTGGAAAAGTGAAATTTGAATCTTTCAGAGGTCACATTTGCAAGAATAATGTAATAAGGGGGGGAATGTTAGGATACGTTGGTTATTAGGTGTCTTTCTTATCACATTATCTCTTCTTCCATCATTCTCTGCAACTATTGTGGATCTTCTCCATTTAGTTAGGGAGTCCAAAGACAGTATAGTTTTTGGTCCTATAAATACTGTACGCATGCTTTGTTTTAGACAGAATAATATGAGATAAAACTATCTCTTCTATTTCTCCCTGCTGCTCTCTCACATTGTGCATTTTCTCCTTGTTGTAATGATGAAATCCACATCAACTACTTATCGGTTGTAGACAAGGGTTTATATTATCAAAATGATTAATAAATAGAAGCAAGTTTTAAGACACGATGAAAAACACATGAAGTTTTTCAAAATTTTAAAAATGAAGTTTAGTTCTCCAAACGTGAGAATACGTGTTGAATTTACTCCTTGTTGGAATTATGAAATCCACATAAACTACTTATAGGTGGACAAGGGTTAGTTTTCCTGAGCTATGAAAAAATAGAGTGAGTTTTAAGACACGTTGAAAAACACATGGTGTTTTTCAACACTTTGAAAAATGCAATTTGGTTCTCCAAAAGTGTACTCCAAATGCATTTCATCTTTTTAGTAACGATGCAATCCACATCAGCTACTTATCGTGTGGACAAGATGTATTTTTTCCAAAACTATGAAAAACTAGAGCGAGTTTTAAGTCACATTTAAAACCACAATATTTTTCATTAGTTTGAAAAATGTAGTTTTGTTCTCTAAATGGTACAATCCGCATTGCATTTCCTCCTTTTTGGAATGATGCAATCCACGTAAACTACTTATAAGGTGGAAAATGGTTCATTTTTGGAAGCCATGAAGAAATGAAAAGCAGTTTTAAGACATGTTGAAAAACACAAGGTGTTTTTCACCACTTTAAAAATGTAGTTTAGTTCTCCAAAAGGTGCAACCCATGATGTTTTTCCTCCTTGTTGTAATGATGAAATCCACATCAACTAATTATCATGTGGAAAAGGGTTGGTTTTATCAAAATGATGAAAAAATAGAGTGAGTTTTAAGACACGTTAAAAAATCACGGTGTTTTTCAACACTTTGAAAAAAACAATTTGGTTCTCGAAAAGGTGAAACCAATGGTGTATTTCCACCTTGATGTAGCAATTCAATCTAGATCAACTAATTTTCGGTGGACAAGGTTCGATATGATCCAAACGATTAAGAAATAAAGTGAGTTTTAAGAAACGTTGAAAAAGCGCTTCTTTGTGTTTTTAAACACTTTGAAAAACATAGTTTGGTTAGACAAAAGGTGTAATCCATGTTGCATTTATTCCCTTTTGGAGTGATGCAATCCACATAAAATACTTATCGTAGAGGACAATAGTTCTTTTCAATTTTATAAGGGTATAAATAGATCGAGTTTTAAGACGTTTTTCAACACTTAAAAACACAATTTGGTTCTACAAAAGGTGCAATCCACGATGCATTTACTCCTTTTTCTACAATCTTCAAATTAAAGAATGACAAATATGCAATCCACATAAAATACTTATCAAGTGGACAAGGGGTGATTTTTGTGAAGCTATGAAAAATAGAGCGAGTTATAAGACACGTTTAAAATCACACATTGTTTTTCTGGAATTTGGAAAGTGGAGTTTCACTATCAAAAAGGTGTAATATGTGTTTCATTTACTCCTTATTAGAATTATACAATACACATCAACTACTTATCAATTGGAAAATGGTTGGTTTTATCAAAACCATTAAAAAATACACCGAGTTTTAAGACATGTTGAAAAACACACGGTATTTTTTAGCACTTTGACAAAGGTAGTTCGATTTCGTAAACGTGCAATCCACGATGCATTTCCTCTTTGTTCTAATGATGTAATCCAAATCAACTAATTATCAGGTGGAAAACGGTTAGTTTTTCTGAAGCTATGAAAAAATAGAGTAATTTTTAAGAGACGTTAAAAAACATGCAGTATTTTTCAACACGTTTAAAAAACATTTGGTTCTCAAAATGTGCAATCCGTGTCACATTTCCTCCTTTTTGGAACAATGAAATCCAAATCAACTACTTATAATAGGGGCCAATAGTTAGTTTTATTGAAACCATTAAAAAATAGAGTGAGTTTTAAGACACATTGAAAAACACATGGTGTTTTTCAGCACTTTGAAAAACATAGTTCGGTTCTCCAAAAGGTGCAATCCATGATGCATTTCCTCCTTGTTGGAATGATTCAATCCACATAAACTACTTATCAGGTGGAAAATGGTTGGTTTTTCTGAAGCTATGAAAAATAGAGCGATTTTTTTGCCATGTTGAAAACACACACGATCTTTTCACGTGTTTGTAAAACACAATTCGTTTCTCAAAAAATTGCAATGTATGATGAATTTTCTTAAGTGGTGTAATGATACAATCCACATCAATTACTTATCGGTGGATGAGGGTTGGTTTCATCAAAACCATTAATAAATAGAGCATGTTTTAAGACGCATTGGAAAAACAAACGGTTTTTGCAGCACTTGGACAAATGCAATTTGGTTCTCCAAAAGGTGCAACCATGATTTGTTTCCTCATTGTTGGAATGATACAATCCACATCAACTACTTATCAAGTGGAAAAGGTTTGTTTTATCGAAATGATGAAAAAATAGAGCGTAGTATTTTCACCATCTTGAAAAATGCGGTGTTTTTCAACACTTTAAAATAACATAATTCGGTTATAAAAAGGTGTAAATATGGTGCATTTACTCCTTCATGTAATGATGCAATCCAAATCAACTAATTATCAGGTGGAAAAGGGTTGATATTAACGAAATGATTAAGAAATAGAATGAGTTTTAAGAAAAAATGAAAAACACATTACATTTTTCAACACTTTGAAAAACGCACCTGGTTCTTCAAAATGTTCAACCCACGATGCATTTCATCCTTTTTGGAATGATGAAATCAACATAAAATAATTATCAGGTGGACAAGGGTTGGTTTTTCCGAAGCTATGAAAAACAAAGCGATTTAGTTTTTGCCACGTTGAAAAAAGCACTGATATGATTTTCAACACTTTGAAAAACATAATTCAGTTCTCAAAAAGGTGCAACCCATTATGAATTTCCCCTTAGTGTAATGATGAAATCCACATCAACTACTTATCAGGTGCACAAGTGTTTATATTATCAAAACGATTAATGACTAGAGCTAGTTTTAAGATATAATGAAAAACACACGACGTTTTTCAACACTTTTAAAAATGAAGTTTGGTTCTCCAAAACGTGCAATACGTGTTGCATTTACTCCTTGTTGGAATTATGAAATCCACATAAAATACTTATCAGGTGGAAAAGGGTTATTTTTCACGGAGCTATGAAGAAATAGAGCGAGTTTTAAGACACGTTGAAAAACACACGGTGTTTTTCAAGCACTTTGAAAAATGCAATTTAGTTCTCCAAAAGTGTAATCCACGATGCATTTCCTCTTTGTTGTAATGATGCAATCCACATCAACTAATTATCAGGTGGACAAGGGTTGGTTTTTCCAAAACTATGAAAAAATAGAGCGAGTTTTAAGTCACATTTAAAACCACACAAAGTATTTTTCATCGGTTTGAAAAATGCGATTTGTTCTCTAAACGGTACAATCCGCATTGAATTTTCTCCTTGTTGGAACGATGTAATCCACATAAACTAATTTTCAGGTGGAAAATGGTTGGTGTTATCAAAACCATTAAAAATAGAGCATGTTTTAAGACACGTTGAAAAACATGCTAAGTGTTTTCACCACTTTGAAAAATATAGATCAATTCTCCAAAAGTTGTAATCCACGATGCATTTCCTCCTTGTATTAATGATGTAATCCACATAAAATACTTATTAGGTTGACATGGGTTTGTTTTTACGAAGCTATGAAAAAATAGATTGATTTTTTCGCCACGTTGGAAAACACATGGTGTTTTTCAACACATTGAAAAATGTAATTTGGTTCTCAAAAAGGTGCAATCGATTATGCATTTCCTTCTTTGTGTAAAGATGCAATCCACATCAACTAATTATCAGGGAGGAGGAAAAGTGTTGGTTTTTTCCGAAGCTATGAACAAATAGAGCGATTTTTAAGACAAGTTGAAAAACACGCGGTGTTTTTAAAGCACTTTGAAAAACACATCTTGGTTGTCCAAAAGTGCAACCCATGATGTTTTTTGTCCTTGTTGAAATGATGTAATCCACATCAACTAATTATTAGGTGAACAAGGGTTGGTTTTATATAAACAATGAAATAATAGAGAAATTTTTAAGACACTTTGAGAAAGCATGCTTTTTTGAACACTTTGAAAAATGTAATTCTGGTTCTCAAAAAGGTGCAACCCGTGGTGCATTTCCTTGTTTGTGTAATGATTTAATCCACATAAAGCGCTTGGTTAGACAAGGGTTGATACTATCAAAATGATTAAGAAATAGAGCGAGTTTTAAGACACGTTGAAAAACACACGGTGTTTTTCAACACTTTGAAAAAAATGCAGTTTGGTTCTCCAAAAGGTGTAATATGTGTTGCATTTCCTCCTTGTTTGAAGGATGAAATCCACTTCAACAACTTATAAGGTAGACAAGGGTTTTTTCCCGAAGCTATGAATAAATAGAGTGAATTTTAAGACATGTTGAAAAACACATGATGTTTTTTTTAGCACTTTGAAAAACATAATTTGGTTCTCCAAATAGTGCGATTGATGTTGCATTTCCTCCCGGTTGGAATGATGAAATCCAAATCAAATTCTTATCAAGTGGACAAGGGTTGGTTTTCGAAGCTATCAAAAAATGCAATTTGGTTCTCCAAAAGGTTCAATCCACGATGCATTTATTCCTTTTCGTAACGATGCAATCCACATAAACTACTAAAAATGTGCACAAGGGCTGGTTTTATCGAAACCATTAAGAAATAGAGTGATTTTAAGATGCGTTGAAAACACACGGTGTTTTTGACAATTTGAAAAATGTAGTTCAATTCTCTAAAAGGTACAACATGTGTTGCCTTTCCTCCTTGTATGTAACGATATAATCCACACCAAATCATTATTTGGTGGAAAAGGATTGGTTTTATCGAAACTATTAAGAAATGGATGGATTCTTAAGATACGTTTAAAAACACATGGTTGTTTCAACACTTTGAAAAACATAATTTGGTTCTCCAAAGGTACAATCCGCGTTGCTTTTCATTCTTGTTGGAACGATGTAATCCACCTCAACTACTTTTCGGTGGACAAGGGTTGGTATAATATGTGATAAAATCATAATATTAGACAAACCATTTATACATTTACACCTAATTTATAGTAACCATAGAAAATACTAATTATCTCTTATAAGACTAGATGATAATAATGAATTACATTCAAATAACCAAAATCTTTCTTGAAACTTATTGAAAACCAAAACATTTTTTGAAACGGAAAATCTTTCACATCAAATTTGTATAACACTGTAAAAAATCTATAAGAGGATGAGAAGTTAGAATTGAAGCAATGAAAACAATTTTGTAGTCTTAATGAATGGTTACACACATGTAAATTAAGATCAAACCATTGTAATGTATACGTAGTATGAAAATTAAATGCTTCAATGAGTACTTGAAATTCATATTATCTTTAATATGTACATTAACTAGAAGTGACATTCACAATACTCACACATTTTAAATCTTATTCCAATATAAATCTTATTATTATATTTTAAAACCTTCTAATATTTTATTATGTTTTTATGGTTTAACTATTATTTACTCTTTTAAAAACTAAAATATACATTTAACCAACATCTGTTGATGTCAAAGGTCACATGGATAGTGTCATTTTATAACAAAGTCATATTTTATGTCAAAGGTCACTTGGACAGTCTTCGGTGTGAGCAAATGGTACTTTTTTTCTCATTCGACACCTTGGCTAGGATATACATCTTCTTCCATAATTCTTTGTGACCTTCATGAATTTTAACAATGAAATTGAATATTCTACTTGATTTTCGAACACTTTTTTGTTTGATTCACATGTTGTCTCCCAATTCTTAATTTCTAATTCCAACTCTTGAACCTCAAGCTCAAAATCCATCTTATTTGAGGAAGCATCTAGTAATTGGTCCAATAATTCCTTATTTTTAAAATTTTAAATATTGTAATCTAAGTCTTTCATGCTCGATTTTATAAAACTTTGCCTTGTTCATTGCAAGTTTCATTTCTATTTCCATATGAAATGACGGGGACGACTCATCTTCTTGTCCAACTTTGACATCTTCATTTGCAGGGCTCTCTATAGTCTTTCCAAACACATTAGTACTGACACTATAGAATTTTGCATAATCTTTCGGTTCCGGCACTGGTGAGGCCTTGCACTTTCCAACCTTCTTTTGTCTTGCCATCTAATTAAACTTGTATTTAAACAACCAATTAATATTTGTTAACATTCAAATGTAATTGTAACCATATACCATACACGGAAGAAGAACGCAACTAAGTAACCATATACCATTTACCGTAATCCACAATCCATAGTCACATTAATACATTAACCATATACACAGTGACAACATCATCATTTATACAATAAATGGAATGTGACATAACAAGAATAAAAACCATCTAATGCGCTATAAATAGAACCACAAACCATATTCAATTTAACAAGAATGTAATACTAAATTGTAAACGTCAAACACATTAAAGTAACAACCTCATCACACATATATACACTTTTCTTCTAAACAAACTTGTATTACTCTTCCTTATTCATCACATTGTATACCGAATATGGAAATTCATATACATGATCTAAATACTAATTAATTTGCACATCATAACATCAACCAAAAACAACCATATTAGTGTAAAATCACATACATCAAATAATCATAATATAACCGCATACATATATCCATATCATCTATTATGCTACAAATGAAAAATTCATCAAATATAACTAATTTTTGTATACCACATAATCAATATCTATACACATATGTCAAATATATAAGTAAAATTTGTCAAATATGTAAGTGAAATATAAAATTTGTATGACTGGTATATTAATTTGCTATCATTTTCTTGGGTGGGAGTGCACAGTGCTTTTTCCTCAATTATCGCCTTTTACGCATGTACATCTTCATACATACTTCCTTCCGATCTCCATGTATTTTAAGAATGGTATTAAAGTTTTCTACTTGATTTGTGAATGCATTTCTTTACGCTTCACGCATTGTCTCCCAATTCTTAATTTCTAGTTCTAACTCCTAAACCTCGAGCTCCAACTCCATCTTCCTTGAGGAAATTTCTCCTATTTCATCCAATATTTCCTTTTTTCATAAAATATAAATTTTCCAATGCAAATCTTTCACACTGGTTTTGATACATCTTTGTCTTCTTTGTTACAAGTTTCATTTCTAAATCCATACGAACTGGCGGGAAGGCTCATCTTCTTGTGTAGCACTGACATCTTTGTTTGTAGAGCTCTTTACATTCTTTTTGAATGGATAAGTGTCACTATCGAATGATTCATAATCATTTGGTTCTTGCACTTACGAATCTTGCGCTTTCCGGTCTTATTTAGTATTGAAATCTAAATAAACCTGTATTTTAACAATCAATTATTATCTATTACCATTCAAACATAATTAGAAAGGAAATAATGCACTTAAATTATACGTTAAAAAAATATTATCATGAATGTAATATATACGAAAGTTTTATAAGCATATCAAACCTGAGTACACGTACATGGATGAAGAACGCAACTATGTAATGATCAACCACAAACCGTAATCCATAATACACAAAATTTGATAACAAAATTGTGAATTATCTGTGATAAATTAATGAACACGTCAAACCCAAGAAGGCATACAAGAAAGAAGAACTCAACTATGTAACTACATACCATAAACTATAATCCAAAATCCATATTCACATTAAGACATTAACCAGATACATAGTGACAACATCATCCTTTATATAGTAAATGGAATGTCACATAACAAGAGCAAAAACCATCTAATGCATTATAAAATATCATAACTAGATACCTCTATGTAAACCATAACCACAAACCATATTCAATATATCAATAATGCAGTACTAAATCGTAAACCTCAAGCACATTAAAGTAACATCATCATCATATACACATATATACTAATTCGACTCCTCACAATCAATGTTATACATTAATGTTTTCATCTCCTTCGTTGCCTATTTTTAGTGATAGACAATACTCCATCATAAAATATAATATGTTTCTTCTCATCTCTATGAAAAAAATTTGGCGTGATGCCAAGAATGGGTGGGGCATCCAATGTCTTTATCCTTGAATGGTGCAATTGTCTCAACTTTGTACCGCATCATCCTAAAATCCAACCATATAGTAAATAATTCAACATAGATGAATCTCTCAGTTAAACACATAATTAAATTAAATCATCCATTACATCTACTTTCCTCTTCACGAGTGTTAAGTTTGATATCATTGAGATCCCAAATAGCAAACCCTTTGACACACTCTACCAAAGTGTTTGCAAATGTATTAGGGTAGGGAAATGGAGCAGTGGGAATAATGGCCTCAGAAATAATCACTTTGACAAGTAAATTTGGGGAGTGTGATGCCATGACACTTCACGTGTGGGCTACTATCACAAACCACTCCTCTCAGTGACAACCATATCATCTGACATTAACTTGACTTCGACCCCGTCAAGAAAATCCTAGAATAACAACAATCTCAATTGCATTAATAAATTTTCTTAATTTCACCAAAAAATAATACAAAAAATCAAATGAGAACATTCAATAACTTACCAGTCCAGCTCCACCCTCTCTCGTACTATCAGCAATGGTGTTTGTGCCCCTCTCCTCATGCCTCCCCTCGTCACCCTCTCTCTCCTTGACTAGAAAAGAAGCTACAACTCCAGGGATTTTTCATCTCCGCCTCTCTTACCTCACGTGAAGCTATCTCTCCAATAAGATCGAGACCATAGGCTGATTGAGAAGGGGCGTGTTATCGCAAACGTCCACTTATAACAATTGAGTCATCAAGAAAATTAAAGTATCAACAACATAAGAAAACATACATTTTTCAAGTGCGTGTTAAGTGGTTTTTACCTCTCTCTATTTCGCACTATGAATCAAGTGTCTCTGTCAATGTAGGAGTTGACACAAGGGAATTTCATAATCCTATGCACACCTACAACTAGTATATACAAAAATAAACAAAAACTACATTATATCCTTACTTACGAAAGACCAATAATTACTTACGTTATCATTCATAGGGGGTCAACATTTCTGCTACTTGTTCCACCCTCTTCTCTATCTTCCTATTCATGACAGAATATTAAGTTTTGATTTCAACCAAACATAATATATAAAATACTATACTAATATTAAATTTACCTTTATTCCGATATTTGATTTTTTGATTCCTCTCACTCTTAACCAATTCTCCTCTCTCGCCTTTCACATCTCCGTTGAATCATAGGAACACATTACATCATTCAAATCCCTCTTTCCTTCCTGTCTCAACTCCTCGAATTGAGATTTTCATTCTTTTTTCAAACTTGATCGATAATCCTCCTCCTCCACCGCAAGTAGAGTCATTGCCTCGGGAAATAGTTCACATTCGCCTCCCTCTTTTACACGTATTCCCTGCTTCTATCTTGAGAGATACGTGGTCATTTCCTCGTATTCTTATGGCCATGCTTATGAGGTTCCACACGAGGAAGATTGTGTTCTTCTTAGCGATGTTGATTTAGTCTATGAAACTTGAAAAACCTAATATGCCCACTAACAACACATGATCCATACTTGTTGACAGACATAACTAATACAACCATTAACATATTTGGTTCTATACTCTATGAGTGGCTCACACATATTTGAGTGAATAGGCTTGTGAGGACCATCTGACATATCGCCATCAACTATCGGGATCATCTCCCTTTTCTTCCTCTGTGATGCTTGCGAAACGCGTACACGCCATGTGATGTGAAGGTGCTTGTATCTAGGGAGTCCAAGTGCATAACTATTAGCCCAACATAAAATATTAAGTATTTTGCAAAATAAGTAATGTTCACATATTTGAATATTACCATCATGGAATGTGAAGAAACCTGTGTGAAAAGACAACAATTTCATAATTGTTATCCCAACAAATGACATTAGGTACATTGCTATGACAAACAATTAATGTTCACAAAGTTATATATTACCGTCTCATTATTTATGTCTTCCTCGGAAACATAAAAATGGATTGAAAACATGGATCAACCCATGTCGTCAAGCTTCCTCATGTTTTGTTTTTGTGCATTGTCATAACCATCGTTGAAGCGACACATTGTAAAACAAGTTAAATTGAAACAAATGGTGCACGAACTTATTTATTCATATTTTGCATTCATATTGAGAAAATCGTGCACAATAAACAATTTGTGACGAAGTTAGCCACACACATTATTTTTTAAAACTTGATACTCGACTCTATATGTTTCCGAAGTAAACATGAAATGTTAATTACAAGTGTGTTAAAAGAAAAGATAGGATAAAGCATGATGTATCCAAAATGCCCTGTCTATCAACCAACACTATAGGATGTATCATCATATTATCCAAAAATATATATAATATATACGTTGGAGACAATTCACGAGAATATTAGATATTCACAATCTAATAAATAATGTATGTCTACCATTACGCGAAAAGGAAATATAGTGTGTACATATATCATATTTAAATGTCTTCCATGGAATGTGCTAGTAAAGCTACCACTTCTTAGTTTATAGTGTCCCTAAACACTTGACATACATCTAACCTACCTCTGTTAACTTTTACACGCACATATGAACATTTCACAAAGTGAGATACACTCTCTAGCACTTGAACTCGAAGAATTGAAATATTTACATTGTTACATTGGTATACACCAGTCACTTGTTTCACAACAAGTATATCATGAGAAAACACACAAATGTTCTGAAAATCGTGGCGTATCACTTCCTCAAGACCCAATATCAAGGCCCTATACTAAGCCAGGTGGAAGGTCATAGTGGCATTTCTGAAAATTGTACCTATTTCTACTATCTTGCTTCCATCAAGGTCGTATAAAATGAATGATTAACATGCATGATTTTGGAGGTATTCGACACTCTATGAATTTCCACTCTCCAAACCTTTACAATCGAAAAACATATAACGTAAGAAAACATAAAAAAATAGAATGAACACTTCAAATTTAAATTTTTGAATACAAACATAAGTAATTTAACATATGACAAGTATTGGTGTGTGGGATCCTATGTGTCTTCCACTCACATATGGAGGGTCATCTCACATGGGTTAGGTTTAGGGTTTTCTTGTGTGTCATGCACTAGGGTTACTCAGCACCCTATATGTATCCCTTCATTTGACATTTATGAGTATGCCAAGACACTCATTGTCTTTCTCTATATGTGCAAGCTTTGTTCTATTATGCAAGTTCTTCCATTGATTGATCGATTCCTCCTTGTGATTACGCTGGAGCTATTATGTTTCCTTTGGAGTGAAACTTCATCATGGTGCACAATTTTCGATACAATTCTCGCAAACTCTTTCATGGTATCAGAGATGAGATCGGGTAAACATGCATTCATCATCTGAGTTGTGATCACTCTTGGTTTCATTATTTTTTACTCCTCGTGCAAGTTTTTTTATCATTAGATTCTGGAATTTCATTTGCTAACGTTCTTAACAAATTATTCTTGGAAAGTTTTAGTTTTGTTGTGTTCTTTGTGCATGTGTAGATCTCCTTGAGTTTTTCGGATGTTTTACTGACCTACATTAGCTAATTGCACCTAAATCTGCAGTAGATCGGTTGAAATAAGATATTATTTTTTCAATTTTTAAATTTTTATTAAATTGAAAATTTTTAGATCTCTATTTTTTTGTCTTTTCTGTGTTTGCATGGTGGTTTTTTGCATAGATTCTAGGTAAAAAAATTAGTTTGAATTTTTGGTTTTTATGCTTTGTCCCAAGCTCTATCCACCAAACCTAGCTACAAGAGAGCTCCCTCAACTCACCACAAACTCCTCTAGGCTACTTGGCCGAGCCATTCTACCCTCCGCCTTTTTTTTGGCTCATTCGAATTCTTTGTGGGTGCATTTTTTTCTTGTGTTGGATCGGTTTCACTGCTAAATCTTGTTTTGGTCTCGAGTCGTTGCATTTCCATAGTGGTCAAGTCCTAGCTTGAGATGTTTTCCCACCACTCCGAGTCATGCTCTTCCACGAGCCCTCTCCTCACCAATTTTTCCCTCACTCCCTGCTTGCGCCCCCTACCCTGCTCCTCACATGTTCCCACCGAGATCCTAGGCCTTGCCTCCTGCATGTCACTCTAGGGTTCCTCTGTGCATGCCCCGAGCCCCAAGCCCAACACCTCGGATCTCTCCCAAATGGATCTCTCCCTCCAACAGCGTGCTAAGCCTACTTTGGGCTTCCTATTGAGGTCTTCGCCCATGACCGAGCACTCTCATCTCCGCTTGGCCCACCTTCCAATGGCTTCAAACCGTGATTCATGCCAGGATCCTCGATTCCTCCTCCCGGACTTTCTCGTGCCCAACTCGGGATCCACCCCACCGTATCCACGCCGAGCCCACCACCTGAGCCACGTTTTTTGGGTAAGTTTGGTAAGTTCATTTAAACTTATTTAAGGCAATTTTTTTTTAAATTTCATTTTGGTGGGAATATTTTTAAAGTGGAATGTTTTTTTAAAAAGTGGGGTATATTCGGTAAGGGGGAAATTTCTTAAAAAGGGAGTATTTTAATTAGTATTTATTTATTCGTAATTAATTAGATTTAATTTAATTAAATCTAGTTTTATTAATTATGACCTTAATTTTCTCTTAATTTATGATTAGTTAAATCATTAAAATCATCCTTCTTAATGCTTTTTAATGAGTCCAAATAGCTCTAAAATTAGCTAAACTGGACATTTCTAAATGATAAATTTTAGGCGTTATTGTCGATTTTTTTACTAATCATGCGCTCAAATGTGCAGTGACACTCTAAGCACCTATTTGTCTTCTACGTTCCCTTTCGGTGTTTTGAAGATCAACGTGACTCATCTTGATTTCATTTATAACTTGTATTTAGCCTTATTATTGCTTGTGACTAGTGATTGCATCCACCACAGCCATAAAAGCAAGGGGTATCCATTCTATGTGAGACATTTTTTCTCACAACCAGGATTTGATTTCACCTCCTTCCTAGTTTTTTGCAAGTTGTGCTTGTATAGGGTGTCACTTTTCTGCGCTCCACGAAACACAATTGTGGTCTCTTTTCTTGCACGTTATTACACTAATTTCAAGGTGAGTTACCAACTGTTTCAAGATTCATGCTTGGACCCGATTGTATTCAACACACTAAACTATAAAGTACCAAAAGCAGGGGGTTATTATATTATCCTAGGTAGTTGTGATTCTTATGTTTCTTTTATGCATACCTTCTCTCTCTCTTAACTATGGATGCACTTTCAATTCCTTTGCTTATGCCATTCAACTTCTTTGAATGGAGATAAAAAATGATTATGAAACTAAGGGGTAAAGGGTTATTCCACATCACCATGGGAACTGAGACTGAACCAACTGATGACCCTGAAATATATAAGTGGTTAAACCGCAGTGATGAAGCTTTAGGTTTTCTTTGCATGTGTGTCTCTCGACTTGCTCTTCCACATTGAGTCGTCTAAAACACCTAATTTTGCGTGGAAAACATTAGATGGAATGTTTGGAAACAAGATGACATGAGAGCACATGAGTTGGAAAATGAACTACTAGGGTTAAATCCTAGTGATTTTGAAAACCTACAAGCATTCTTCTCTAAGTTTTTCCACACTAGATTGTTGTTAAAGGAATTTCAAGTAGAGAAGAAAGATTCTCAACTAATCTTATTGGATTCTCTCTAAGTTAGGTCTGAATATTATGTCTTTGTGTCAACTTTTACGCTACAAAAGCTACCTTGGGCAAGGATTAGAATATTTCCTCCTTTGACTATTTTTTGTCTCAAATCATTCGAGAATAGGACAAACTCAATCAAATGGGGTCTCTCAATTCTAATTCTCATGCCCTTGTAGTAAGTACTAGTAAGGAAAAGAAGACTGAAAAGAAGAAAGAAAGAAAGGATTAACCTAAGAAGGAAACCAAGAACAAAACTATATTTAACACTAACGCTTAGAATTCTTAGCCTAGACCACTAAAAGACAAGTATTTGTGTTCCTATTGTAAGAATCCTAGTCATAAAGAGCATCTATGTATGAAATTTTTTTGATCACCTTACTCATTTTCTTGAGAAAATCAAATAGGTGTTCCTGAGTCTATTAAACAAAATCCTCCAAAGTTCGAGTCTTCTACTACAAAAGGTTCTAAATCTGATAAGAAGAAAGGAAAGGCCCTTGCAGAAAAAGTTGCTCCTTCATCGACGTGGATTATAGATTGCGGTGCTTTGCACCACATAACTTCTTCACATGTTGATTTCTCCGACATCGAGCCTTGTAGTATGTCCTAAATCATGATGGGTAATGACACGACAATGTGTCGATTTCTAGTAGTGGATTGGTAGAGATGGATGGGGGAACATTCAACCAAGTGTTGAGTGTTCCTGATCTCTCTACCAATCTCCTATCAATTTACCAAATTACTCACCTTGGTGAAGGAATGCAAGTGGAATTTGGTCCTAACTCGGTGATTATTCATGAGCTTAACGATGACACTTCAAAGTGGATTAGGGAAAGGTGGATCACCATTCACTGGTTGTATACCTTTTCCCACTTTACTTATGATTCTACACCCATTACCTTTCTCACTCTTGCAAATGAGGTTAGTAAGCTATGGCATGAACATTTTGGACATCTAAATTATCGCTACCTTGAACAATTTAGCCAAAACGAAATGGTCAATGGGTCACCCTGCATCAAGTTTTCTAAGGGTATTTATGAGGGTTTTACCATTAGAAAGCAACCTAAAAATAACTTTGGCAAAGGAAAATCCTGAAGAGCTACTCATCATTTGGATCTTGTTCATAGTGATATTTCTGGTCCATTTCTATCTCCTTCTTTTACTAGATCTCTTTATGTGCTCACCTTCATTGATGACTATTCATGATATACTTGGGTATATTTTCTTAAGCTTAAGTCTCAAGTCTTTGAACATTTTCAGACTTTAAGGCTCTTGCTAAGAAACAGGCAGAACAGTCTATTAAGGTTCTTCAAACCGACAATGGAGGTGAATATGTAAACAATAGGTTCATGGATTTATGTACTTTTGAAGGGATCTCCTTATAGCATACAATTGCTTATAGCCCTTCGTAGAATGGAGTAGCAGAAAGAAAGAACCATACTCTTAAGGAGATGGCCACTTGTATGATTCACTCGAAGTCTCTTCCTTTGCAGTATTGGGATGAAGCAGTGAATTGTGCTAATTACATTCAAAACCGTGTTCCACACAAGGAAGTAAGAGGGATGACACCCTTTGAATCTGGTTTGGACACAAGCCTAATGTTGAGCACTTTCGAGTCTTCGGATCCAAGGCTATGGCTTAGATTCCCAAGAAGAAACATAAGGCATTAGAACCACAATCCAAGCCTTGTATCTATGTAGGGTATCTTGATGGCATGAAGGGATATCAATTTTTGAATCCTAATTCTCATGAGATTTATAATGAGAGAAATCTTAAGTTCAACGAGTCTTCTTCGACTTGTACTTCTATATATCGAGGTTCTTGAGCTTGTTGATTTGGATTCGACTCATTAGATGATGATGTTGTTGAGCGTTCTCCTCTTCCTAATCCTCCAATCATCGGACCTTTGAGTCTTTCGATTTTGATATTAGTGATGAAGAGGAATATGTCCCTTCTCACTTGAGTGATGAATCTTTCGACTCGAGAGATCGATCCTCCTGGTCTTCTCTTTGGCTAGGAAAACTTGCAAAGTGCTAGATATTTAGTTGGAGCTACTTCGGATATGAGACATACTCATTCATATTTCCTTGGACCCCACTCTTTCTTCACCTCCGCCTCGATCCACGGTCTTTCGGGAGGCTTCTAGTATTCTCGAGTGGGATTTTCCATAGATGAGGAGCATTCCTCTTTCATGAAGAACAATACTTGGGTTCTCACCCCTCTTCCGAAAGGAAGAAAAATCATTCGGTGTAAGTGGGTGTTCTTAACAAAGTATGGGAAGATGGAGACATCTAAAATTTAAAGCACTATTAGTAGCTAAGGGTTTCTCCCAAATAGTTGGGGTTGATTATACTGAAACCTTTACTCCGGTTGTGAATATGAATTCTATTCGATTGACCCTTGTCATTGCCACAACAATCATATGGAAAGGCCATCAAATGGACATTAATAGTTCCTTCCTTCATGGTGACCTAGAGGAAGAGATTTACATGGAACAACCTCTAGGTTATGTCCATGATCCCTCCCTCATTTGTAAGTTAAAGAAGTATCTTTATGGCCTTAAACAAGCCCCTCGGGCTTGGTATGCCAAGATGGACTCCTTTTTACTTACATCAGGGTTTACTAGGTGTCACTTTGATCCAAATGTTTATATTCTATGACAAGATGACTCCATACTCATTCTTGTTCTCTATGTTGATGACTTGTTGATCACAGGCAACTCTTCCTCTATCATTGATTTTGTGAAGATCACCTTGGCCAACAGTTTTCCATGACTGACTTAGGTCTTCTTCATTACTTTCTTGGGATCTAGATTTCACAATCTAACTCAAGAATTTTGATTTTACAACCTAAGTATGCTCTTGACTTGCTTTCTCATTTTCATATGTCTGATTGCAAGTATTCTCCTACTCCTTTTATTTTTAGGGTTAAGTTGGTTTCTAATTTCTCTACTCCCTTGGTTGATGGTACCCTTTAACAACGGTTAATGGGGAGCTTGATTTACTTGAATCACACTTATCTTATGATCGGATTTATCTCATGCAGGAGCCACATGAACTACATTGGAAAGTAGCTAAGTGGATCCTTCATTATGTTCATGGCACCTATACTTATGGCATTCACTAATATGGAGGGGTGGATATTGACTTAATTAGGTTCACAGATTCTGATTGGGCCGGTGACTTAGATCATCATAAATTTTCCTATGGCTATATTTTATCTCTTAGTTCAGGAAATATTAGTTGGTCTAGCAAGAAGTAGAATGAAATTGTGATATCTTCTATAGAGGTAGAATACAAAGGAGTAGTTAACACTGCCACAGAGGTGTTTGGCTACAAGGTATTCTAAAAGAGTTTGGCATCCACTTTCGGTGGCCTACCATTATCTATTGTGATAACACGAGCACTATCTCAATTTGTAGAAATCCAGTTCAACATCAAGTGGACGAAGCACATTGAGATCCATATGCACTTCATACGAGAGCTTATTCATGATGGTATCATCGATATTCAGTACATTCAGAAAATTGATCAGATTGCAGATATATTCACCAAGCCCTTTACTGAGGTGAAGTTTCTTCACTTGCGGTCTCTTCTTAGGGTGATGTCTTATGCAACTGCTCATCTTCTTCAGGCTATATAGTATTCTTTCTTCTTCTTCTTCTTCTTCTAGGAAGATGTTGTTTGTACATGGGAACCTTATCAGGCCTTTAGTTTTCAGGCCCCATTGACACATCTTTCTTAGTTGTTTAGGAGTGTCTTCTTGTTCTATCTAACTCATCATAGTCACTACCCCAACTTTGATGAAGGGGGTGTTGGTGTGTGGGATCCTATGTGTCCTCCACTCACATATGGAGGGTCATCTCACATGGGTTAGGTTTAGGGTTAGGTTTAGGGTTTCTTGTGTGTCATGCACTAGGGTTACTCAACACCCTATATGTATCCCTTCATTTGACATTTATGAGTATGCCAAGACACTCCGTTGTCTTTCTCTATATGTGCAAGCTTTGTTCTATTATGCAAGTTCTTCCATTGATTGATCGATTCCTCCTTGTGATTACGTTGGAGCTATTATGTTTCCTTTGGAGTGCAACTTCATCGTGGTGCACAATTTTGATACAATTCTCGCAAACTCTTTCAACAAGGCGCTAAAAGATTTTCTCTTGAGTTCGTTCATTAATAATGTTTTCTTATTGGAGGTTCAATGGAGTTAGTACTTTGTCTAGGGACATACACTCTAAATGAGTTAACGTCATGTGTTCATGAGCGACTTCTTTTAGGGAAACAATTTAGAATAATTTTTTTAAAAAAATATGTTTTCCTATAATTATGAGTTTATAAATGTAATGGGTAAATATTAAATTAGAATAAATTGATTAGTCTATTATGAATAGATATATTTCTATCTATTTGCAATATCAATATCTATAAACATTTTATTAGGGTTAAAATGGGTGTAGAATAGTAAATAACATTTGATTAGTTTTCAAAACCAAATCAATAAAGAAATATCTAGTACATAGGGTTTAGATTTATCATGTTCATAGGAGTGACAAGAAGATGATCATCCAAGATAGAGTTTAGATTTATCATGTTCTTGGGAAGTGACAAGAAGATGATCATCCAAATCTTGTAGTACAATTGATTTTTATGAGACACAAGAAAACTAGAAAACTTACATTTATCAGAACCAACAAGTGTATACTGTACACTTGACATTTCAAGCATACCTAAACCATACACTTGACATTCCAAGTAATATTGTGCACTTTAATTCAAAATATGTTATTATGAGTAGATTTTCCAAAAAATCTCAAGTTTCTAAAACTTCATTACAATCAATGGTAAAATGTACTTCTTTAGCTTTCCCTAAATGGGATGTTGAAGTTTAAACCATAAGGAAACAATAATATGTTTTGGGGTTTTCATTTTATCAAATATACTAATCTTTCTTGATATTTAACAAGTCCATCAATAGCATATAGTAATGCGAACGACATTCCAATAATAGTTATATTTTATTCACTACAAAACCATTGTAATGTATATCTAGTATTAAAATTACATGCTTCAATGAGTACTTGAATTCTCTAGAATTAACTCATTTTCAAACAATACTGATTTTCTATATTATGTAGATTAAGTAGGGTACATGTGCATCTCTAGATGAGTTGAACTCATATTAGAACACTATTGACACACAAATAAACAAACTGATATATGACTATCAAAAAATGAGAATAAGGTAGACTAACTGGGGACTCTTTTCTCATAAACATGTAGTTTACCAAAACCTTTTGGACTTAAATTCCTTGTCAAGTGCACTGACCTAGCAAAAGACTTAGAACTACACAAGATAATTAATAAATAAATAAATAATCAAAGGGGGCCATATGAATACCATAAATGATTGGAAATGATATTTGCACCAATACAATCTTAAATAGGACAAATGATCATAACCCATACTTAGTGAATTTGACATGAATATTTAAATATTTTTAGACCTTGTTAATTTTTCCTTTTTTAACTAATCCTGAAGACATTTCATTTTTGGGGTTGTGAAGATTTTAGAAAATCATTACCAATACGCATTTGGTACCTAAATATAATTATAACATAAATGAATTTTAATAATCTAAACTTTCTCTAAAATATATAAACATTAGTAATTTTAAAAATATAATCTTTATGGAAAACATATTTAATATTTAAGCTCATGTGAATCAAGAATATATTTGAACAACAAAATAAAATATATTTAAGCTCATGTTAATAAACATTCGACAAAAATTATATATTTATATAGGTTTTTTTAAACATGTTATAATTTTTTTTTTTAGTACAAAACATATAAAAAAAGATCTATTTATTTATTTTTAGCGAAGAAACTTGAGTTTCTTCCATGTGCAACCTTTTTGCACAATATTTTGGATCTATCACTAGTTTTATGAGGGAACTCCCATCTTCCTCATCTTATGAGGAGGCTCGTACTTCTGGGCCTCCTCCATCGTGTCATAAGATAAACTGTATCCGCGTGAATGAGAATCTATAGTGCGGAACTTAGACAAATAAATCACTAAAGTTTCGGAAAATTGAGTCAGGCTTTAACCATGTTTGCAATTTCTAGTTTTGACGGTTTATTTTGGTGATGGTGGTCTATGTAGACCACAAATGTGGACCTCTTGAAAGTTTCCTCCCTCTGAAATTTGGGAGTAGTCAATGTTATTCCGATGGGATTCAGATGAATAGCCTGCATGTATTCATTTTCTCCAGATAGAAGAGAAACTAAATACAACAACACACATGCATACAAAAATATACAATTAACGTTAGTACGATACATGAAAAATTTAATAAATGTCACCCAATATGATAAAATAATCACAACATTAGAAAGCTAATATCCATGACAAATTCAAGTATCAATATATGCCAACGGCTATCCTTCACTCAAGATGCACTCTCCCATAATATCACAACCTGTCCATTTCAAAAGGGACAATTGCGATATTATGGGAGGAGTGCATTTTGAGTGGAGGGTTAGTAGTGACTTTAAAACCTATGCTCAACAAAGTATACCACCCAAATATTGATGTGGAATTCTAAGGGGAAATCCCCTTCATCACGCAACAATAGTTGGGCGTATTGTTGTGGCATCATAAGGGGCAACCCCCTTCAACACACACCGATTCTTTGTCTTTACAGAGGCACTTTCCCCATATGCCAAATTGAGAGTGAGAGTATCATATCACATTATTTTTATAGCTTCAACTTACATCATAAAAAAATATAACTAATAAACAATTTTCTATATACAAATTATATATGCACATTACCATTATCTACAAATATAATTAGTACAAAAAAATCAAACTTACTCTAATGTTATTCAATTTAACACAACTAAGTTCTCTCAATCATATTAAGAAATTACTAAATGTTTACAATTAATTATATCAAAAAACATACTAAACTTATGATAAACATACTAAATCAACTAACATAAAAAACTAACATCAACTGACATATGATAAACATACTCAATCAACTAACATAAAATACTAACATCAACTAACATATGATAAACATACTAAATCAACTAACATAAAAAACAACCATACTAAAATAGACAAGAGTTAATATTTACTTTATGTAGACAAGAGTTAAAATGTATAGTATTAGACCTTTAAACACTCATCCTCACTCCTATTTCTACTTTCTCCGGATCTACTTTCTTTTGTGTCGTAAGTGTTTCATAGTTGGTCCCTATTTTTCGTCTGATATTCGCTCCTTGATCGCCGAAGGTACTTGTAACCTGCAAGAAATAAGTTCATGCACGCATACCCACAAACCACATCAAACTTAAAAAGGAAAATGTAGAATGGAGATTCGAATTGACCACAGAAGGTCACCCAAGAGTGAACTTACGACCGAGTGTTGCAAAAGACATCTTAGAGTCCCCTGTAGTTCATGTGTGTGTGTTTACAAATAATTTCCTATGGTGCCTTGTGTAAGTTGCACTAGATAACAAGCTAGATTTACTCAAGCTTAGGTGATAGTATGTAATGTTTAATCCTTGATCCTATAACCAAAGTTTTGTTTTTCTCGCTATTTATTGGCTTGGTAGGCGTCTACTTTGAAGATGCCTTTTTTGGAAACTGTCAAATTCCGGTGGCTCCAATATTTCTTGTCTTGCCGCAGATTTTAGATATTTTAAAGGTTGCCATATTTTAGATATTTTCTAGAGTCCTAGATATTTACCATCCTAGATATTTGATTTTGATTTTATTCTTCATAAAGTAAATTCTATAGTTTTATTTGGAAAATAATTTTGGTCATATATCTTGTTTAAAGTTTTTGAGATTTAAAAGTTTTTCGATTTTGATTTTATTCTTCATAAAGTAAATTATATAGTTTACTTTTTGGAAAATAATATTGGCCATATATCTTGTTCAAAGTTTTGTGATTCGAAATTTTTAATAGATAAATGTCTAATGTTTGACCAAATGATGAAACGTGATTTAGTTTGGTGACTATCATAATTGTGTCTTACAAAAATATGGAGAATGGAAAAATAAGAGCTTTGAAACAACATATAGACATCTGGACAATATCAACATGAAATACAACTCAAATAAACTAAATATTGCTACTATCTCCAGCGTAATTTCTGCAACTCATTTGCAATTGCTAGTTTATTTTTGGTCTTGCCTTCAAAAATACTTATTATGGTGGGTGGTGCTTTTCTCCCTTTTTATTTATTGACATGCGATCGGTGCCTTGTAAAATACATACATTGTAGGTAGTTATTGTTTGGTGTCTGCCTCTTTGAAGAAAAATTACTTTGCATTTGTTTTTTTGGTGGTGGGGTCATGAGGCTAATTGAATAGCATTTCATTTGTATAAATTTTAGCATCAATCAAAAAATATATCTGTAAATTTCTTTGTTTCTTGGGCCATTTGAAAAATACTGCCTACTCTGTCTTCATCGCAACAACATAACCAAAAACAATTTAATAAAAAATGTTGGAATGGGTCTAGCATTTGGTGTCGTGAGGTTAAGGTTTGACTTTACATTAAACTATTCATTTCAATATTATTGGTATATACCTAGTTTTTGATAATGGGCGTCACTCGCCGCACTACATATAAAAGTAGTGTCTATAAAAACAAGTGCCGCAAGGCTTGATTCTTGCCATCCAAGCTATGCAGATGTTAAAATCTGAAAAACATGGTGTGATTTCAGTATTATGATTGATGAAAGTTCTATTATCTTGCATGGGTTTAATGCATTACATATCTACATTGTTACAATGCCTAATAATATTGTCCGATTGTATAATCTGAGCCTGCACATCGTGACAACCCCAAGTTTTAGTACCAATGTTGATCAAATCGATGCTTGACTGGAGAAATAAAGTGCAGCTGTAGGTTCAGAGTTCTGCTGATTTGTTGTTTACTGGAAACTATGAAATAAATCAGTACTATTTTTTGAATTTAATAATTTGGATATTGCTTTTATTGCCAAATACACTACGAGAGCTACTAATATTCATTTTTGTAAACAACAAATAAAACAAAATTAGAAACATCATAATTAAAAATCTCTGTGGGAGCAAAATCCTCCAATATAGGCACACAAATTGCTTGGCGTATACAAGCTACCTTAAGTCGTTGCTATCACACAACAATGAAGTATCGCTGCCACTTGGAGATCAGAAAATCCGCAAGCATCTCCATAGGATGATTACTCAGGCTTCATATTATGTACTTTATACTGCTTGATAGAATTTTGTCGAGAACACTCCAAAATAGTCTTCTCTGCCACAATGAAGTAAGTTGCAATGGAAGCTACATTCCAGAGAAAATAAAGTATCAAGCATTTGGAAGCAGGCCTTTGACAAGCTACCATTGTCCATTAAAAGGGGGCTAAATTATTTCACAAATGAATTATATGGCAATAGTCCAAAAACTGTTCATATTCTCCATGGGCATATCATAGAATAATAGTCCAGAAACAGATCTACAATAGACATAAGCAGATAAAACGTGGTCGTTGGAATCATGAGACCAAAATATATGTTCTTCCTAGCTGAGAATCAATCTGCAGGTGCCAGAATAAGGGGCAGAATTCAATCTCGTATGGCAACAACAGGGAGCAATGAAATCATCAAATGTAGCATACAAAGGTAAAAAGGAAAAATTGCGGGATGTCTCGTCAAATCATGAACATCTTCAAGAAATCAACAAACTTCTTTGAATAAAACAAGGCATCATAAGTGACTTAAAGCTAATATGTTTATCTTTATCTTGAAAACAGTCCAAACAGAGCTCAAGCGGCAAAACACATCGACAACAGCCTCGGATTTAACAAATTCATTTCGTGCATATGTTGTAATCATTACAGCCCACAAGCCATAATCTGTAAAGAGTAAAAACTTTTGCATTTACAAAGATTTCTGCACAGAACAATATCCGTTTAATCTATATATTCTGGTAAACGGGAGAAGTTTGACAAAAAATATATATACCAAAATTTAGATGGGAAAAACACAGATGCGATCAGTACATATTTTTTTTTGTAAATGTTTTTCCTGAATATGGGAGGCCTTTACATAGCTTGAAATTCTATACAATAGTACCAAGTTCTGTAATGCGGGATGTAGAAAGGCAAATTATATATTTAGGATGTAAAGCATATACAACAGTCTGCGATTTCAAAATGTGACAACATTTGGAAGAGGTATGTGCCAAGTTCAAAATATTATGGTTGTATACAATGGGTGGTTTGTTGGAGTAGTAGATTTTTTGTAATATGTCAGTTGCTTTTGTCTATTCCTGCAGAAAAGCAAGAAAAGAGTATGAGTGACAAGAAATTGAAAGCGGAGGAGATTGCATGAAACTTGTTATGCAAAGAGTAGTTGAAAGAGTCACCTTAGTTGTTTTCTAGTTGGAAGAGGTATGTGCCAAGTTCAAAATATTATGGTTGTATACAATGGGTGGCTTTTCTCTATTCCTGCGGAAAAGCAAGAAAAGAGTATGAGTGACAAGAAATTGAAAGCGGAGGAGATTGCATGAAACTTGTTATGCAAAGAGTAGTTGAAAGAGTCACCTTAGTTGTTTTCCAGTTGGAGCGCCATAATGGCATTTGTCTGGTTCAGAGTGAATGTCCCTGTTGCTTGAAATCCCTGCAGCAAATAAATGACAGCAGTCTTATTCTTAAAGTATTCCTCATGTGAAACCCTTGTCAGTGCAGGAAGCAACATTTGCAGCGGTTGACCGGTCAGTATGCATTGGATATTTTTGTTTTTGTTGGATTTGAGGTTGCAAATAAGCCGGTGTTTGAAGCTATAAGGACATTGTTGTTGGCAGAAGTGGCATTGCAAAAGTTGTTTGTCTATTGTTTGGAAGGTTTCCAGTGATGAGCCACATTTATTGCAAATGATCTCAAATGGTATGGAGTAGATGTTGGCGATAGTCAATGTACCTTGCACCTGCATGATGAGAAATTGTAAATGAGAAAATGCAGAGGTAGAATATTTGAAAGAAAAGATGATATAAAAAGATGACGTTGCAAATTGTTATTTATTGGTCATATAGAACTCACCTCTATAGTTGTGTTTAACATTTCTTTTAAGTCTTGTAGTGCTTTTTCCATCCTCAAGGGCGTGATGAATGTTGACTGAGTAGTCTTCAAGGCCTTGTCATTATCATTTCCACCACGCTTTGCAACATTTTTGAACAAATAAAATATGTGTTTTTGTTTTTGTAGTTGTTCCTCTATTGCTGTAAATAGAGGTTGAAATGTTCCAAATAGGTATAGCTGCAGATTAGAGAAGAAAATGTTTAGTATTATGCAATGAAGAGCACCTAGAATATGAAGTTTGTGGAATACTAGGAGTTTACCCTTGTTGTGTCTTCTTCTGTTGGCCCGTCTTTAATTTCTAGGATAAGTTGGAGGCCAATCTGTTTAGCAGAGGTTACAATTGCAGCAATTGTTCCAACTGCATATGGCTCTGTATTGTTTAACAATTGCTTAACAGTTGTGTTTGGAATGAATTTATATTCTATTGAAAGCGGTAGAGTGCTTTCTACGGTGTTGGATTCATTGAGGAGTAAGATCACATCACAGTCTCCACGGTCATAACTAGTTTTAGGTGCAATGCTGAAATTTGTGATTTGTATCCCTTTTCCAGCCACAACTTTGTCTTCATGCATTGGGATGAATTTGTGGGCAACATTTAGAGTAACTGTCAGTTCAGCTTTCTCATCAGTAAGATCTGCTCGCAGGAGTTGTTTTCCCTGATCTTTTTGCACAGTAGTTTTATACACCACGAGCACATCGCCTTGGAAAATGTTGCCAATTGTGAAAGTGTTAAGGTCATCAATTGATGTGAGGGATGGAGTTGATGTTGCTTGCCTGCAAAGAATGTAGAATATTTCAGCGTATGTCGATGAAATCATATATAAAGTTAATGTAGTTTTTTTTGTACATACCTTTTTGGCTGGCTCTTGTCTTCTTCTTGTCCTTCTATGTTGTCAAAGGCTCGTT
This sequence comes from Taxus wallichiana var. yunnanensis, assembly GCA_018340775.1. NCBI lineage: Eukaryota > Viridiplantae > Streptophyta > Pinopsida > Cupressales > Taxaceae > Taxus > Taxus wallichiana. The sequence continues at coordinate 63,880,037 of CM031237.1, read as the reverse complement.
TCATGGCTCCTGCGATAACAAGGTATATAGTGCAATATGAGAAAAACTTAGTTTGTTGTTATAATTGGACAAACAATGTAAATTTGTTATGGAAGAAACAATAGTATTGAATTGATTATAATTGTACTTTTGGATGTTAATATTGCATACCTTATAGTGGTGTATAGTTTCAGTGGAGAGAAGTGCATTGTACAAGGTGTTGTTGACATTGTGTAGTATTTGGATTTTGATTTAACGAAATTGGTTAGTGAAAAGTATAATGTATCGTGGTCACTCCAATATGTATTTGTTCTAACAATGCAATGCCTTTGAGGATTTGTTTTAGACCATATGTGGTCGATAATTGGTATTGAAGATGAAATTTGGTTTTGCTTGATGAAGTGCATTTGGTGAGTTCGCATATGATGAATGAGCGTTGTCTCGTTCGCTGATTTCTTGTTGATGTCAATATTGAAATCACCTATTATGTGCACGTTGTTTCTTGCTTGTGTATCCGCCAAGGCTTTGTCAATTGCACGAAGAATATCTGAAATAGATGCAGTTGGCGCTGCATAAAATTTTACTATGGATATTTCTTTGTTATGAATGGTAACGGTTACAAGCAGTGCTTCTACCTTATTTTCTCGGTATTCAATAGTTTCAATATTTGAAATATGTTTTTTCATGCAAATCATTATTCCATGTACGTGTCGCATAGAAATGCAATTGAAATGTTGTTGTAGTGTGTGTGTTTGTGTGGTCGGGGTATGCGTTTCTTGCAAACATAGTATGTCTACTTGCATTAAATCATAGTCATTGAGTATGTCTTCAGCATGTGCTTTGAGGCTTCTTGTGTTCAAAGATGCAATGAGGAGCTCAGATTGGGATATAATTGTTTGCAAATCATTTTGCAATTGCCATGTCAAATTTTCCGTGAGACGCATCATCTCTGCGTTGTTATCTCTTCTCTCACCTTAAAATTCTTCATTTTCAACGGTGTTAGTAAGTACAAAGACTCAATATTTGTAACTCGGGATAGTGTTGTGTATGTTAGTCCATGTTGTGTGACACCAGCCGGGTTGAAGGCAAGTCCTTCCATTGTGAGGCCTTGGGATCTGTGTATTGTTCGTGCACATGCTAATTGTATTGGAAATTGTTTCCGCATTGTTAGGCGTGTTCGAGTTTGGGAATTTGCGCTGGTCTAGTAATACGTAGGATTGGTATCCAACTCCTGTCTATCATATTGTCGTACAAGTGAGCGAGTTTTTTTGTCTGCATATGCCCAATATGAGGGTCATTAAATTTTATCCATACTACGTCCATTTCATTTAGAAGCATGTACGATTTGAATATTCCATCGGATCCATTGACTAACCCATCTTGAATGTCATAATTACAGAAAATATTTCTACAAGCATATCAGTTTTGAGTACAATAGTTGATGGTAGAGTGGCGGTGTGTCGATGTGGATGGTGTACATTGTACTCGTCGTCCTCTTTGTCTATAGCATGTAGCGTAATTTGTTGTCCAGGAGAAATGGATAACATTTGATTGTTGTGTTTTTTGACATCGTCATTTTTGTAGAAGAGATATGGGAAATTTTGGATCGATAGGAGGTGTTCGCAAGCATGATTCATTCACATAAGATAAGTCAGACTCTGTTTGTTTTCCTGTGCGCATACGATTTAGGACAGAAATGAATTTTTCATTTTTTTGATGCATTGTTTTGTTTAGTTGGTAGATTTTCACATTGTCTTTCCAAAAACAATATGGAATTTGTTGATCAGTTGAATGTAGGATAATGAAATATGAGGGAGTCATGTACGGGTTGTGCTTGGTAAAAGTCTCCACAAAAGAGCATATCGATATTGCCAAAGTGTTCCATGGGAGTATGCATTATATCTCGCAGTCGTTTGTCTATAAAATACAAGGATCTACAACCCACCAATGATATTTCGTCAATAAGAATGATTCATATTTGTTGATATTGCTTTGATAATGTGTCTAATGATTCAGAAGTTAATGGTATCAAGTTTGTTCGATTGAATGGTAGTAGGAATGCAGAGTGTATTGTCACTCCACCAAAGCATTGTATGCAGCCTTTCCTATGTATGCTAGTATCAATCCTTTTGGTTTGAGTGGATCACTGTCTACGAAATTGTCGTAGAAGCGTACAAGTGTCTCGTATATCAATTTTGCTGTAAATGTTTTCCCTGTACCTGCACCTCCTGTTAGAAAGAGGTGGAATGGATTTGATGGGTTGAGTCACTTTTTTGTTGCTATGTCTTTAATGATTGCTTGTTGTTCCTGTTTAGCATTCTTCTCTTTTTGTAGTAGTCAATGGTTGAAGATATGAAGGGATGCTTCCCAATTTTGAATTTGTTTTTCATGTTTTTGTTTTTGTTGAAATGATATGTAAATTGCAAATCAGATTTCAAGTCATATTGTTCATTGACATAATCATTTTCTGTAGGTTTTCTCATGTTGTCAGGAACATCATTGTTTAGCTCTTGTTCTCTAGTCGCGTCATCGATGTCACCCCATGTAGGATTAAGTTGGAAAGTGAATTTAGATTCGTTGTGTTTGATAGTTTGTTCATGATATGCATATGCTTGTTTCCAAGTTGCAAATCCTTGTTGCAATGATCTCTCATCAATGACGAAGGGAACATATAGCAACAACTTTTCACGATAGTAGTTTTCATTATCAACTTCTTTGTTGTATTTGATATATCGTATGATGTTTTGCTTTCTTTTTTATTGTTTCTTTGGTATTCTGACACAAATTCAGATAGGCAAATATGTGTTAGTGCAGCTGGTCACTTGATGTAGTGATCTACAATCGATTGGCACATTATGTTATCTGATTCATCAGGCTCTTTACTCAAAAGCGTTGGCGGCTTGAGGACAAGTGTGCATTGATCTGATGGACTCGTGTCTATGAAGACACATTTTCTAGAGCAACTATGCAATGGCAATGACAGAACAATGTGAACCGCTTGCTGAGAAGAAATTTGTTGGGTGTTGAGCAGTGTGTTGCCTAGTTGTCGCACCATTTCAATTGCATCGATATTTTTTTCTTGGTGGTCTTTTCTAATTTTTTGAAATGATTTTGTTGTTGACTTGTCGAGTTTAGTCATATACGATGTACAATAATGTGTTGCTGCATGTGCATTGAGCACATATTGGGCATCCGTGTTAGCTCTCCATAGTTGAGGAACTTTTTTAGAAAAGCTATTGGTCCATGTATGTGAAGGTTTTCGTGTCAAAAAAATCCTTGGTTGTTTTAGTGTGCTTTTTATTGCTTGTATATATTCCAGCTCATTGATTTTTAATTCTGCCAGGAACATGTCAAAGGTGTCTTCTTTTTTATATTGTTTTTTCTCTAACATAGCAAAAATGTCCTTTGCATTTTGAATTTCCAATTCCGTTGGTTGGTTGGAAGGCTCAAGGATCATGGTTCTTCTCATCGGAGGTATAGGGAAATTATATCTGCAATTTAATTTCGACTTTCTATAGCATCTTTTGGTGTGGTGATGTTCATGTAGTCTTGCAATATCAGCTTCTAGGTTGTCCGTGTTGCAAGATATGTATTTGTTTACAAAAGATTCAATTTCATTATTCTCGTTTTGTCCATAAATTGGTGCGTATTTGGTCCATACCAAGAAGTGTGTATGTTGATTTCCTTGGTTTTGGAATTCTGTTATGGAGAAGTGATCTTGTATTGGTCCAAAAAATGATTCATCTTTGTATATCATCTGTACCAATGCTTTCAATCTGTAGTTGTAGTACCATGTACAAGTGACAGGGTCCTTTCTTATAAGGAAGTCATTGTCTACAGTGAGAAAGTGATGGTTTTGAGTAGATTTACATTTCTTTTCTTGTCTATGATACAATTCAGACAATGTTAATGTGAGTGGTTTCCAATTCTGCTCAGCACTTGTAAATGTCAAAAAGAAGGTTGGTGGACCTAACTGTCGTATCATTGCAAATGTGTTTCTTCGTAATTGCTGTAAATAATCTGGAGATGTGCGTATTTGTTTGAAGTCCATGTATCCAATATTTGATTCCAACAATTTGTCCAAGTTTGGTTTGTATTTAACATCTCTTGCAAGTAACTTTCTACCTTTCAATTGTGCTTTTCTTATCCTCACCCACATGGTTCTCGACACCTGGCCTATGATAATCTTAAGTGCTTTGAAGAAAATGTTTGTTGTATGATAAGAAAAAGCATGATTTGCATGTTGCAATTCCCAATGTGCAATTTGAAGATATGAAAATGAATTCGTTATATTGTCAGGTCGAGGATCACCATAAAAAAGTGTTGGGAAATTCATTTCTTCAGCAAATTTGTCTTTGAAAATACCAAGTGGATGTTGTCCTTCTGCAGGTGCAACTTGTATTAATTTATTTTGCAAATCACGAATGCAATGTGACTCTGTGAATCCATGCACCATGGTTTCATTTGGTGCGTCTTCTTCGTCTTCACTGCTTGTGCTATCAATGTCTTGGAGCTCATCTCGAGTGTGGTTTTTTGTGTCAATATCATGAAATAGTCTCTTCCAATCCTTTTTGACACGTATTTTTTCCATTTGATATAAGTTTCTCTTACATAATTGTTGCAAAGCATGCATGATAATGTATGCTCGTACTTTTCCTTCTTTGAAAGGGTTTTTGTATTGAAGTCTTCTTTTAAGTTCCACTCCAATTGTATGTGTCTCATCTAAGGATCGTGGCAAGGCCTTTTGTATTATATTGGTATTGGAAGGGACATTGATGATTGCGCCAGTCATTCCTATCTGTGGTTTTTTGTATCCTAGCTCTCTTATTTGTGCAAATGCAATTCGAAGTGAAACAAGTCACTCTTCAAGTTCGGTAAGCATTTTGACACATGACAAGGACTTGTTCAGTTTGATGTTGTCTGGTGATGCAAGTTTTGGCATCTTTCCAATTTTCAATGACTGTTTACACTTCTTGCATATTTGCTTACACATTATAGCTTTGTCCTTTTTAGCCAAAGTCATGTATGTTTGTTTTTCTAATTGAGTAAATTGCACCATATTATAGCTAAAATGCAATTGCTTGCAGATGGGACATGCATGTTTTGGTGTGTCTTGGATTTTTTTGTTAAATTTTGCAATGGGTGTATTTACATTGCGTCGTGTGCTTATTATTGTAGTTTTTTTGTTTCTAGCAATAGACTTCAAATGACGAAGTGATGGTTTAATTGTCCCCGGAATTAGATATTGTAGTTGATTATATGGTTTTGAATTTGCTTGTTGTGATTGTTCTTTGATTATTGTTGAATTACTACATCGAGCAATAGACTTCATGTAGCGGATGGATGTTTTACTTGGTGGTGTTGTCAAAGACAATCGTTGAGTATTTTGTTTAGTAATTGAGTCTTTTTGACGATTCATAGTTAGTGGTTCAAAGTGGACGTGTGTTGTTTCTGTTTCAAAATATATTATATTAAAAGCTGCTTTGGGTTGTGCGCAATTGGAATATGTGGTTAGAATTAATTTTTCACTCGATGACCACAAATTAATTGTTACATTGAGTAATAGAGATACCCATTCCAGGCAGAATTCTTTCCCCTCGATTTTCCCTTGTTGGAAAAATGTTGCCAAGTTCACAATGTAATCTTGCCAATTCGAAATTTTTGGTATCTTTCGAATGAAGTCGACTGTTAAGTGTTTTTCCAAGAGATGAAATGCTGCAGGATTTCTAGAAAGTATTGCATTGCAGAATGATTGAGCGATGTAACGGCGTAAGCACTGTATGTCATATTCTCCATTCGTTAAGAGGCAAATTGAGTTGAATAAGCTCTCACCACAATCACAGGGGTGTGTAACTAGTCTAGACAATCCATAGTTATTTAATTGATTTGAAATGGCAGACCAATTCAATTCGATCTCGCCACAAGAGCGCGATAGTTGCACATGTGTCATTGGAAAATTGTAGTTGTCATTTTTTTTGCAATATAATGGTTCATAGTGACCTGCTAATGGATTTGTGTCATGGAATAAGATGTAGTACGGAAGTTGAGGACTATTTACATTAAATCGAAGGTAATTCATTTTTGTTGTAAAATACCAAATACATATTTGTATATTCAACCATCTAGATAGCCAATTAATGCAAAAAGTGTCACCCCATAGTCCTGTTTCAGTTGTTTCGGAAAAAGGCAATGCAGATAATCACATTCTGCAGAAATATGTTTCTATGTCATGTATTCCATGCATAATCTGCAATTGCATTGGGTCTAATTCCAGTTGATAAGATTTTAGTGCATCAGGTTCGCCTCTTTTTAAACAATTCAAAAAATGATCGATGATGCCATTACGTAGTTCTAAAGATGTATATTTAAAGTGTAGAAGCACCTGAAATGCGTCGAACAGGCAATCTCCCACATGGTAAGAAAATGTTGGTTCTCTTAGTAAGTTTTCTGCACTTAAAGCGTCATCGATGGAAGCATATTGGACTCTATGCATTCGTTTGTAGTCTTCTACAACTATTGGTTCGTCGCATGTTTGATTGGTTGTCGTTCTATATTGATCTATTGTTCGTTTACGTTTTTTGTTTACAAACTCCATTGAGCGCAGAAAGCAATAAACAAGTAATGTTTCAAATCCGTACCTTTGCGTAAGGTCTGCAAGTATTTTGTTTGTAATAAAACACTTAGTTGTGAACACCTGCAACATAGACAACACAATAAGACAACATAAGATATTTAAAAATGACAGAATTTTATAAGATTCACTTTCAATTAAGATTGAAAAAGACAATACACTTGATTGTAAATTTAAATAGGAAAAAGAGTTATAATTTTGATTCTATAAAATTCCATATGTACAATTTATAAAGAAAAACAAATACTTATTATACAGATTGAAAAAAGCATTTATGTCAATATAAAATAAGTGTAATACAATATTTATCATACATTATGCCAAACACTTAGACAATAGTTATAATTTCTACCAAGGTTGGGAAGGTCTCCTGCTGCTGCCTGTGCTGAAATGGTAAGGTTTTCTAGTACACAAACTGTTGAGCTACCTTGTGAGAAACATGGAAGCTCTACTTTCCACTACACATAACTATAAATCCCCATTTTTTTTAACAGTCGCGGTGCATAATAAATGTAATGAATGTACTTTTTTAGTATCAGTGCATAATGAATGTAGCAAAAACAAAACAAGGCAACTGGTGCTGTGATCGAATCCTCATAGTTGCCGATTTTCCAGTGACCAATAAGCTTAGCGTTTACAACCTGGTTAATGTACAAATTTTATTTGAGTTCAATGAATTGCTCAAATGGTATGTCACAGTTGTGAAATAGTTTTAATTAGTAAAAATATTGCTCCTCCATGCAAATTCTTGCGTCTGGCACTGATCTCTATCAAATATTTCTGAAATATGTTAACACTTTCATGTGTGAATGCGTTATCGGCTTTGTTGTTTTCTCGGCCACTTAATCCATATGATGTGGCTGAAATTGGTTTCAATAGAAATTGCAAAGACTTGGATACTCTTGCCAGGAAGGCCAAATGACAGAAGAATGTTTACACAGTATAACTACCCAAATTCATCTTCGTTCATATTTGTATGAATATTTATTATAGCTATTCATTACGGGGATTTCTATTTCTGGAACTGGTTTCCAGTTTTGGTTTGTTATACATCTGACACTTGCACAAATTAAGTTTTAAGCCAGATTCTTTGGTGCTCAAAGATGCTTCCTCTGTAGTCTCTAACAGATCTAGTTCATGGTTTAGAAACTTAACTTTCCTAGTTTTACAGTCTCTTCTTGATCTTCAATCTTGATTGTCAGATTTCTCTGTTATACTGATTTATACAAAGTAGAGGACGAGTGTAAAGATTTTCCTTCCTCTCCTTCAATTTTATTAGGTGTTGCCTTTGTCACAATCCTTTTCATAAGGAAACTTGAGCTACGAAATTTCCCCTTGTTTTCCTCTAAAAGAATTTATTTCAAATTTCCCTTTCAACCTTGTTTGCTGGAGATATACAATGTTTGCATGCTTTCTTTTTCTTGAGCTTTTTAGGTTGATCTATAGATGAACATCAAATCAGGCCATGGATTAGAAGAAGATTTCACTTGAAAGGTTGAATGAAAATCACAAGATTTCAGATAGCAAATTTCAGGTATGCACAAGAAATTCCATGTCTCTGCAAAAGAAAATGCCATGCTTATAGCTTCATAATGCTATTTGTGGAAGCAGAGTAATCTGCCTGGAATAGAGAAACCAGTGCCATAGTGTAATTTTATTGTTCCTCTCATCATCCATCTGGGCAATGATGAGAGGAACAATAAAATAAATAGTGAATAATGATATCCCATGTAGAAAAGTGATAACTCAATCAAACATAATAATGAGCTCCCACATAGCTAAGTGATAATGGATAAAACATAATAATGAGCTCACCGATCTTAGTGACGGGATCACCACGATCTTGTATAATGGAATAATGAACTTGTCAAAGCATGTTGAAATATCCCAATAAAAAAATGAGCTCGGTTAGGGAATAATAAACTCTCTGTGTAATAATGAGCTCGACGAGTTGAATAGATAGCTCGTCCAACCGAGTTGTCTCGGTATATCTACCTAATGATCTTGGTGGCTTGAGGACCCACCATGTGGAAAAGTATCGACCGACGTCGTAAAACCATATTTTTCACCTCCACCCTCTTGCTCTATTTCGCCACATGTCACATCCACATTGGTGAGTTGACCTTTCGGATCTAGATCTTGACCAAAATTTGGCCGACCATAACTTGAGTATACAGAGTTTGTTTTCCACATTCCACGTACCAAAGGAAATCTCACAAAATGTTCTACCACTCTTCCTTGGTTTAGGAAGATATAAAGAAATCTTGATGTCCCAAAATTTCCTCCGAATCATTATACATTACAATCATGGAGTGCAAATGTAGATTGGTAACCTCTACTTTCCAAACATCTTTGTTGTAAACTACATTGCATTGTATGGTTCAAAAGTAGAGAAAAGTTCATAAACATATCAACAAATGTTAATGCGACTTGCGAATATTGAAAATCCTGAAGAACCTACTTTGGATGAGTGTATAGAAGGTTACTTACTGAAACAATAATTGAAAGAGATATAGGTGTAATGTAGACATGCCACATGTTGTTATAACTTCCTTTGAAGGATTGTATGCAGGTATTTGTATCATTGAATGTTGGGCGTAAAGTTTTTAAACCAGTATTAAAGGAAAATGACGAAAACAAAAATCAAAGAAAATCAATAATAGATGGGTACATTGATAGACCTCACTCAATGGAACATGTACCACTCATTTAAAGCTGCTAGATCTGGATCTATAACCAAAAATTTGTAAAGGAGAAAAGTGGAATCCTAGAAAAACACATGCTATTGTCAGAGTATGGCCAAGATTTTGTAGCGTCCCAGAGCAAGATAGTAAATTTTTTTGTGGACTTTTGTTGGTCTGAGTTAGTACTATACAAACCATTTCATGATATTCAAATAGATATTGGCCTTGAAGATGATATTATAAAAAAATTGGGAAGAATTTCAATATAATCCTTGGCATATACAACGGGTTATTGAAACACATAATGATGATCAAAGAGAAATGGATGATGAAAATGATGATATCATCCAACCAAACACAATTGAACATGAGTGGGAGATCATAACAGGCCTACACAAAAAACAAATTCTACATGTTTATGAGATTGATATGTTGGGTCGAAGGGATATTGATAGTCAAGCACTTTGGAATGCAGATTATCCTAGTGAAGAACAAATGAAAAAGGCTATTAAATTCATAAGCATGGCTAAAGATAATTTCTTACTCACAATAGATGAAGAACCAAGTTCACATTTTAGCTATCATAGCCTTAGTGTAAAACAAAAATTGTGTTTGATATAATAATCAACCATTATAATCAAGGAGAAATTGCACTTCCATTACATATGATAATCCAAGGAACAACAGGTACAAGGAAATCATATCTTATTGGAGGAATCAAACTATCTCTTTTAGAGTTGTCACAACCACAACATTTTTGCCCCCTTTTATTACTTGCCCCAACTGGAGTTGCAACATTTAACATTGGTGCATCAACAATACATACAACCTTGCGAATTCCTATTTCAGATTTTGAAAAATTAGAGGGAATGAGGTTAACAAGATTTCAAGAAGAAATGCGACATGTTAAGTATATTTTAATTGATGAGATGAGCTTCATAGGTCAAAAGATACTTCAACATATAGATTCTCGACTACACCAAGAATTTCTAGAAAATGCATATATGTGTTTTGGTGGAAGGTATATGATTTCAGTTGGAGATTTGAGATAGTTCTCTACGGTGTGTGATATTCCTCCATATGCAAGTACAACACAAGAAAAATTATTATGGAAATTTTTTAAAATTGTTGTTATGCTAGATATGGTATTCAGACAACAAGGCCAAACTGAAGAACAACAACGGTTTCGTCAACTTCTAACAAATCTAAGAGATGTCAATCCAACAGTTGAAGATTGGAGGTTGTTAATGACTAGAACAAATGCTTCACTAAAAACTATTGAAAAGGAGGAGTTTGATGAACATATGCATTTATTTTCCATAAATGATGTTGTGGATGAACATAATAAGAGGAAATTATATGCATTATATGAGTCATTTATTTCTGTTGGTGCAAGAGTGATGCTCACTACAAATTTATGGACTGAAGCAGGTCTTGTCAATGGTGCACTTGGATTTATTCGAAGCATTGTCTACAAACCAGGATTGGGACCCCCTAAACCACCAACATATGTAATGGTTCAATTTGATAACTACACATGCATTCCTTTTATTGATGAAAATCCAACTATAATTCCAATAACACCTATAGAAAGGGGTCATGTGTGTCAACTACCTTTGAAATTGGCATGGGGTTGACTATCCACAAATCACAAGGCTTAACTCTTAACAAAGCCACAATTGATATAGGACATAAAGAAAGACAAGGTTTGACCTTTGTTGTAATTTCACATGTCAAATCATTGGATGGATTGAGAATCTCACCTCCATTCACATATGACCGAGTTTTAGAATTTGAAAAATGCAAAAGGAGTTGATAAGAGAAAAGATGAAGAAAAAGACTCCAGTTGTTGGAGCAGCAAATGTATAATATTTGAGAATCACAAACTTAATGTTGTTCTTCATATACATATCATATGTGTATTTATTTCTTTTATTAATTATTAATATGGTGTTTCTTTCTATTTTTAATTTAATATTATATTACATATAATTAACATGAATGTTAAAATTAGATGTACATACATTTGATTTAATGAATAAATAGTTACTTTTAGTCTTCACGATCGCGAATGCTACTAGCATGTCTATCTTAGAAAATATGTGTAAAAGGATTTGACGAGAGGTATCACTCTTGAGGCGCCTATATTTTTATTTTAATCGTCAAATAAGTGGAGTAGGCACCTCAAGAATGATACATCTTAGCATATTTTACATATATTTTCTAAGATAGGTATTCAAGTTAAGGAGTTTTTTCATTTTGTGCCCAAGGACAATATCATCAACTTAGAAACTACTATTATACGATACCATCCACAAGTGCACTATAGTTTCCGACGACTCGGCTTTTGGTTGTATTTACCATTTTGTTTCTTTATTACCATTGTTCTCATGAATTTTTGACTATGGATCATATTTTCATGAAGTAATAGGTCCTCATTTAAAAGTAAGAGGATTTAATATATACAAAATTGTCATGATTTCTAATTTATTAGGAACTATCTACTATCTATATGTAAGCACTACTCCTAAAGGAGAAAACAAAAAATTCTTTAGTAGATATTAATCTACAAGCATTTTGTTCTAAATTTAAGATGGTCCTAAATATGAAGTATATTTTAGGTAGCTTGTTATCTTGTTAATAAAAGTAAATCATAGAGAGGTGTAGACTTCAGTTTAAAATGTAAACAAAATTTTCTACTTCTTCTGCCCATAATTCATTTAAAATATGCTTTTCCTTCATCATACTTCTCACCATCTCCATGATGGTTTTATTCTTCCTTCCACACCATTTTATCATAGTGTATATATACCTTCTAGTAAATTTCTTGTGTATGTAATGATATTTGCAAAAAAATATAAAATAATTGGAAACATACTCACCTCTTCTATCTGTCATAATAAATTTGATATAGTAGTTAGTTTGCTTTTCCAATAATTCCATGAACTCTTGAAATATATAAAAACATCTCGATTTGTGTATCAAAAAGTACACCCATAGATTTCTTGTAAATTCATCAATGAATGTCATAAAATATGAACCTCCAATAGAATTTATTTTTATAGGTCCACATAGATTTGAGTGAACAATTTAAAGTGGTGCACTTGCTCTTTCTATTTTGCCAACTCGAAGCAATCTCTATGTTTCTTCCCGAAATAAACCTTCACAAACTCTCTATGGTTTCTAAATCAAAGGAAAAAATTTTACCATATTTTTCCTATGTAACAAATTCAAACCTCCAAAATTTAAATGACCAAACCTGAGATGTCATTACCACGATTCATCTTTTTCAACTAACTGAAAAGATGATTCAATTTGTTTATCTTTGGACTAATCTAGATTATGAGCTCCAGATGTGGATGGTCTAATATTCCAAGGAAACATTCTTTTGCTTCTAATCTTTACTTTAGCGAGTCAAATGAATACTTGTATCTTTATCCACGAATACACATTCATTGTCTTCAATGTAAAATTTGTATCCTTTTTTACAAGTTGAGCAATGCTCATGAGATTGTGCTTGAAACTGCAACATAATAAACATCCTTTATAATATTTTTCTACTGTTTTTAGTTAGAAAGTTGATTGTTCCTTTGCCTTTTATTTACATTGCATTATTATGCCCAAGGGTAACATCATCTTTCTTGACTCATTTAAATTGGTAATAAATCGAAGTTGCCTAACATGTGATTACAAAAACCGAGAATCTAAATACCATACATCACAAGGACTCTCTTGTGATAGATTACATTCAATAGGCGATAAAGAAGGTGCTACTTCAGCAATATTTGTGCACGCTGTGATATACATGGAGCGTGGAGTATAGATACTAGCCTGATTTTGAATATGTTTGTTTTGATCATGCTACTTTTTCCTACAATCATAAGCATAATACCCATATCTCTTGCAATAGTGACATTGCACATGTGACTTATCCTGTCAATGACTAGAAAATTGATTTTGATTATGCTCTTGACTATGTCATCTTGCACATGAGTTTGATGGACCACTTTCACATCCTCTATATGAACTTCTTTCTTTTCCTCTAGGGATGAAGCTTCCTCTTTCTCTTCCATGAATTCTTGATACCTATGATGAAAAAGGTTGATCTACATCTGCATGTGATTTATTCAACCTATGTTCATGATTTATTAGCGATGCATGCAACTTATCAATTAAAAAATTACTAGATCCTTAGTTTATTCAATAAAAACTACAAAAGGATAAAAAATTGCAAGAAAAATTCTAAGCAACTTTTCAATAATCCTTTGTTTTCAATAGTTTCACCATGGGATTTAATTTGATTGACTAAACCAACTACAAAAGTAAAGAATGATTCTACATAATCGAATCTTGTCATTGACATATTTTAAAAAAATCGAAACAATTGTAGATTTGTGGTTTTTACTTTCTCCTTACCTTGATATATAACTTGGAGAGTGTCCCATTAGGTTTTTTCTTGATTGGTTTGATGGCTTGATGAATATAGAAAAAGTTTTTACGTCTTTTTTAATTTCTTCAAAGTATCTTTCTATGTCTATGAGAGTGCACTATACGTTCTTTGCATATGTGGACTATGTGTACCCATTCTCAACAATTTTCCACATGTTGTGGGATTTGAATAGTGTCTTCATGGTTAATGACTAATACTCAAAATTCTTTCATGTAAATTGTGGTGTATGTAGATCGGAAGTTTAAGCCATAGCTTGTTGTCAATTTATAAACTGTTGAAAAACAATGCTCTGGTACCAATTTGTTTAAATTAGGCAAATAAAACAACGAGCACGAAATAAAATGAAAAATATTGCAAATAAACAAAGTATTTCAAACTCAAATCAACACTTTTGTGCATATAAATCTTTTTATCTCTCTCGATTTTCAGCTCAATACACTCCATGTGTGTAAAACCACTTATACTTGCCTCCAATATATAAAGGGCTTTCATCTAATAATAAAACACTCAACTCTAAAACTAAAACATCTTAAAAATAGAACTATCATTTACAAATAGCACATGCTTTTGTTTATGCAAACAAAGCTATTTATTTTATGTATAGACATCTATTTAAAACTAACCTATGCATGAAAAAGCAAGTTACTCTTTACAAGAAAAACATGTGATGAGAAATTATATATTTCCAACATTAACTAGGTAATTGAGTAATGTTTCTTTGATCCCATTTTTGTTTGCAGGTGAATTTAATAACATTGTTTGATTAGTGTAAACCTTCGTTCATAGTGAGTGCTTCAATGGTAGGTGAAAACATAAACGATGGAAACGGGAAAGGAAACATTAAAGCTCATTCATGGATTGTTCAAGTCCAACAGAGATATGAGTCTCGTCAGTACAAGGATCGAGAAACATCTTCTGGTTCATCTATTTTCATGGTGCCTAAATCGATAAGGGATATAAATCCAAATGCTTATGATCCTCTGGTTGTGTCGTTGGGACCTTATCATCTCGAGCAACACCGCCCATCTGCAATGGATGACTATAAGCTCCAATCAGTGGAATCAACTTTGAATAAGCTCGATGGTGTGACCATGTCTGTGTTAATCACAGAGATTAAGAAGCTAGAGGTAGAGATCAGAAGCTGCTATGAAGATAAGGTGATTGAATGGGATTCTGATACGCTTGTGTGGAAGTTGACTATCGATGCATGCTTTGTTCTCGATTTCTTTAGAGTGTGCAGAACTGATATCATTAATAGACAAGATATAATATTGGACATTTTGAAGTTGGAAAACCAGATTCCTTTGTGTATCCTTTTAAAGATCTTACAATTGGAAATTGAAGACACTGAAAAAGCAGCGAACTTCTTAGCGGAACTATTGACTGGTCATGGTTTCCTTTACAGGTTTCCCCTTCAGACAGGCATCGCAAGAAAATCAAAGAGATGCTGAAGCAACAGCGAAACTTAGGAATCTTATTATGGATAGAAGTGCATATCATCTATTGGATCTGTGTAGACGGGTGATTGCAGATTACTTTAAAGATTCTTCTGTTTCTGGTGTGACCAGTGAATGCTGTGATTCAACCACCAATTCTGCGACTGCTGCCACAGCTGAATGTTGGGCTTCTACTTCTAAATGCTGCGCTTCTTCTTCTTCCACTGCCAATCAAACTGGTATACTTCGCCGTCTGTTTGGATCTACTCCAAAAGATATATACGCGATTCCTTCAGCTGAGAAGTTGCATAAAGCTGGAATTGAATTTCGGCCAAGTACCGACGGAATGGTTCATTTTAATGCAAGATGTTTTGGACGCGGAACACTGTTTCTCCCTCAAATCACTGTTGACAATTCTACAAAAACATTTTTGAGGAATCTCATGGCTTTTGAAGAGTGTCAAGTGGACAGCAGGTTCGAGATACGAAAGTTATTGGAAATGACAATAGTTTCGCGGCACATGTGTTTAATAGATACGCTGATTTCTTCCAAGAGAGATGTAGAATATTATTAAAAACTATGTTGGGAATGATGAGGGAATATTCATTAATTTGTGCAAAGGAATTACGCGTGGAGATGTTGATGAATATATGGGTGTCTTGAAACTGGTTACCTTCTCTCCAAGCCCTGGTATAGTCTGTCTTCTGTGGTGGCACTACTTGGGTTGGGCTTCACCATTGCACAAACATTCCGCTAAAATGAACTCTTTCCAATCATGTAGTTCACTAAAATTGTTGTCTTCTAGTTTCAAGTTAGACTAAGAAATATGGCCAAGTGGCGAGGATGGTTGAAAACTATAGGGTTTATTATAACATTTTCATTGCCCCCATGTGTTGTTGGCATTTACTCTCTCTTCATCGCAACAACTGCATTTAAAAATAATAATAAATAAATAAAACAAAAACCAAAAAATTGATTGAATGGTCCATTTAAAGTCTCTAATGATGTCGTGAGGTGAATGTTTGATATTAATTTAAACTTTTCATTTTGAAATTATTGATGTCCGAGGTCAATGTTTGATATTAATTTAAACTGTTATGTTGTTTTTAAAACAATATTTTCTGTCATAGTGAGTGCAAAGCTAACTTATTTGATGGTTGGACAACTTGATAATAGGCAGTGCACTATTGGCAGGGTTGTCATACCGTTTTTAGGTGCGATTATTGACAAATTGTACATTTTTCTTTTTCAGAATGTCTTTTTTGTG
The DNA here is from genome assembly GCA_018340775.1 of Taxus wallichiana var. yunnanensis. Taxonomy (NCBI): domain Eukaryota; kingdom Viridiplantae; phylum Streptophyta; class Pinopsida; order Cupressales; family Taxaceae; genus Taxus; species Taxus wallichiana. The sequence continues at coordinate 63,863,590 of CM031237.1, read as the reverse complement.
GTTTTGGGGAGTGCTCTTTTTTCAGAATTGAAAAACGGGAGGTTATTTTGATATGAAGTGCCATGTTGTTGCATCCGGTAGTTTCCACTAGATTGTGAGCCGTGACATACAAAGCCCTGGAGCAATTTGTTGATTCAATAGCATATATGAACTATAGATGGTTAGCATAAGTTTTCCATTTCTCAATCTCTTGACATCTTTTGGTTTGTGTATTTGTACATGTTTTTTTCATTGAATTTGTAGCAATGTGTAGTTTATGCTCATATTTAGAATTTGAAAAATTGCTCAACTTGAAAGCATTGATCATGTATTTTAGCTATTCTTGTAAACTTTAATATGAGTATGTTTTTGGCTTGAGTTCATTTCCGAGAGAACAAAATATCAATTATTGGTGGTATATAATAGCGTTTCTATTTCTTTTTACTTTGGTTATATATATGTGTGTTTATTTTATCATTAATATAGAGTTCGATAATATAGTAACAATCACACATGGAAGGTGCAATGGTGATGCCTATAGACCTATCGAGGTATTCTTAGGAAAATATATAATGAGAAAACAAAAGAAAGTAAATTGAAATATCTAAAAGAGGAGAAGATAAGAATTGGAGAAAGGATATGCACTTGATGAGTGTAAATGGGGAAATTTAACTTTGATTTGTATTGGTGATGTTTAATACGGGAATTAATCCATCCATGAACAACTAATAAATTCAAGGAAGCATGTATGGCATGTAGAAATTAGGCACATAAAATAACAACTAACAAAAATAAAATAAAGAATTGCAAATAAAACAAATTATTGCAAACTCAAATCAACACTTTTGTGCATATATTTCTTCTTCCTTGTTAGAGCTTCGGCTCAATACAATCTCTTTGAATGTGTTTGTTATCAAAACACTTACAATTGCCTCTAATAAATAGATGACTTTCATCTAACAATAAAACACCCAACTCTTAAAAATAAAACTTCAACTAAAAAACACATGCTTTTGTGCAATACAAAGCTTTTGATTTATTTGCTTTATTAGCTTTTCCTAAAATTAGGAATCTAAAACAGAATTATCTAATACTTAAAGCATGTAAAAAAAACTACTTTTTGCTTTTCTAGGGAAAAATTAAATTCTTTTTCTAACACTCCCCTTAATCTTGACCTTCAAACTATTTCCTATTCTCGAGTGAGTGTGCACTTCCAGATCCGACATATTCACGATAACAAACTCCCTAACAACTTCTCAAATACTCAAAACTTCATTTTCCAAATCTTTCGATAAAATATCAACAAACTAATCTTCGTATCTCGCACAATTCATGAAAATTCCTTGTTGTTAACCAACTCCCGATGAAGTGATACCTTGGGTCTATGCGATTGCTCCTCTTTTGAAATACATGATTTTTGTATAATGCTATTGTTGAATTGTTGTCACCAAAACGTTGTGTAGCATCCTCTTGATTCTACCTCAAATATTTTGACACTCTTCTCATCCAAACAACCTGACATGTTACTCCATTCTGCTACTACATACTCTCTTCTTGCTAAATATAGTGTGACTATGGACTGCTTCTTCGATGCCCATGAAACTAAATCTGTTTTAAAGTGAAAAGCATATCTAGATGTGCTCTTTCTTTCATCAATACTTTTGACACATCACATGCATGTAACCTATGATTTTGAACTCATCTAATGTTGAATACAAAATTCCATGATTCTTAGTTCCACATATATACCTCAAAATCTGTTTTCCATCTTATCAATGTGAATCTTTTGGAGATTCCATGAACCTTGAGATGAGGCTCACACCATACATATATCCGGCCTTATGGATGTCAAATACATGAGACTTCCAACTAGCCTTTTTAACAATGTTGGATCTATAAAAGATCCGTTGTCATCTTTCTTAACTTCAAACCTACTATCTGGTGTTAGTGTTGGCTTGCAATTCAACATGTTGAATCTCTTCAAAACATCATTAGCATACCTTGCTTGTGAAATAAAAACTCCATCTTCTAATTGTTGAACTTCTATGCCCAAAAAATAGTGCATGAGGCCTAGATATGTCATCTCAAACTCCTTCATGGCTAATTTGAATTACTCAGAGATAGATTTCTAGTAAATATCAAATCATCTACGTATAAACAAACAATTAAAATTGTACCTTGCTCATTTATCTTGGTGTATAAAGTAAGGTCACTGTTGCTCCTACATTGAAACCATATTTTTCAATCAAATAAGAATCAATCATGTTGTACCAAGCTCTAACTACTTGCTTGAGACTATACAATGCTTTTTAAAACTGTGTACCTTTCCTTCACGAACTTTAATCTCATAACCTTCCTGGCTGATTCACATAAACTTATTCTTCAAGAAAACCATTCAAGAATGTTGATTTTACATACATCGATAAATAGGCCATTTATTTTGAGCTGCAATTTCTAAAACCGTTCTTCTTTCGTGTCCAAATGTGCTACATGTGCAAATGTCTCATTGTAATCTACTCCATATGCTATGCAAAACCACCGCCAACCAACCTTGCTTTATATTTATGTACTTTACCATCAACAGTATATTTGGTCTTATAGACCCACTTCACTCCTATCATGTCCTTTCCTTCTGGAATATCTACCAATTCCCATGCTTGATTCTTCTCTATAGAATCTATCTCATCATCCATGGTTTGAACCCAAAATTCATTGTTTATAGCCTTTTCAAAGTATAATGGATCTGTAGCTTAAGAAAACAATGAAAAAAGTGATAAAACATTAGTTGTATCAACACTATAAATCTCACTAAGACTCCTTGTTTTTTGATGCAAAGGACTATTAGATGATGGAATAGTTTGTACTGAAGGAGTTAATTTTGGTGTTCTTTGTTGTGTCTATTGTATGTTTGAAGATGACTGAAATCTTGGAGACATCCTAGATGTAGATGGAGGTGCAACTTGCTTACAACTTGCGGTGTATGTTCAAGATTCGAAGAAGATACAATACCTTGCTACTTTATGCTTTCATTTGCCATATCATCATGAGTAATAACTGCTACTACACTGAATATTATCTCAATACTTCCATCCCATGCCTCATTTTAAACAAACTATACATTTTTGTTGATTATGACCTTTATGGTAATTGGATTAAATAACTTGCAAGCCTTTGTATTCTTTGAATATCAAAAAATATGTAATTTTCTCCTTTGTTGTATAACTTCTTCCTTAACTCATTAGACACATGTGTGTATGCCACACAACCTTAGTAGATTTTAAAAAGAGAAACACTTTGTGTTTCCTCTTAGTCCAAGCTTGTCGAGGAACCATGTTACGAAAATTTTTATTGGACACTTGTTTATAATGTAAACTCTAGTTGCTACATCTTCACAAATACTCATTTGAAAGATGCTTTTCCTTCATCATACTTATCGCCATCTCCATGATGGTATGATTGTTTCTCTTTACCAAACTATTTATCTGCGGTGTATACCTTAAAGTAAATTGCATGTGTATACCCTAATATTTGCAAAAATTCATAAAATCATTGGAAGTATACTCACCTCCTCTTTCTGTCCTCGAACTTTGATTTAGTGCCCACTTTTCTTTCCACTAAAGCCTTGAACTACTAAAATATATCAAAAGCATCTGTTTTACCTCTCAAAAAAAGTATACCCATGGCTTCCTTGTATAGTCATCAATGAATGTCATAAAATATGACCAACCTCCAATAAAATTTATTTGCATCAATCCACATAAATGCGAGTGAATAATTTCAAGTGGTGCACTTGTTCTTCTTATTTTGCCAAGGCGAGAAATATTCTATGTGTTAATTCCCAAAAATACAACCTTTACAAACTCTATTTGGTTTCGAATCAAAGGTAAACCTTTCACCAAATTTTTCTTTGTAATAAATTCAAACCACCAAAGTTTGAATGACCAAACCTAATATGCCACAACCACAATTCATCTTTTTCAATTGATTGAAGAGCTGATTCAATCTCATTGGCTCTGGGTGATCTGTACTATGAAATCCGGATGTGGCTGGTATAATCTTCAAAGGAAACATTTTGTTTCTTGTCATCTTCACTTTAACAATCACCTAGGTAGTTGGAGATTTATCCACGATCACACATTTGTTGTCTTCAAAGTAAAATTTTTATCCATTTTGTACCAATTGACCAATGATCATAAGATTGTGCTTCAAACATGCAACATCATAAACAACCTACATAATCTTTTTCTCCCCTTTTTTTGTTAGAATATTGATTGTTCCTTTACCTTTTACAGTCATTGTATTATTATTCCCAAGCGTAACTTTTGTCTTTACTGATTCATCCAAATTGAAAAATAAATCTAAGTTACCTAACATGTGATTACTGCATCCAAAATCCAAATACCATACATCACTAGGACTTTCTTGGGATAGATTACACTCAATAGGTGATGCTTGTAAATATTTGTGCATGCAAACGGTAAACATGGAGCTTGGAGTATAACTCCCAACCCAATTTTGATTATGCTTCTTTTCAAAGCATACTAGTTTTCTGTATTCATAAGCATAGTGCATATATCTCTTGCAATAATTACATTGCACATGAAATTTATCCTGTCTCGACCGGAAAAATTATCCTATCTCTAACCTAAAAAAGTGATTATGATTGTGCTCTTGACTATGTACTCTTCTACTTGACTTTGATGGGTGTTGATGCGTTCTCCAGATGAACTTCTTCCTCTACCTCTAGGGCTTAAATTTCCTCTTCCTCTTCCACAATTTCACGATGCTTGTGATGAAGAAGCTTTATTTAAAGCGCATGTGATCTATTCAACCTTTTTATGATTTTTTTAGCAATGCATGCAGCTCATTAATTCAAAACCGACTTAGATCCTTAGTTTCTTCATATAACAACTACCAAAGGATCAAATTTTACGAGCAAACTTCTAAGCAAATTTTAAATAATCCTTCTTTCCTCAATAGTTTCACCATGAGGGGAAGTGCAGCAAGTTGGATGACCAAAAGGGGTCATAAGTTGATGTCATATTGCGAAAAACAACAAAAATATCAACTTGTAGGGATTAAAAGAAATATGTGCACTAAAAATTAGAAAAATTATATAAATATGAATCGTATCATCGAGAATCTAGTTTCTAAACTACTAATTTTTTTAAAAATGCACAAGGTTAGCTATATCAAACAATCAAAATTATATGACTTGGTTTTCTACAACAAAACCTGTAAGTTTGTAGTCCGTTTATCCGCGATTTGGATGATCAAATCTTGTTATTTTTTTCCTTTGGTGAAAATTTAGATGTCATTATCTATCTTGGGATGGATTTTATTTTGTATTTTTTGAGCAATATTTTTTTATGATTTTTACGTGAAAGTGGTTTGAAACAATTTAGAAAAAAAAGCACTTTATGTTTTCTGCCATAACTATATAAAAAAATAAAAATCAAATATATATTTTTAATGTGTATAGAATTTCTCTATGCTTGGGATGATATAGGTTTTATCACATTTTGATAAGTGAAACAAAACTTGCGAGTCTTAAATGTAGTCAAGAACATTCGTGGAAAAAAATGTCTTAAAGACCTATTGTTAGTAAAAATAATAAAATGATACAAATTGTATTCTATTCACTTTAGAATCAATATTTCTTTAAAGCTATTAGTCTCCCCTATGTGATGGTACCAATTTTGTGAGATGTTTTCAAATTTTCAATATGGTTCAAGTCTGCGGAAGAGAAAATTTGAAGTTTTGATGTTTTACATGCCATAATGACCTCCCATAGCTATGGTTGGGAAAAAAATATTTCTTGAGCCTTGAGGTTGGATTTAATCATACGAGATAAAAGCTGCAGTCATGCTTTATAAACCACGATCACAATATTTACTATTAGAACCGCGATCACGCTTTATAAACTATGATCATGCTTTATAAACCACGATTTCGGTTTATAAATTGTGATCGCATGTTATTAAATCATATTTACATGCATCCTAATGTACGAATTACCACATGATTTCTACTTTTTGCCTTATTGTATGAATTACTACGAAATTCACTTTACTTCGCATGTTTTCTTATCACTTTGGAAGTAAAACATCATGGGAGACAAGAAATGAAGTAAAAAAGGAAGTCAATAAGTTAAAAAAAACCAGAGAAATTAGAGGCAAAAAGTTTTCAAAATCTTTGAGCGAATGCGGAATCTTCATGAATCAAGAAGAGGTTCATCTTCAAACCCTACTATTGTAAGAAATGAGGAACCATGTAATGTTTCTACTATCAATGTTGAAGATGAATTAAATACTCGTGATGAAGATGTTTTTACTATCAATGTTGAAGAAGAATTAAATACTCGTGATGCGAGATGATGTTGAAATTGAAGGAGACAATGAAAATGTGAATAAGGAAATTGAGTTGAAGCGTAGAAAAACAAAATTTGTGAAACACCTCCTAGGATTTTACGTAAGAGACCTAATTATTTTATTGAAATTGATGAGAACAGTTTGAAACCAATGTTTGAAAAACTTTCTGAATGGTAATTCAGAAGAAATGCCACTGAAATTTGGGATAATCATTTTAAAATTTTAAATTATTCCCAAATATGTCAGTTGTTGGTTAGTTTTATGAAGTTGAATAAAATGAGACCTACATTAAACACCTTAGTATTGACAACATCTAATATACGTGGTCAAACCTCTACAATTGTTGAAAAACTTCATGATCCATATCACTGCTTTGTTGGTGTCAAGAGACACACAATGAATAGTAATATCGTATGCGTTGTGTGCTTGCTACTTGTTTTGTAAGTGAATCAACAAAAAAACAATGTTTGATTACGAAAACAAGTCGAATGTTGAAAGTTAATCGAAAAACTCTAATGAAAACAATTGAAAGATGTAATATCCTTCAATCACTCAATAACACTGAATTTTGGGCATTTTCTGCTAGAGCATCGCGTAAGGACAAAGATATATCTAATGCTATAAGAGAAGTTGTTATTAAATTTTTACATGATAACACTAAAGTTTCACCTAATACAAGATATGTTGTAAAACAAAGAGTTGGTTCTACTAATCGTGAACCACATCCAAATCATTTCATAGATACGACTCAAACTCAATTTTTTTAAGTTTGAACAAGAGAATCTAGAAATTAAAATTAGTCAACATTTTTTTGTAATGTTGAAACTATTATATTTGAAAATCAACCACACTCGCACCACTTGTTGTTGTAGGCAACATGTTGAATTTGCGATGCATTATTATAAATTTTTACGTATTGGTTCTCGATGTTCATTTTGAAACTATGTTATCATAATGTGGTGTTCAAGTTCCACCAATATCTTCTAGGGATTTCATTTCTACGATATTTTGTGAAAGAGAAGTTGGACAATTTTTTTATAGTAAGGTTGTTTAGATGGAAATTGTGGTATGTGCAACAGATTACCTAAATTGGAAAGTTGCATCCATGAGAAATTTAGAGGTGTAATAGGTCATAATTTGGTTGAGTTTGATAAATATAAATCAGTACCATACTGGTTGAAAGATGGAAAAGAGTCTAAATGGTGTGATCTAGTTACAAAACATATGTCTCTTTTTCAATTTATGAGAAAAATTAAGGATGAAATTTTTATGAGTATACTAGGCATACACACGCTTGAGTTGATGGTTCAATGAAGAGTTGAATATTTACAAGGACACATTTTCTATTGGTACTTGTTGACATTTTTGCACCCCGTATGAAAAGGTCAACTTGAAACTTTTTATTTTCTTAGATTTGTCGAGTTACGAGTTTTGCTATGTTTGGGACAGCCATCTCGGAGAAGTATGCAATTTTAATTGTTTGGTTTCGAGAAAGTTGGAAGTCATTTAGGATCAAAACTATAACTTGGGTACAATTAAAGAATGTCATGCATCATAGATACAATCATTCCATTTGAAACCCTCATCATAAGTTTGCAACAACTATAAAAAGAATTGCAAGGCCCTGAGGAAGGTAGGAAGGGAAGCATGTACCAGACATGATGTTCTTAAATTGCAAACAAGTTGCAGGTTTGAATGACAAAGTACAGTTTTACAAACAATTTGCATTTTCAATAAGCGACAATAAGGTACACTTGATTTTTTTCTATGATTAAGTGAATTATTTTAGTGTTTTGAGTTGTATAGGTTCATTCATTATCCATACAAATGAAAGAAAGTATAGAAAGGAAGGACATACATCTCATTACATGAAAATATTTTCATTTATTCATGAGGAATAATGGTACATATTTTCTCACACAAGCTATGAGAAATAACTGAGAGAAAAATAATGCATATATTTATGAAGCTGAAAATGTAAGGAGGTAAAGTAAACCCGTCATTTCCTCAAGGTGTTCTTTTCTTTCTAAATTGTTGCACCAGTTTTCTTTTGCAAACTGCACCATGGTACTGAAAAGAGAAGGAAATGGTTGTCAATTTTTTGAGCTTGGGGTTTTATTTTAACTCCTTATATTTCCAGTTTCAGAAAAACATGCATTCAAAAGGTGCAAATATGGTATTCATAGGAAAGTTGTAAGTACATCACAAACAAATGAGATTGCAGAAGAATCAGAACATAAAGGTTGAGGTTAACTAGAATGATTTATTACAACTGAAACATATAGTCAAAGGAATCTGAGAAACTTTTGATAGGGCTTCACCATGTAAAATGAACATTTTAAATTTTTCAGCATTCATACTAAATCTGTAATGAAGTTCAAATACAATATTTAAGAAGAAAAGAAATGGAACTACAACATCTCAACAAAAATTCAATGTTCAACATGCAGGAATTTGTGAACAGAAATTTCCAAAAATAATATGTCCTTTCCAGGTTCTCAAATAAAAGTAAATGATTAACTTCTACAGTTTTCAATTTTTAAAATCAAATGTTCAAGTTATTCACAACTGAAAATAAGAATGATGTTCAATACAGAGTTACAGAAAGGTCAGACAATCAGATATCAAGTCTCAAAAGGTAGAATGCAAGCCCCTCAAGAAATCAAATACTATCAGCTGAAGCAGTAAACAAGAGGAAAAATATTTCCATGGTTTTATTGTAGCAGGTAAAGGGTTGCATAGTCAGGGGAGAAGCAAAATCCCAACTAGATCAAATGGAAATCAACATGTTTCAGATAACGATTACAGAGTTCAACCATGCCATTTTAATGAATTTCAGAAACTCATGAAGGAATCCAGATGTACATGCAAATATTTGACAATGACCATGCATTTGGAAGCCATGAGCTCGAAATCAACTCGAAGAAATATTAGAATGGTTTAAAAAGAACAGAGAAAACTGAAAGCAAAACGAGCCCAAATTAAGGATAAAGGTTTGAAATTTCAGGTGTATACCAAGCTATCGAACCAGGTCAATGGCCAACAAAAGTTATAGATCTACATTTCAGAGACAACATGCAAGGGAGAATTCCATAACGACTGTGTTTCAAACTCACAAATCAAGACCACATTTGTAGTTAAATATCTGACAAGAACATAGACCTATGAGTGCCCACATTATAAAATGTACAGATCCTGGCCAATGAATGAAGACCCATTAATGGGTAGCAAGGAAGAAGAGTAAGAAACAAAACTCACCAATTAACATAGAGTTGTCAAGTCCTTGAAAAACCATCAAATTCAGAGCAGAAAGCGAGAACCCAAAACGAGCTTCAACTCGGAATCTCCATGATAACCACGAAATCACAGAGAAGATACAAAAGGGAGCTAATTATCAGTGTCTCGAAAGTCAAAATGGCAAATGACGAAGTAGGTTACAATAGCCAGAGATCAAGACTTACCATTCCTCATCAAACAGTGATGCAAATAGTAGGAGAACCAAGCTTAACCCATCAACAATGTCAGAATCTCATGAAAAGCTTGCTCAGAAAGCTCTTTCAGAGAAAAAAATGACGAAGTTTCAGATCTCATGCTCAGCTCAGCAGAGGTCAATAATGGACTCGGGAATGATGAAGAAGTGCAACTATTTGAACCTCATAACGTTACAATGCCGATAATAACACAATCCCAAGATCAGATAGAGAATTATACCAGTCCACAGAGAGTCCTTTCCGCAGGGAAGCCGAGCTTACAAAGAAACCAACAATGGTGTCGAGTGAATATTTTACCAGGACTTCACTACTCTCTACGAGCAAAAGAATGACCAAAGGATAGAGCTCGGGTACCTTTAAACTCACTCGATAACCTCGTTCAACCTAACTCACCTGGATTTAGTGATCAAATGATCCAAAATTGACAAGTACACAGATCGAGGGCTGAAGATTGATCTCCAAAATCAATGCAACCACCATGGTTAAGATGTCACCTACCCCCATTAAATGTGAAGAGTGAAACCCTAACTGAGGGTCAAAAATCAATAGTGCAGTTCATCAAGGATAGAGATTGGCGATCCGCATTAAAAGACCTAACTAAAGCGAGTTAATAATGCTATCGACAAATTTCCAAGGGGTGAGTCATTGTCACGAAGGGCCAGCCCATATCACATTAAAAATCATTGCAATCAACCTTATAAATTTTGATATTCAACCGAATATTCTCATAATTCGACCAAATCATATGCATATAATGATTTCTTCAAAAGTGGTCCAACATCCTATATGCCAATCAATTTAAGTTGGGTTCGTGAATATAGTGATATGACTATAGTCTAGTCAAATTAATCAAAATGGTCCCCTTTTAGTCATGATGACACTAAAAGGTAAAGTATTATGATGCCTATGCCATGGTCAAAGGGAGTCAACATTCCCTAAACAATCCAAGTTACTTTAATATCTTCGAATGGCAGAAGGGAGCACAAGTGGCATTTTTTATGCAAAGATAGTGATTTGCTAAGTCCACAAGGGTGGCCCCACAGACTGCAGAGAGAAGAGTTGATCATGTGCACATGGACAAGTGGTCCCCACAGTGGATGAATTATTTTGCAAACATTGCAAGTATTGTAATTATTTTGTTCACTCACAGGAGTATTTTTACATGCCTTCACAAAAGGACAAAATAGACAAGAGGACGGTAATGGGGTGGAAGAGAATGGAATGACCGGACAATGCAAATGGAGAAAGGATTTAATCGACCTTGAATACTAGGTGTGAGGGTGTGTGGGAGGATGCAATGGGAAAGAGAAAAGGAATAGATAGGATTGGGGGTTGATTATGAGAAGAGTAAGAAAGGTCAAGGGTTATGGAGATAGGTGAGGGAAAAAAAGGGAATAAAATAAGAGAGAGTGATGATAGGGGAAGAAGGGAATGATGAAGGACAAATAAGGAGAAGACAAGAAAATGATAGAGTAGAGGGTGAAGTTATGAAATAGAGAGATGTGCCAAATGAAGGAAGTAATAAATATAATAAATACGAATGCATAAAAGTGAAAGAAATGATAGAGATGAGAAAAGCAAGAAACAAGGAAAGATTAATAAGAAGGAGAAGACGAGGTGGGAGTAAGGGGTAAAATTGATGAACAATTGAAAGAGGATGAAAGAAAAAGTAGAACGGAAAAAAACTATGAAGAGTGAGGAAGCTGTGAAAAAAGTAGAGAAAAGAAGAGAAATGGGTACAAAATGAACGAAAAGGTAGGGATGGTAGAGAAAAGGAGAGGTGGTTAGAAGAAACGTGAAAATTAGGGGAGAGGAAAGGCGAGATAGAGTGAATACGGGGAGAAGATTGAAAGGAACTGGGACTTTTTGAGGAAGACCAAGGAAAATATTATGGAATGCAGACCATATGGAGATTCATGTGGAGGGTTGGATGATAAAAAGATGGGGCAACACCGAAGAGATAGGTTATCGATGGGGAAGTAAGGAGGAAACATGACGTAAAAAGGGGAAGAAGATGATATAGAGGAAGTGAAATAAGATGAGGGGTGGGAGAGAGAAGAGGATAACATAGAAAATGATGTAGAATGAAGGGAATACATAATGGGGATAATAAGTGTAAAGTGAACAGTATGAGGAATGTAAAGAGAAGAAAGAGGGGAGGAATGACACAGATTGGAAAAGATGCGGAGATGCATGAAATGAGGATACTAGGATTATGAGAAAATAGACAAAGGATGTATGATGAATACAATAAATATATTGAAGAGGGCGAAGGGAAGATGGAGAGGTGGGGAAGAAGCGACAAGAAAGGGTAGGAGTGGGGGAAAAGAATAGGACAAAAAAGAGAATGGGGGATAGAAGAGGTAATGCCAGTGAGGGGACATTAGGGAAAGTCCACTAACAATAAGTGGTGGGGAAGGATGAGAGAAAATATGAAGAAAGGGAGAAAGGTAATAAGGATTGGAAAGGGTAACGCCGATGAAGGGATGTTAGGGAAAGCCCACTAACAATGAGTGGTGGGCCTAGAGGAAGGAAGGAATGAAGGGAAACTATAGAAGGTCCAAGGAGTGAACGAGGTCATGTAGAATGAGGATTGATGATTTTTAGGGAAATTCCACTAACAATTATAAGCGCTTGGAATTGAAGATGATGATGAAAGAATGTTAGAGGAATGTTAATAACAATGGCGAATAAGTGTGTGAGTAGACATGTAGAAGAATTCAAGAAGATGAAATGGAAACAAGTAAATAAAATGTGAGGGATGAGTTGGGACTAGGTGAGAGTGAGGAGAGGATGCGGAAGATGAGGACGAATGAGGTGAGGATGAAGAAACAAGACATGAAAAGAATGGGAAGAAATGGTATGAAGGGTGATGGATCAAGAAGGGGAAAATGGGGGAGAAGAATGTGATTATAGGCGGAAGATATTAGACATATGTTGTGAGATGATAGGTGGAGAAAGGATAATGGTAGGAGGATAATGTGGTTGGTAGGAGAGACCAGGTGGAAGAAGTAAACAACAAAGTGAATGAAGAATGAGGCGAGGTACAATTTCAGAATGACGAGTTGTAACATTCTCATTTTAAGACTTTAGAAACAAGGGAATTTTATTTTTATTTTTATATGTATATACTCTTTGTTCTAAATAATCGTAATTTAGAACACACATTCCATGTCAATTAATATCATAAATCAGATAACCATATGCAAGCGTAAATGAATCGATGAACTACTTATCTATCATTTTATGACTCGATGTAATACTGGTCTCTCATGTTAACTCATTGAAATTGTATACTAAGTATACTTGGTTCTCTTACCCTATTCTGGGTATTGAAGCATTCTGTTTAAGAGATATAACTAAATATTTGTTACCAATATTCATCTGAATCTCATTTCTTAAACTAGATGTCACACGAAAACACAAGCAAATTTTACGATACTTTGGCAAAAAAATTTCACATGTCTTTGTCTATTTTTATATTCCTAGACAACATACTTGTCTAATGGAATACATCCTTCACCCCACTTCATCTATTATCTATAATGGTCTTCACTGACTCCTATCAGTCCACTTGTTCAAGGTTTAACCCTACCCCAGGTTAGCAACATAGTTTGGTATAGAGAACCACTCGTGGTGACTAAGGGTACTTAGACATACTCAATCGACCTAAGTCGATTGTGTGTGTCTAGTTATCCTAAGTTGTCATGAGTTATTCCCTATACTAAATCATGCTCCTATCCTGACCTAGAGTATAACTAAGATCAAGTCCAAATTTATGTAGATCTAGTTGGTCTAATTCGATGGGTGTTGCCACATGTCAACTACAACACTGTATCCTCATGAAGACCCTAGTCTTCATGAAGGTATAGTTTTGCAGTTGGCGTGTGCCAACAACCAACTGAATCACCCCATCTGGATGCACATACCCAAGCAAGAAGTGAATTACTCAATTATATTCCTTAATTAAGATTTTAATTATAAAGAACCCTGCTGAACCCTAATTTCATTAGCCCTTTAGGTTAAATTCCACATTTGAGTTGTTAAGGTTTTTGCGAAACAACATGATTGCTTTTTAATCCTCAAATTCTTACTTTAGCGTTCAGTTAGTTAAAATAGAAAAAGAAACATAAAAATATTTACATATTATACCATAATCATTCTTAGCTTGTTTAAGTTCCAAAACAGGTTCCATTACGATAGACTTCATTGAGATGAAGTCTAATTGATAAATGTTCATATTTACCTTACATTTTTTTAAACCTATCAAGGTATTGATCAAGAGGAAGTGCACCTTCCTCTTTCATGTTATGAGTTAGGGTTCATTGTGCCCTTTTTCATTATACAAGTCATCATAATTAATTTTCACTTTCATTAACATCTTTTAATAAGCCATAGAGACTTAGATAACAGAACATCTATGCATGCCAACTTAATAAGTTATATTTCATTTAAGGGATAGTGAAACTCATTCCCTTCCATAAAAATTATTTAATGTCTAACTGAAAAGGGGTCCCATTTTGATAATAATATGAGAAAATACAGATAAGATTACAAATATCCCTTCACAGAATGCACCAGGAAAATAACACATCATGAAAAAGTAACTCTCAATATTTTTCAATTTATCAAGGTCAAACACAAATTTACAAGACCATGCATTACAAACATCTTTCATGTCAAACAACATCAAGTTCATTTAAGAAATACAACTTTTCTTCTTTTAATACATTTCAATAATGAATCATATTTCTTCATGAAAGATCTAGTCTTTAAGTAAAAAATAACATCATAAAATTTATTGTCTTCCTTTATCACTTACGAAGTCCATCTGCAAAAAATTGTTAGACGAGCTTGTTCATTGAACTGAGCATGATAATCACTAAGAATTAAAACGATGTGCTTTCAACTAACTGTTTCATAAAAATAACTCTTCTTTTATGAAACTCAAAGCCATACAAATAGATACATACAAAAATAACAATCATAAAAGAAAGAACAAGTGATCAACCAAATTAACATTTAGTAAAGATCATGATATAATCAACACTCTTCAGCCATTGATTTCATAAGGAATTATATCAGATAAGTAATATTTCATCCTAATTACTTATCTCATTCTTCCTATAGGTACTTATAGTTTATTTCTTACTTCATTCAATCTAAATTCCAAAGATAGACACTAACTCTAATATTTTCCAAAAATAGAGTTATTTTTAAGAAGCAAAGAACCATCATACTCAGCATTAACATGTTCCATCATAAAACATCTACAACCCAGCTAATTCATCCTTCATGAAAGGTTTTAGGTTGAGCCATGAACATCAAAAATAAGAGATTCCTATTTCAGATACTACATCCAAATTTAACGCCCAAGATATAGCCTAAGTCTTAAGTTAGGCCACAATAGGTTAGAAATAGGAAATGTATTTAATTGATTACTTGCATTAAACATTAGTCACACATTACCAAATATTGTTTCCAATCAACACAAGTCAAGGAAAATAAGTAAAGGATTATCTCCAACTACTCATTTTGAAATCCTATTAAGTGATAAAACTGAACCGATCAGTTCCTTAAACAAGAGTAACACAGAAGAGGGAAAGGACAAACAAAGAGAGAAACAACTCGTAACTTCCCTTAGAGTTTGAGGAGATCAGTGTTACATTTCACAACTCAGAGAAGAGAGGAAAAAATATAATCTCCTTCAGATTTCAAATAAAATAGCGATGAATATCTTAATTCAGAAGAGAAAGAGAGAAGGAAGTCACAACAAGAATGGGAGAAGATCCCATTATTCTTTCCCAAGAAAATAAATACATATCAGAATAAAAGACTGATACAGATCTAATCAAGATATCTTTGTACTCATGCCAAACATTGAAAACATAGAACTAAATGATACTGGACCAAATTATGTGACTGCAGATGCAAGTCAGATACCGAAGATGAAGTTTTCTCAGCTTGTAAACAAGAACAACAACCATAGTGCATTAGCTACATCTAGAAAGAGATGTTTTTAAAAGAATTCATTTAGCAACATTACATGAAATATCAACAACCACAAGACATTCCAATTCATCCATTAGTTTCAGTCCATATAACCAAAGCCTAACCATTCTTTCCAAAAATGAAAATGATATATCAGTAAAGTCAACTCAAATTCCCAACTTCACAGAGGTAAGAGAAACAATCTTCAGGTAAGAAGAGAAATAACCCAACCAATTTTGAACTCAATGAAGATACAACAATAACAACATGACTTTGCTATAGATGCACAAGTCAATCTCAAGAGATGTTTAGAAAAAATGAATTCATTTCAGTCCATTCCTTATGATAGGCTCAACTATACTAACCCTTAATTCACCTAGATATTCCATTCCCTCAATGTTCTTCATAGATCAAAATAAAAGTAAAGATCTAGAAACCCTTCAAGCTGAACCGATTGGTTAGTTCTTGAAGCACAAATTGTCATCCAAGAAAATATGCATATACATTCGTTAAGTCTTTCCCAAAAATCATGACAACATGGTGTTTAACAAACTTACCCTCAAATAGATTTAATCAGGAGGTTCATCTAGGTCAAGAACAGGTAAGTCATTAACAAACCATCTTCTAACTTACAAGCGTAAACAACAAGGTCGACATCATGCAAGTTCAAGCAGGAGCTATATTGTATAAATCAAATTTCCAACCCAGATAGAACCAACACTCAAAATATCTTTCATTATAATAGAAACTTCTATTGTCCAACTTTAGATCAGTCTTACAGAGGTTCACAACCCAAAACGTATAAATTTCAGAAGAAGAAAAAATCATTTACTATTATATTCAAACAAGTTTGAATCCATGAAATCATTGAATCAAGCAACCATTTCAACACAACTTCCATAGAAGTAACTAGATTCTAAGCAACTCAAGTTTCAACTAAAAGATCAGAAGAAGTAAATCATTTACTATTGTTTTCAAACAAGTTTCAATCCGTAAAATCATTGAATCCAAGCAACCATTTCAACACAACTTCCACATAAGTAACAAGATTCAAGCAACTAAAGATGCAACTGAGAATAATACCTTTCTTACCTCCTTCCAATAGAGGAAGACAAACCCAGATCAAATCTTAAAGCAAACAATGTTTTCCCATAATCCATTTTTGCATCAGACAATAAGATTCACACAAATTTGATAACATTCCGTTACCAACAAAGTTAAAGCATGATTCACCACTATATTGATAGAGAACAACTCATATTCCATTTTATCTAACAGAGACTCTTCATCAGAAAATTAGAGAACAATTCAAGCATGAATGCAAAATAACCATCACAGAAATAAAAACCCATTTGTTTCCAAGAGTAGAGTTGTTTTAATGATTAGGAAAAAGCATAACAATTTAATGGATAGAGCCTATCATTCCTGATAGAGCTTCCTATCAATTTGTAGAAGACTTCCATCCAAGCCTCCATAGTTTCTCCTTTTCCAAAATGAAATCAACAACCCAAAACTTCTTCTTATGCCTCTTATACCTCCATAGGATCAAAAATAGCTTAGAGGTGCCAAAAATAGCGAAGGATTGAAAATAGAACTGTTGGTTCAAAGAACCCAAAATCTCCATGTAGAGAAAAAATCACCAAGAGCAAATGACCAAACAACCTCTCAAAAATTTTCTTGCATGTCTTCTAAGGTAGTTTCTTTGCCAAGACCAAGACTCATTAATGCAAGGACAACCAACTCTCCCACCTATTTCTCCACGCCACCACCATCCAAAATTGGTAAGCTCTATTTCAAACATTACATGCATTTTAACTTTAGTGATGATGCCAGACTAGACATTCCCTTAACTCCTCATGCCTCCACCAAAACTGGCTGAACAGAGTTCATTAATTCAAAAATCAAATCACATTAATGCCATAGAAACTGATGCCACCGACTCCCATTTTCCATGTAACCCTTTAGGTTCCCCTTTAGCTTAGCATTAGTTTAGGTTAGATTGACATTAGTTTAGGGTTCAACCTTAGCCTAGGTATATAGTATTTCCTTAGGTTATTTCAAAACTTTCCAAATTAAACATGCCAACATAGGTTAAGACATAAACCTTAGTAATAGGTAATTATCATTTGCCTTAGGTTATTTCCAAAACCCACAACCGTAAAGCATACCAACTTAGGTTAGGATGCTAACCTAAATAGTTTAGTAATAAGTCTAAGGTAGGTCCAAATCACCTTAGGTTAGAATCCAATTAGGATAGAACATTACAACTTAGGTTAAAATATGATTAGCATTAAACATCCCATCCAAGGTTAAGGTATTCACCTTAATAGCCTAAGTATAGGCCCTTGTTCTTATCACGTTGTTCAACATTTTTATAAATATTTATCAAGAAGACCACAGTTTAATACTTACCACTTGAAGCAGAAGGGTCCTCATATTCATAACCAAAACAAGACTCAATCCACATTACCTTTTACTTCAGAATGTCAGTTTATCAAGATGATTAATAATGGAGAACTGAAGCATACCTTGGATCAATGGAATTGATCCAAGGTTTTTCTGTTAACATATGATAAGTATGAAAACAACAATACAGGTTCACAACCTTTCAAAACACAAGGAAGAATGGCTTCATTTCAAGTAAATAGAATTACAACAAAATGAATCCTTGTACAGTAATAATTTATCCATTGCAAACATGATTTCCAACAGTCAAAAGAATACACCTTCCTAAGACAAATCACATGTCAATGTTTGCAATGTCAAGAGGAAATGAAATCAAGGTAATAGTTTGTCTAAGATGTTACACAAGTTTAGCGTAGGGAGGACCACGACATAAGACGTCATGCGACGAAAGTGGTTAAGTAAGATTGCCAAGTGAGTGACTTTGGAGATGACAAGTGGGAAAATGAGTAGTGGTGTTTTTGCGAATGGAAGAGGAGGTGAGAAGATGTGATAATAGGGAATTCCAATAAAAATTGAAGAGTGAGGATGTGTAGTGATGGGGAAAGGAAAGAAGATAGATCATCCTTAAGAGGGACTCTTATGTGAGATCGCCATGTCGTGCAAGTGGTAAGAAGATGTGACGATGGGGAATGAAGATAAAATATGGATGGTGAGAATGTAGAGTGCAAGATGACATGTCATGCTTAAGAGAGACTCTTAAGTAATATTTTCATGTCATCTGAGTGGTTTTGTAAGATCGCCAAACTGAAATGGATGATATGAAAGGAAAAATAAATTTTTTTATTGGGTACAAAGGTGGAATGGTTGGTTGAATAAGATGATCGCGAAGGTCATAGGGAAGATCAACTGAAGAGGATTTCTTAAGTAAGATTTCCATATGGCCGGAATGGTTAAGTAAGATCACCAAGATGAAGTAGAAGAAGAATGATGATAGAGTTGGTGGGAATAGGGTATGACAAAATGGAATGGAGGGTAACCCTCAAGTGAATTTTCCATACTACAAGAGTGTGTACGTAGGATGACCAAGAAGAAGACATATTTGGGGAAGGATGAGAAAAGAGTGAATGATGTATGCCCAGGGGTGGAAGAGGATATGAGAGGAGGTGATAATAAGAGAGAAAGGAAACAAAGGAGTGTAATAGGAATGGATGAAATAATATATATAGTGGAGGGCGGAGAGTGTGAGGGGAATCCTTAATTGGGATGCTGCGTGGTGAGAGTAATGATGTGAGAATGAGAAGAAAAAGATGTGGAATGGGAAGATGTGTGTGGTGGTGATTATTGTTTGATGAGAGGGGTAGTGGTGGAGAAGCTTCTATAGTGGGAAGATCTTAGGGAGAGGGTAAACCTCCACCGAGGATCCCATATAGAAGGGGTTATTAAGTAATATTGTCAAGTGGGAAGTAGAAGAGTGAAAGGAAAGAATAAAAATGGGTGAGAGGGGACATGAATGGTGAGAAGGGTAATATGGGGATAAGTGGCGGAGGAGTAGAAATGAGGAGCAAGGATGAATGGATAAAATATATAGTGATCATGGTGCGGGATAGTGAATGTTACTTGACAAATATCTTCAAGTAGGATTCACAAACTGCAACGGTGATCAAGTAGGATTTCTAAATTGGGGAATGTATTAGTACAGGGTGAATGGATGGGGTGTAAAGTAAGATGTTGATCATGAAGAAAGATACTCACATGACGAAAAGTGTCTTAATTTTAATATAGCACATACCATGATACATCATGATATAAAAGATCGGGATGACTAGATCTGTAATATGCGTGATAGCATAGATAGGGGCCATAAAAAATGTTTGATTCCCCTACACAATATGCAAGTGGAAGAGATCATAGACATAGGCGATCTAGAAATTATGATGCCCTAATAAGATATGCAAATGGAAGAGAGAATAGATAGATGCCATCAAGAAAGTATCATGCCCCAAGTATGATATGCAATCGGATAACAAAAGTATATTAGAGAGAACACCAGATACATAAAATAGAGATGTCCCTGTAATATATCAAGATAAAATAAAGTAATTAATAACTTGTAACTAATAATGCAACACAAGAACCAATAAACATGTCCCTAACGTGTTCCACAGTGAGGATTGATTGGATGTTCCCCCAAGTATGGGTACAAGGACATTAAAAAGGGTTGGGTCATTGTCCTCAAACAAGGAAACAATGAGATCCAGATTTTCCCCAAGCGAGGATTCACGTGAGGAGAAGTGGTTTGAATTTGATAGTCATAAGGTGATTGGATCATTCATTGGGGATAATAGTTCAAAGAATTAATTGTGTTAATTATGTTAGAGTTTTTGCAATTTTAGGAGTTTACATTTTTTTTTGAAGTTTTGGAGATTTTCCAATGTTTTTGGATTTTAAAATTATTTCTAATGTTTTTCGATTTTGGACGATTTTTTCCAATGTTTTTGGATTTGTGACGGTTTTCAAATGTTTTTGGATTTTTGATGATTTTGAATGTTTTGGATTTTGGATGTTTACTTTGTTGTTGGCAATTTATGGACGAGAATGCGAGACTTATTTGGAGAGGTGATAAACCATGTTTTTTCTGTATGTACCATGTTCCTCGTAGTAATTCATGCTATGAATAACACAAATTATCATTCCATTGGCAAGATATGTTGGTGATGCTATGATGAAAAGAAGTCTAGCTCCATTCTTGACTCCACACTACTAGTAAGATGTCGGGGCTCATCACCGAGAATCAAGAAGGATGTAGGAGGTGGATAATGAATATAGAGACAAATGTTAACAAAAATCCCTTTAAGAAATTGAGAATTAATTCTTCTTAACATCGCTGAACCAGTTTTAAAAATTTCTTTTAAACTATGAGTCTCGTGATAGACTTAGAAAAATATGTTGCCTACTAGTTGGTAAGATATGAGGTGAAGGGATAGTTCTCTCTTCACTTAGGCATCTAAATTACTTCTTTGGGGATTCTATAATTGTAAGCCCTGTCATATTTATAAGATTTTGTATTCTTGAAATGAATCCCTATGCCTTGCCCCATGCTACCAGTGAGAAGTAAGGGCTCATCATTGAAGGCAAAACATATACGAGTAAATTCTTTTTCATTTTATTTTGTTTTTGTTATTAGTTTTTTAATGTTTTTTTTTTTTTTTGGAATGTTTTTGCAATATTTTATGATTTTATGAGATTTACCCTCTAATATTTTCCCAATGCCACCTATAAGAGGTAAGGGTTTATCACCGAAGACAAGAAGTAGACAAGTAAGGGCACCTTCCTCCATTTGCAGTCTCACACTACCAATAAGAAGTGTGGGCTCAACACCAAAGACTATGAAGGAAGAAAGATGTGACAATGAATTATTCATAATTTATTGAATTGATGGAATTTTACAATAGTGATTTGTATTTGGGAAGGAATATGCCTTTCAATCTCAGCCCCACACGACTAGTAGGACATGAGGATTCAACACTAAAGACTGAGATGGATGATCAAACGAACTAGGTAAAGAAGTTTAGAGCTTTGTTATGAAAGAGAGAATTTCTTTGAAGGGAATATATTACCATCAGTAAGCTTCTAGGTATGACCATAGGTAAAAGCGGCTGAAAATGGGAGATATTATAAGAATTATGATACTCACAAGACTTAATAGGATCTATGTTAGCACTTGTCTCATGATGATAAATATGAATATATGATTGCGATAATGAGAATACCTACCAATGGAAATGAATAACTTTAAATTATTCGAGAGATAAGTTAGACAAAAGGAGCAGTGTACACATCGTTGTTTCTAGAATAGTGGACACCTTAAGGATAACATTTCTATAAATGAAACGTATTCATTGGTTCATCAAGTTCTTGACCATCTTCGGTGGCCAACTTATAGGCTCAGAGCCAAATTTGGTTGTAATTACATAGGGTCCTAACCAATTAGGCTCAAATTTTCCTTGTTTTTCTCACTCTTTAGTGGTATTCTTTTGATTTTCTTTTAAAAATAGGTCACCGGTTTGAATTCTCTGGGTCTTACATTTTTATGATAACTATGTTGCAATCGGTTTTGATGTACTTGAAGATGATTGAGGGCATTAGGTCCTTTTTCATGGAGAAGCTCAAGTTATTGAAGTTGTGGTATCGTTATTCATCCTCATTAATTACGTATTTAAGGGAGATTCTCAAGGATGGGATTTCTATCTCAATAGGTAAAATGGATTCACAACCATAAATGAGGGAAAATGGGATGGCTCCAGTAGGCGTGCAGTAAGATGTAACGTAAGCCCAAAGAGCGGGGTAATTTTGAGTATGCCAATTACGTCCATGGGTGTTGACGATTTTTTCCATGATGGATTTTAAAGTCTTGTTGATTGCTTCTTCTTGACCATTACCCTGAGGGTATTATGGAGTGGACCACTTAAGTTTGATGTGAATACGTTTGGCTAGGTCTTTTACATCTTAATTTTTAAATTATTTGCCATTTTCGTGACCAGAGCGTATGGAATACTAAATCGACATATGAGATTATTAAATCTGAATTTTGATATTTGGCTACGGTAACATAGGTGAGAGGCATAGCTTCCACCCATTTCATGAAGTAACCGGTAGTGGTAATGATGAACTTATGTCAATCGGGACGATGTCGGTGTGATTTTATCAATGAGGTCAAGTCCCCATTGAGAGAAGGGTCATGGTGTGGTTATCGATTGCAATGCTTGGGAAGGTACGTGAATACAATTTCCATGCTTTTGACATGCTTGAAATCATTTGAAAAAATGGCATGCGTCACTTTCCATGGTGGGCCAATAATATCTAACTCACAGGATTTTCTTGGCTAAGGTTATACGTTCGCGTGTGCTCCACAGAGATACCAAAATGGGCTTTAGTTGGAACAATCAAGGCTTCTTCATGATTAAGACATTGGAGTAGGGTTCCATCATATCACGTTTATAAAGAGTTTATGCTAAAATGGTGTAACAAGAGGAACGTTGTGCTAAAGCACATTTATGGATTGGTTTCATGTTGGTGGGAAATGTTTTAGCATGGATGAAGGTATAAAGATCATGGTACAAGGATTATTCGGACCCACGATTTTGCATACCATAGTGTTTTCAAGAAGGTCATAGGAAGGCATTAAGATATTTTCTACGAGAAAATATGCGTGGGGTTGACTAGATGCAATCTCTAATAGGGATCTAATGGTTGTCATAGTGTCAGAAAATTTATTACGAATTTCAAGGGATTTGATCAAATCTAATTAATAGAAAATAGCTTCGAAGACTATCCACCATGTGCTTATACGGGATACGTTTTTCATCCTTGACATGGTATTCATCAGTAACTTGTTTTATGATAAGTAAAGAATCACCAAATACTGACTAATTCAGCAGGATTCCAAGATATAGCTATTTTTAATCCTGCGATTAAAGCTTCATATTCTCGTGATATATCGTGAGTACATGGGAATGCTAATCAAAATAATTTTGGGAGAACATGTCCATAAGGTGTGGTAAGAAAAATATCAGCCCACGATCCATGGAGCTTACAAGATGCATAAAAAAGAGTCCAAGATGGCTCGATATCTATATGTAGAAGATCTTCATCGGGAAAAGCAAAATGAAGTGGTTTGTGCTAGGAAGGGTGCCTCGGCAAGTTGGTTTGCAAGGTCCTATCTTTTAATTTCCTTATGCGAAACAAAATTGACATCAAATTCACTAAGTAGTACGACAAAACTAGACATTCTTCCCGTGAGAATGGGTCGAGAAAAAAAGATCCTTGAGAGGATCAATCTTGGTGATCAAATTAGTTGTGTGATTGAGAAAGTAATGACATTACTTATGGAATGCAAATGTGACCCCTAAGCATACTTTTTCAATTTTATAATAACGTACTTCATGCTCAATAAGTGTTTGAATAAGGTAATATACAACCTTTGTTCTTTTACTTGATCATTATGTGGCGGATGTAAAAGCAACATGGATTTATTGGCAAATAGTGACATAAGAACAGGAAGGCTAGAGAGGTATTCTTTTAACTTAGCAAAAGAGTCTTGACAATCGTGGTTCTAGTGAAATTTTGCATCTTTCTTGATTAAGCTGGTTGAAGTGATGGAACTTATCACCAATTGTGATATGAAACACCGAATAGGTTTTATTTTTCCCTGAAGATTGTGTAATTCTTAAAGGTTTTGAGGAGGAGGCATTTCCATAATGGATTTGACTTTTGTAGGATCCACTTCTATGCGTCTCTGTGAGATAATAAACCCAAAAAATTTACGAGAGGTTACCTCGAACACACATTTCTTTGGGTTAAGATGAACATTATACTCATGTAATCTATCATAAATGTGTCTCAACACACCTAGATTCCCTATTATTCATGTTTTTGATTTTACTAATATATCATCAACATAATATTCCATGATATCATGTAACATATCATAGAAGATGACAGTCATTTCTCCTTGATAGGTGGCACTGGAATATTTCAAGTTGAAAGGCATGACCTTTAATGAAGGTTCCCCATGGTGTAGTAAATTTCATTTTATGTTTATCCCCTTCAGCAATACGTATTTGATTATAACATGAAAATACATCCATTAAGGAGATAATTTCATGGCATGCCTTAGAATCAACAATCATGTCTAAATTTGGCAAGGGAAATTCATATTTTGGACAAGCCTTGTTATTGTCTTGGAATTTTATGCATATCCTAATGTAGATGGTTTTCTTGGCTATGGGAACTATGTTAGATATCCATGCCGAATAATCAATAGGTTGGAGAAGGTTGGCTTCTAAGATTTTCACAAGTTTGGCTTTTTCAAGCAATGCTTTTGGGGATGCATTTTATGTAGTTTTTGTTTTACATGATTTGTATCTGGATGCACCACAAGGTGGTGTACTACAAGATATGGATCTAGTCTTGGCATGTCCTTATATGTCCATGCAAAGATATATCTTGGAATTCAATAAGGAGTGTTGTGAATTCTATGCATTCTTGGTCAGACAGACTAATGCCAAGTTGTAAAATTTTTGGATGTTCAATGGTTCCAATTTTATGTCTTTAGTTTCTTCTCCAAACATTTTAGATGTATCCTTTTTGGAGAATGAAGCTAATGGTTGATGTAGGTCATTAGTGTTGGGTGATTTGGGGGAGTTGGTACAAGATTTTTATGTGTGATGTTGAGACTTTTTATTGACATGTTTGTTTGATAGGGTGGCGATGAGATTTTGACTATGGGAAATTTTCTATTTGCGCTTCTGATCCAAATTTTCTGAAGGTGAAGGATCTGAATATTTTATTTCTTCACCAAAATAGGTTGATTCATCTAGATTGATTTCAAATCCTTTTCTATGGTCGGAAGTAGGGATTTGATCACGAGTTCCAAGGAATTCTTCGATGGCTTCATCATTTTGGAACATGTCCATGGCCGCATGATGTGGTTGGCCATGGTCTATGAGATTTGGATGTGTAGGCTCAAAATTGATGACATTAACAAATAAATGTTCAAATTAAAGATGATTTTCAGTTAGGTCCTTGAAAAGGATACGTGGAGACCTAGTGTCATTATAATCTGGTGTCATCGTTATCACTTGAAATTATTACAGGAGCAACATCAAACACCTTGAAACCTAGACCATAATTACCATGATGTTGTGTGTAATTGATTGGGTCTAAATGACTTTGTTCATTTGGACATAGTCCTTTACCTTTCCATCGCATGTTTTTTATTATTTGATGAGCTTTTGTAAATTGAGGGTTCTCATAAAAGGGAGCAAAGTTGTCTTTATATAACCAAGATCCCAAGAAATTGGAATATGTTTGTTGTCAAGATAATCAATTTTTTCCAAAATGACTGTCCCATTTGGTAAGTGGGATGTATTCTCAGATGGGGAGTGTTGGATTTTCCATCATTGTGTGGGGATTTGTTGATGTAAAGGAGTATTCCATCTTTTAAAATTGATATTCACCACATCCTTTGTCAATGATTTTAAATGTGTGGGATGGGGGACCAATAGGTACCTCATATCTTGGGAAGTCAATTTGGTAGTTCTAAAAGATGAAGAGAATGGGTTATAAGAATAAGGAGGTGGATTGGAGGAGGAATTTTGGTTACTCAAGGAGAAGGTAAATTAATAGAAGAGGTATGGTTGGATGAAGAAGGTTGACTAGGTGAGGAAGAAGATGGTGTGGTATAAGAATACTTGTTGTTGGAAGAAGAAGCTTGATTAGTGGAAGAAGATGATTGATTAGTGGGAGGAGGACTGGTTGAAGATTGTTTATTAGGGGAAGAGAATGGATTGAAAAATTTGGTTTGGTTAGAAGATGATGGTTTCAAATAACTTTTAGGAGTGTATCCAGATCGATGTGTGTTTGTTAGGGATTATGTGAGGTAGAGCGTACTTATCGTTAATGGAAAATAGTGATCATGTCGATACCATCCTTTGAGGAATCTAAGGGTTGAGGATCTACACGTAGCGCAAATTCCTTATCCAAATGAGGAAATTTAATACATTGGTGGAACGTTGATGGTATGGATTTCATGACATAAATCCATGCTCGGTGACGAAAATGTTATATGTAACTTCTACATCCACCACATGACACACCATTTCTAAGGTGATGGGTCCATCTTGGAGAGGTAACAATATTGTGCCTTCAGAATTTCTTTCACTATTACCATACCCGCAAATGGTTAAAATATTGATTTGTAAATTATTTTTATTGTAACCTAGACAACGTAAAAATTTCATGGAAAAAATACTCAATGCGAATCCATTTTTGATTAATATGCATTTGATCTTACGATTAGTTATATTACACTCAATGTATAAAGAATGATTATTAGCGATGTTGGGATTAAGAAGGTC
Organism: Taxus wallichiana var. yunnanensis; assembly: GCA_018340775.1. NCBI lineage: Eukaryota > Viridiplantae > Streptophyta > Pinopsida > Cupressales > Taxaceae > Taxus > Taxus wallichiana. Next base: position 63,836,434 of record CM031237.1, on the reverse strand, counting down.
ATCGGGACCAAAGGATAAAATAGGATTGGGGACTATAAGATGTGTAATTCAAGCCTGGAATTTTGTGAATTGATGTCCTCGGGGACATGAGCATTATTAAATGTTTGCATAAGGATGCACTATAGTGCGAGAGAAGAATTAAGTAATTGCATGATGTAAATTTGTGTTGCAGTATTCTCTAATTTTTGACAATATTGAATGATGGCGTAGGTTGTGGAGTGGAATTGGTGGCAGAATTAGATGGTGGATTAGGAGGTGGTATGGGGGATGAAGTGGCGAGATGTTTTTTGCGAGGGACCCACATTTTTTTCTGTCTAGTTTTGATTACACAGTCATTTCTAATCTTTATAGTTGTCACTAAGTCTTGGTCATAGTCTATGGTTGAGATGACTAAGTCATACTCGAAATTGCATGATGATTGACCCTTATCTTTTGAATTCTTATCATGGTTAGGGAAGAGATTTTTGAACATGTGAATTTTTTCATTAGGTGTTTTTGTCTCGAAGTATTTTCAAATTCTATGGTTCCACGTTCAATTAGGTCTTGGACATAATGGCGGAGTTGCATGCATCGATTTGTAGAGTCCCCTTTTATGTGATGGTAATCAAGATATTCATTGTCCTTATACCAATTTGGTTTGGGTTTTCCTTCTTGAAGGGTTTGATTATGGGATATGTAATCATGTTAGCATTTGCCAAGTGATAAAAGACACTAGATAGGCTTTTTCCGCGAGGAGTGAACTATCTTCGCCGGTCTCGAGATGGAACTTCCTTTCTAGGGATTATGATTTTTTTTTTGGATTTTAAAGTGTTGATGGGATTGTTTTTAAAATTTTAGACATGGAAGGAATCAAGTAACTACATTTTTGACTATATTTCAGTTTTGGTTAAAGAATTTGGATTTTTCCTGGTTCTGAGGGGTGTCTCGATAAGGTTGGTCCCTAAAGGGTTCTTTAAGTAAGCCCTTACAAATGTGGGATTTATAATATTTTTTCCCTTTTCATTGATCTTTGAAACTATTCATACGATGCATTTGCATGTGGAATGATAATTTGGTATTGAGATTTGGAACAAAAATGTGAACTAATTGTCTCTCGGGTATTGAGCAGGAAAATATTCTTGCAATTCCTCACCATCATTGTAAAATGGTGGTAAAGTTATTGTTGGGCCTTTTTCTAGTGTTACGAGAGATCAAGCATGGTTATTTCTAAGTCTAAGTTGTAGGAAAAATATTTGAAGAGTTTATCCGATAAGTCTATGAATGTCATGACTAACCCTTTAAAAGATGGAAAAACCATTCTAAATCTGTCCTCCTAAACTTTGGGGAATAATCTTATAGGATATGTGTCACGATAGGAAAATTCTGACGTTGCATGTAAAATTCTTTGACATGTTCACGAGGTCACCTTTGATTTTGTATTTATCAAATTTTGGGATTTCGAAGGAAGACAGAAGCGGTAAATGTGATATCTTCGTATCAAATGGATAAGAACATATTTCTTCAAAGTTGAATTGTTTTGATTGATTTTATAGTCCCTAAATGGTGTCTTTCATATTTTTCCATTCTTGTGTGAATGAAAAGGTAGGGGGTAGGTTATCAAGAATTTCGTGAGTATTGGGAGTGGATTGGAGTCTTTTAACCTTTCAGCTCTAGAAGTTGCACTTCCTCAAGTTTCTTTGTTAAGTCTTGGATTTTAGTGAATAACTCATCGGCCGAAGAGCTATTTGCATTGTTTGTTTTTTCGTTGTGACAACTTGATTCATTGTTTTCGATAAGTTTGTTTAAATTTTCAATCCCGAAGTTAGGGGGTAGTTTTTCCCCATGGATAGGATGCATAATAGATATTCATTTTTGTTTTGGTCTATCACCCTATTTACTTGTTCTTGTTCTTCATTGGTGAGTTCTGGTTACATGACTTCTTCATCGTCATTTTCATGATTATGACTATGTGTGAATACCATGATGAGATGTGCTTGATTAAGCTTTTAAAAGTGGGTAGGAATTTTGAGCAGGTGTGATTAAATGAGAACTTGATTGCTTTGGATTTAGTTTGAATAAGCTTGTGATGAATGATAAGGAGAGTAACTCAAACAAGTTATGTCAATATGATTGTGATATAGCTCAAGACGAGTTAGTAGGGAATTTGTTTCATGTTGTGTAGATTTGGCTTGAAGAAGCTCTTGATTGTTGACGGGGAGAGTAACTCAAATAGGTTAATCTCAATGTGGTTTTGATATAACTCAAAATGAGTTATGAAAGTATTTTTGTTAGATGTGATTTGGATAAACATGATGGCTGATAAAATAAGGAGTGAACTCAAACAAGTCACCCATATTTAGTTTGATATATCTTGAAAAAAACTATAAAGTATGTTTTGACAATAGACGATATGGGTAGTGAATGCAAGTCACTCAATATCAGTTTCATATATCCGAAGACAAGCTATGGTGGATGTGTTGTTTCGAGACAAGCTAATGAAATCAATGTGATGTTGTGCTCTTCGTTGTGGGATTACTTGGACGTTTTTGCTTGGTATTGAATTGATCGATAAATGACTTTTGTGGAACACAACGAGGTTTTTAAATTTTACAATGATCACATTGATATCAACCAAGTTTGATGATAAATAATAATGCTAAAATATTTTGTTGACAATCAACAAGAATTCATGTGTATAAAATTATTTTGGCTCGGGAGGTAAATTCTTAAGGAGTGATTATTGTTTCATGCAATCATACAAGTATGATGTGGAATGATGGATGCACGAGGCTCTTATCACTCTAAAAAGATGTGTCATTCGATATACCCTAGTCTGATATACCTAAATCTATATGGGGACATATTTTTTATGGGAATCCTTAGAGCACTTGAGGAGACTCACCAATTATTACTTTCTTGCTTTGAGTGAATCACCACGTCCAAAATAGGTTTTGTGAAAAGGTGGAAGGTGATGGGGGATGAATGTTTATGGTGTCCTTATAACTCCCAAATATTTACAGGATGATGCCTAAACCGTTATTACAGCTATTTAGGTGTGAATCACATGATCCACATAACAACATCACTGTAAGTGGAGAGTAGGGGTGAGGTAAATACCAAACGTTGTGATGACACTAAGTCTCAAAGTGTAATGCATATTCGAATGTTGTTGGTGAGTGGTATTCAAGTTCACATCATTGGTGTAGCATCGGTGGTGATGAAATCCACCTCAACTACGTGTAAAAACTAGATGATGAAGTGATTAAATACAAGGTTCTTTCCAACTTGAAACAAATTCTGGTGGAAAATGGTAGGGTATTTAAGCATGCTAAAAAAATAGTTTCAACAATTTTATTTGAATGGTGGTACTTTAGCGGGATTTTTATTGTTTTTTGTTTTTTGACAATATTCCAATGACATGAGTCCTACAAAAAAAAAAAGTAGTAGTTATCTTGCGAGATAAAATGTTAGAAAAATTATTGTGGTTTTTTATTATTTTCTAGATTGCTCGAAGGCGTAGGAAAAGATCATACACAACCAACGAATGAATAAATATTAATAATACAAAAAGTAAAATAACAATTGAAATGATAGTTAGAAAACCAAGCTAGAGGATCCTGTAATGTTAGAACAAGAAACTAAACAATCGCGACCATTTATGATTTTTCATATCACTCAAAGGCGTATAAAAAGAGCATACACGGATACAGTTGGAATAGATTTTTTTTAATTTTTTAAAAATAATTATGGAAATTAATTGTGATTGCGAAACAATGATAATGATTATCTTCATAAAAAAGAAAAACAATGAAAGAAGAGCATTAAAAATGTTACTAGAAGTGTCGTCATGGAAAATTGGAATGTAAGGCAAAAAAATTTGTTTTACGGAGCTCAGGTGGCCCCCTGTATTGGTTAACAAGATTGTGCTGACAAAATAATGGTGAAAAGGTCTTGCAAGAACATGATTAAAAGTTTTCCTGCACACAAATTCAAAAAACAAGTTGAAAAAAGTAATTTCTAAAAATGGTAATTATGACGCACAAAAATGAACAAAATTGATCGTGAAAATGAAATGCTAAAATAGCTAATTATTGCACACAAATCTAATATTAAGTGACCCATGAATTGATGGATAAATATTTGAATTTATATTAATTTGATCAAATGGATGAATTTTATTGAAGTCTTAAAGGTCTAAAAGACTTAAATTAGGTAAGAAAATAAGTAAACATTCGAGTTAAAACAAATGAATTAAAAATAAATAAACATAATACTAAATTTTTATGTAAATAAGTAGTCTTATGACCTAAACTAAGGACCTAAATCGACTAATAGCTAAGTGACGTAATGAGAATGAAAGTGATCTATAATGAGGTCACTTAGAAATAGGAAGTGGATTAATGGTGGATCGGGATGGTAGGTTAAATGGAAAGGAAAACCAAAATGGAAAGGGAGTGGGAAGGTGGAAGCGATGAAAATGTTGAATTTGATGGATGACGAAGAAAATCGGAATTAAAATTAAGAGCCTAATGTCAAAGCTGAGTGGAGTAGAAACGTGAATGTAGATAGTATATGGAGGACTTTTAAGGAAAAGGAGACGCCGAAAGGGTGAATGAGATTGGAACATATGTATGAGGTCATATTATGACAATTGAAAGTGATATGTGTTGTTGGGAGCTACAATCAAGCACATGGTTTAGACATTATTTAGGCAGCCATAAATGTGTTGATAACTAGCGAATTGTTTATAATATTATCACAAAAGTAGAATAAAGAAATAAATTTAAAAAATTGATCTATCCTCACATCATGTCCTAGTGTGGGATGTAGGCAGTAGTATGTATTTGTTTTGTTAGATAAATATTAGAATCCACAACCCGATTATATCTACGTCTGCTGTTGGAAAATCATGCCTTCCTCGTTAGAATCTCCTTTCAAAATCTCTATGAATGAAATCAATCTCCCTCATGTTAACATTTCATAAATTCCACTAGAATTTGGAAATTATCGTCAAAATATCATGACCAGAGAAATGATGGTGGACCGAGTATGAAATAAAAAAATAGTCTTTGAAAATCAATCCTTGTGGTAATGAAGTAATTAAATCTTTCTGCGTGGAGCAACCCAAGACTAGATCTCAATGCGGTGAGATGTGGGTCAAGTCGAAGGAGAGTGATGGATGTGGAGAGAGTTGGGTGTCCATGTGGAAGGAATATGGGTGGTGAACGGTTCATAGATGAAGGGTTATTAGAGAGAGATTTGGTCATTGGGAAGTAAGATCGAGTGGATCGGGGAGAGAGGAGTAGGGATAGGATATTGTGATCTAGGATCGGGTCAGTGTTTAGAGTGGAGTGGAGGAGAGGGAATGGCTGGATGTGGATGTTTGGGAGGGATTTTGTGTGTAGAAATCAAGGCCTATGTGTTGGTGTGAGTGTAGGGATAACAATTTGAAACTCTATATTAAAACAAAATCGATCAAGCAAAGTGAGGGGTTTGGTTATGTGGCCGAGTAGCCAAGGAAGGAGAAATCGTGGCCGAGTGGGAAATGGGAGAGAAGAGGTCCACATGGATGAAACAGGTCCACGTGGAGGGGAATAGGGAGTGGATGAATGGGGATATAGATTTTTAGAAGGACTACGTGGAGAAGGAGAGAGTGTGTCCATTTTGGAAGGCCGAGGTGAGATAGGTGTTGGGAGTTGTGATCGGGACAAGTTGGGTAGTTAGGATTTAGTTTAGGATATATATTTTATTTTATTGTTTATTTATCTAAATGATTATACCTATATAAAGTGAGATTGATATATCACTGAGCAAAAATTTGAAAGAAAATATGAATAAAACGGTAAATAAACTAAGAGTTATATATAATTTTGTTTGCATTTTTGAAAAAATGATTTATAGTTACCTTAAAAATGAGAGTAAAATAAATAAATATAAATGCTTAGACTTGTAAAATTAAGATCTATATATATTTGGAAATGAAGAGGAAAGAAGTAATAACTTTATTGTTTTTGGGTTTTGTAAGCAAAGATAAAAAAAGTAGTATGATTGGTAGGAAATCAAAATATATAGTGATTTAAAATGAGGATTTAAAAATTGATTAGTAAATAAGATCGAGCTCTACCAAACAATTATTGTAGCAAAAGCAATTAAAGAGATAAAGAAATTAATTTTATGGATTGGTTTCCCGCACCAAAAGTTGTCATCCACATGGGAGTTGACCCACGAGTAGGTAGAGCGAGTGGGGATGAATGTTCTTTTTCCAGACACCGAGGCATTGGAAGATCAAAGAGATGACTAGCATTGTAATGTCATTTTATTAGAACCTCGCATATGCACCACAAGACACCATACAACAAAATCACTTCCCATAACATGAAGGTTAACCAAAGAAGGCCATAATGCACCGAAAATGAGATAACAACTGATAATAAACAAAGAATAGATAAAACAACTAATTGGGAAATTGATTGTAATAGATCATAAGTAATCAGCATGGCAAAATGTTAGCTAGGAAAAATGTACTACTAACAAGGAATTAAATACTAACTTAAAAAATAATACCTCCTCCTTCGTGTTCCATAACAAAGCTCAGATGGGCTAAGAAACATGGTGAGCCCTAATTGTGTGACATATAGGTGCCTTTCTCAAAATAGAGTGAGGCCTTCCTGCAACAATTATCCACTTACTTTGCACCAAATGGGTAAAAGGATTATGGATTTGGGATGCTTCAAGATGAGGCTATTTGGGCATTAGGATGAGGTGGAAGGATGCTCTTTGCTCAAAGGATGCAAGAACTTAGATAGGGCATTCAAGCCTATTATCCATGTCTTAGGGGAGGGGTTTCCCATGTATGTATAGCCTAGGGAAGTGACTAACTTACAGTAATTTAAGTAATCATGGTTTGAAAATGTGGGAAAGCTTAGGTGAGTTGGGACCACGAAGAATGGGTGAGGATTTGATTCTAGATTTTTAATTCATAAGTGGAGAAATTTAGGTGAGTGGGTACCATGAAGAGTGGGTGAGGATTTGATTTTTAATTTTTAATTCAATCATAGAAAAAATGGAGAATAATGACATGTGGTAAGGATTAGGTTATTTTTAGATTTGAAATGGATAATTAGATGATTGTTGTTTGAGTCCCAGGCGTGCGAGAATGTAAGCTAGAAAAATGCACTACTAACAAGAAAGTAAAATACTAACAATAATACCTCCTCCTTCAAGTTCTGTAGAAAACCTTAGAATGGGCTAGAAAACATGGATTGAGCCCTAATTACGTGACATGTAGGCACCTTTTGCAAAATATAGTGAGGCAAGAGCCTTCACAACAATGTTCCACTTACTTTGCACCAAATAGGTAAAATTATTATTGATTTGGGGTGCTTTAATATGAGGTTATTTGGGCATTAGGACGAGGTGGAAATATGTTCTTTGCCCAAAGGATACAAAAACTTAGATAGGGCATTCAAGCTTATTCTTTGGGTCTTAGAGAGGAGGGGTAAGGATGTATTTATAGCCTCAAGAAGTGATTAATTTAGAGTAATTTAAGTATCATGGTTTGAAATTTTGGGCAATATTAGGTGAGTGGGGACCATGAAGAATGGGTGAGGATTTGATTTTGGATTTTTAATTCATAAGTGGAGGATTTTAGGTGAGTGGGGACCATGAAGAGTGGGTGAGGATTTGATTTTGAATTTTTAATTCAATAGTAGAAAAACATGGAGAATAATGACATGTGGTAAGGATTAGGTTATTTTTATATTTTAAATGGATAATTAGTCAAATTATATTTGATAAATTCGAGTGTATTTTGTGGGAAATGAGGTAGGGGAATTAATTGATTTAGGATAGATGTGAAATTAGGGTTTCTACACTTTATGTCTTGTATCTTTTAGGAGTAAGGAAATAGAGTTACTAAACTTATATAATATGTCATCAAATGGATGTTTATGAATACATTAATCAAAGAATTATATTTTTATCTGTCATTGACCAAATAAATGAACTGTATTTGATGTGGAAAATACAAAATCTTTCAATATTAATGGACCTTCATTCCACTCGCTCGCATGGAAAATAATCTCCATCATTATAACGGTGATTTCTATTGTTTTTCTTGAATCTATATGTGTTAGTATTGATATTCCTTTATTTAGAAAAATAAATAGATTGGTTTGCACATGCAATTTTCCCACTATTTTCAATACCACAAGATCTTTCTAGGTAGGATCCCTTTTACATATACGTATGATTTGTGTTTTTGTAAGAAATAGGGGTTACGATATGGTGGTTATGATGTGGGAGAAATATTTTTATTAAATGGGATTTTATTATGTTCTCTAATACTTCATACCATTCCTTTATGTTGTTCGACATTATTTTAAACCTATAACCGGAAAGAGGTTTTGTTTTCACCATCATTTCTTTATAATTGCATTTTTTGTCAATTTTAAATATATATTATCAATATGGTCTATGTAATTATTCTACTTGGAATGTTTTCTTTGGAGATTCAAGGGGCCTATTTTAAAGATACATTTTGAATGGTTTGATTTTATCCCCTTTTTATACTAATTGTGATTAACTTCCTTTTAGAAATCATGGCAATGAGAATAGAACAATGACAACTATTGTCAAGATATAAATAATAATTAGTGTCTCCATTTAGTCAAGAAAATTTTTCTAATAAGGAAATTTTATTTTCTAACATCCATACATTATTTGAGAAAATATTTCCTTCCCACCCAGTTTCTTTTCTTGATCAATGACTTGCCACATAAAGTCCGAATAGTTAAGAAAGACAAATAAAATACACTTGGATAATTAAAATCTATGTGTGTGCACTTAGCTATATCTAAAAGATATATAGGTGCTCTTAGCTATTGAAAAAAAAAATGAACCAAATTCCAACCATTTCACTTCACCTAAACCATCACTCTTTCAGATTGTAAAGAAAGATAAATACATTCAAGAAAGACAACAAAGTACACTTACATATTTAAGAGGAAAAAAAACGCTTCCCTTTTGTATTGTCTCTCGAGGAAACCAATTTCTACCTTTTATCGCTAACTTATTTGGGAAAAAAATGTAGAACACATTTTATTTATAGGAATTATAAGTTGACAAATAGTTTTCTATAAAAATAGATGCGTCACACTTTAAAACAAAAAAAAACTTTATTTCGCTTGTTATATTGCATGGAATCTCCAAATTGTGTGTGATTTCTATCCGACGAACAATAGACATACAACATCATTTTTATTCTCCTTGCATGATTGCATATCTATCTTGACAAAAATAGGCATGAAAATTTAATTCATTTTCCCCTTGCATAAGTGCATATCTTTCATCTACTTTTAGGTTGCAAATTTTGCATAGTTAAGTGATTCAAATTGTTTTGCAGAAAGTTTTTGGGGGTGCCGTTTGTGTCATGGGCATAAATTTGAAACCTAGGGGCATTATCTTGCTGATTAAGAGTTATTTTGATGTTGAAATTCTCAATTTTTCCCCTCTCGATCATTTTTAAATGCAAAACACCAACTTCGCATGGACCTATCGGATGGTGTACACTTTCTAATGGCTTTTACGCCCTCTAAATTTGCATGTAAAGTTTCAAATGGAAGGTTGAAAGAGGGATCCATTGTATAGCTTCAGAAAACTCTTTGCAAAATGATCAACCATGAATGTATGACGTATGCATATTGTTTTCTCATTGTTGTCTTGGCTTAGGCTCTTCCTTGCAGCGCTAATGTTTTTACCTATATTTTCTATGGTGCAATTTGCAAGACTATACTTGTTTTGGACATGGTAATAGTGTTGGAAATACAAGCCAAAATTGGTGCTCCCACTCCACTCCCAACACATTTCATTCGTGGAAAGTAGTCTTCTCTGGATACAAATTGTGCACATGGTAATGTCTTGGTCCCAAAAACACCTCCTAAAAAAATTGGCTTTCCTAATAGTTAAAGTGGGCCTCTACGGATTAGTGATCTGAATATAACCATGTGCACATGGTCTATTGAAGGTCGGGCCCTTAGGAAAATATCTCTTTGATAATATAACAATAAAAAAGGTAGTGGCTCATATTTCGGGTTTTATTTTGTGGATAGCAAAGGGGGTGAAATCTGCATTACTTGCTTCAACGAAGTTGCAAAAATTTTCTATGGCCAAATAGAGAGTGGGAAGATGTTTGCCATCACAAATGGAAGGATAGGGAATGCAAAAATAGGTTATAACCATTTGAAAAAAGTTTTCGATATTTTTTTCTGAGCATTTTCAAGTGTCTCTCCTCTTCTTTTCAATGAGGAAACAATTCCTATGCATAACTTCCACTTCATGGAAAGTAAAGATATACCTAAAAACCTTGTTAGGGCCTCCATTGAAATTATTGGAATTGTTTTAGCAATATCTCCATGCTCCACCATATGTAGGCATGATAAGAGTGAAACTTGTATGAAGAACACTTCAGTTGAAGGACATGTTTGGATTTAGAATTTTTGTCACTTTATGGGGAAACCATTTACAAGATCTTGGTAAAGACCCTCAAGAGCTAATTTCTATTCCTTTGCTCCCGGTCTTGGAATTTAAATTTTTATGGGTCTTCGGCTTTTAATGGAACTTCCCTAGTTACTATCTCCTACACCAAATGGTGTTTGAACCATCAAATTCCCGAATCTACAACACTTAAGGATTGGTTCACATCCGAGAGTTACTCTATTCTAACACCATCCATCACAAACAAGCTTCTAGGGTCACCAAAATCTAGAAATTTGTAGCCACGATCTCGTAGATCGTAAAGATGGGTAATACAGAGATAGTAATGAATGGGTTATACTAAAACATGTAATCATAAAAATCACAAAGGATAATTTTTCTACATTTATTGCCCTAACATTAAAGGTGACAAAGCGTGTGCGAGAAATAAATTCCTTCGGAACAAAATGGGTTATGGTTCCAGGTGTAACTTGTAAGACACATGTCAAGTAATGTGAATATAGATACACACTTTTCGTAGGTTTAAAAGATGCCACAAGGGAGCTACAATCAGTTACAACATTTGATAGTTTTGCAGAGTTGATCATGGGTGTCTCTGTAAAATATTTACAATTTCTTAGCATAGATGATGAGGTCACCGCCAAGATTGCAAATCAGATTGTTGGCCATGAATATAGCTTCACTCTCTCCTTGTGACAAGAGACATTCCAAGGAACCAGAAATCTCAAATGTGTCATTCTTGACTACCAAAAAATGGAGGATCTCACATCCCCTACTTGAATCTTTCTTCCCAAAGAACAAAACAAATTTTGCACCCATATGGTTTCTACGATTTTACTCCTCTTTCCCTAGTGATACAATATGAATGGAATTTTGTTTTCCCATAATTTTACGAGATAGCCACAACTTCCTCTAGGCTTTTCTATAGATGTTGTCAATAGAGGTCACATTTTAAATCCATGTTCCTAGCTCTAAAAGCTGTTTATGTTCTCGCAAAAGACATATTTTTCATTTCAATGTGTAATCATGGAATGTAAATATCTAGGCATTATGAAATACTTTATTGAATTCTTGATATTTTTCTTATGCAAAAGAGTTGTAATTTTGGGTTTTTCTTATATTTTTCCTTTGTATTTTTGAAGGGAAAAATGTGTTGGCATATATTTATGTGTTTCTTTTCCACGCTCCACAAATTCTCTTCTATTTGTTCTCTTCTTTCCATTAAATATACATATTTACAACAGAAAATCCATTTCATTTCAATTAAAAGCCTTCTAATAAATCGATACAAAAAAATTAGTTCAAAGGAATGTTTTGAAAATTGTCTCAGTATGCAAGCAAAAATCACACGAGAATGAAATATAAAAAAGCATGTAAACCTTTCTAGTAACCTTCTGTGCAAACCTCAAATAAGGGTCTCCTGTGAAACCTTGCAAGATGGATGTCAAAGACGATTTGTTGATGCTCTTGAGTGCTCTCCAAGATTTGAATGTAAAGGTTACAGACACGTTCAACGGATTTTTTGTTTGTCAGATTTAAGAGGATTTGAAAATAAGGTAAGCACGCAATTTATAGAAGTAGAAGGTAGTTGAAATCAATTACACATTTTTAAATGAGTATATTAATAATAACATTGTGGCGATTTGCAATAATGTCGGGCGATAAATAAATTAATTACAAAAATCTATATCTTGAAAGGTTGTTATTCGTGCATTTTAATTTCCCGACATTTTTAGGATTCTAGAAGTGCGAGTAACTAGGGTAAGGATATGGAGTCCAAGTGGAGTCTAAGTGGAGTCGATCAAGTGGTAGATGACTAGGATGTGCACATAATTAATTAATTAATTAATTAATAATAATTAATTTATCCAAAGGGGGTACAAAGGATACATGGGATTAATTTAATTAATCCAAAGGGTACAACATGTATTAATTAATTAATTTAATCAATTAATTGCAAATGGGTGAACATGGTGTACTATAATAATATTGGGAATAAGTTGAAATATAAATGTAATTTTGGGGTGTCTACATTTTCCCTATTTAAAGTGCTATTGCAAAGTAATAGTGCTTTAAATATAAGTAAACACATGGAGATCGGCAAGAGGAAAACTTGTGAAGTACTTAGATACCCCCCAGCAAACAGAACAATAGAGGAATGCCCCCTCAAGTGGATGGATGATGTAGCAAGGCGGCAGACAACCGCTTGATAGGAAGAAAGTAAGGGATTAAAACAAGGATGGGAAAGGACTGTGTTCGTAGCATGAACATTATTTAGAGAGTAAATTTTTAGAGCAACTTGATTTTTGTTGTTACAAAATAGAGTTGTCACCATGATTATGAAATAATTAAGATGGTTAACCCGGATGCGTGCAAAAAACACACAACAACAAAGAAAAGATAAAAAATAAAACAAACCCAATATTCAAAGTAGGTGTCGACATCAAGGTAATAAAGGAACCAAGATGTAATCAAACTACCGTAAGTGGTCCAAAAAGAGTAAACATTAACAATGCAACACAAAGTCAAAAATAAGAAAATCACCCATGACGCTAATGCTTTCCACAATGATAATTAAGTAGATACAAATGTTCCCAAATGGGAATAGGATCGAGACTAAAAGAGAGGAGTTAAAGAAACTCCTTATGGAACTATTGATGAATCTTTTGTGTGAATGATCAAAGTTAAAATTATCCCAAGAAAAGTTATGCTATGAAGGAAAAACAATTTAGTGACTTTCCCTAAGAAAAGTTAGCATATCATGCTAAGGGAATAAAGGGATAGTTGTAGGACTGACATGATTACTATGGTAATAGATAAAATTATGACATTTATCAAGATTGTATTGAAATCTTGAATGATGCACTTTAAGTTTATTCTAATTGTAGGATTTCTATGATACGTGAATGTTTGTCGAAAGTTTTGTAGTTTTTTTTTTTTTAGATTATTGAAATATTTGATTTTTTGTGGATTTTTGCCAGTTTGGAAATAAAACTACAAATAAAAATGAAGAAATTTCATGGCTTAAATAAATAGGAGGAAAACATAATATGTGCAAATGAAAAAAAGAGATAAAAGAAGCAATATAAAGAAACCCAATATGAATAGGAAAAAACCAAACCAAAGTTATATGTGAACGAGGATGCGAATAAATTTCCGAGTAATTCATCCATTAGCACATTCCAAATAAATAGAGTACTGGTTATTTGAACTATCAAACATAAGAAACTAAGCTAAGAATATAAAATAAAAAATTCCATATATACAAATGTTAAACAAGCAAACAAGCTAGTGAACAAAAACACACTAATGTCAAAAATTCTAATAAGGAAGAAAATATATACAGATGTCAAGTTGCCCCCAAGACAAAGCCAAAGAAAAGTGATGTCCCTACGTAAAGTTACATTACAAAGAGTGGCTTGATCGATTGGGAATGACGATTGGGAACAATCGAGAGGAAGAAAATGGGGAAATAAATTACATAGTTGCGAGATTTTTTTAAAATTGTTTTTGAAACATTTTGTATGTTTTTTGTACTTTCTAAACAATCTTATATGGTTTTGTAGTTTTTATTTAGATGTTTTTTTGAATGTTTTTGTTTTTTTTGGAATTTTGAACCACACGCCAAACAAGAGGGAGAGGAAATTCCCAAGTCAAACCGACATGCTAAATAGAAGGTGAAAAATAGTGGTCAACAATGGGCATGACAACCTAACAAGGAAAACATGCGACACATGACAAGGTGAAAAGTTTCAAGTGGGAAACCAAGTGAAATTATGAAACAGTGGATGCAATGATATACCCCCAACACAAGGGTTACTCTTTGGAGACTTAGGAGTAGAAATTCTTTAGATGAATGGCATTCATAGGCTCCTTCAACTCTTTTCCATCCTCAATAGATAGTTTGTATGCACCATATCCAAATTTAGTAGTTATAACATAACGACCCAACCAATTAGTCTCAAATTTTCCCTATTTTTCTCATGGTTTTGTTTTGTTATTTTTATTTTCCTTTAGAACCAAATCACGATTTCAAATTGTTGAGGTTTGGTGTTGTGATTATAATTAAGGTGCGGTCTATTTCGATATACCTTCATATGGTCTAAGATGCAAGCCATCTCCCATCCTAGTAATTCCATCTTTGTAAGGCGTGCAACATGGTAATCCTCTTCATGAATGAAATGTTGGAGGGAGACACGAAGTAAATTCAGCTCACCTTCTATAGGTAATATGGATTTAGAGCCATATACTAGGGAAAAAGGAGTAGCTCCTGTAGGTGTACACAAGTAAGTGCGGTAGGCCCAAAGGGTAGGATATAACTATGTATGCCAATTACGTCCGTGTTTATTGATAGTATTTTCCAAAATGGACTTGATAGTCTTATCTCGATGCTTTAGATTGGTCATTGAATTGTGGTTAATAGGGTATAGCCCATTTTAGGTGGATATTATGTTTCTTATCTAGAGCTTTGAGATCCTTATTTTTGAAACAACCACCATTGTCGGTGACAATAGCAACGAGGATGCCGAAATGACAGATAATCTAGTTGACTATGAATTTAGAAATATTACACCCAATAACATTAGTAAGATGCATAACCTCAACCCATTTGGTGAAATACTTAGTGGAAGCTATAATAAATGTATGGCCATGAGAATATGTGGGCTTTATTTTTCCAATAAAACCGAGTCCCCATTTGGAAAGGGCCAAGGTGAAGTAATAGGCTGCAAGGCTTAGGATGGTGCATGAATGAGATTACCATGTTTTTGGCAAGCCTAAAATTTATTCAAAATGTTGCATTCATCTTCCTTTATTGTGGGCCGAGTATCCAATGCAAAAATCTTATTTCGCAAGGACTATTTCACTGGTATGGGCACCACAAATACCCAAATGTACTTCAACTAGCATCGATTAGCTTCATCCTAATTGAGACATCTTAAGAGAGTCCCATCATAGCCTCTTTGATATAAGGTGTCAGAAACAAGGGTGTAGAATGAAACACGTTGTGCTAAGGCTCTTTTATTAGCTAAATTAAAATTACGAGGATATGATTTAGTTTGAATGAAGGTGTATATATCATGGTACCAGGGATGATCAAGACAAACAATCTCACAAACCATGGTGGACTCCAACAATTCGTATGTGGGAACCAAAATATGTTCAACAAGGAACTCATTGTGAGTTTCATTAGTGTTAAACAAAAGAAGGTAAGTGATAGCTGTCATGGCATCCACTTATTTGTTTTGTACACATGACTTGAACTTGTTCAAAATTGATAATCCAGAAATACCCTCTAAGGCTATCAACCATTTGTTTATAAGGTAAGAGCTTTTCATCTTTTACCCGATATTCTCCATTAACCCGATTAATTACTAGAAGAGAATCACCAAGACTTTTCAATTCTTATAGGCTCTGTGAGATAGAAAAACCTAAGCCTACTATCAATGCTTCATACTTTGTTATGTTATTTGTGCAAGGGAAGTTGATATGATAAGATTTAGGTATGAGGTCTCCATCTAGTGTACACAAGACAATTCCTACTCTAGAACCATGGATATTGCAAGATCCATTAAAGAATAATGTCTATAACGGTGTTGCTTTCTATGTACAACAAAATATTCATCTAGAAAGTCAAATTTTAGTGGTTACGAACTGGTAGTGGAGCTGTGGCTAGTTGATCTGCTAATGCTTGACCTTTGATAGCCTTTTGATTGACAATTTCAATGTCAAATTCACTAAGTAGTGCAATCCAGCTAGACATTTATCCTGTTATGACTGGTCTTGAAAGTAGGTACTTAAGAGGATCAACCCTTGAAATTATATTGGTGGTATGATTTAGGAGATAGTGTTGCAACTTGCCAAAAGTATAAGAAACTACTAAATAAGCCTTTTCAACCTGTGAGTACTTGGTCTCATGCTCAAGAAGATTTCTGCTCAAGTAATACACAGCTTGTTCCTGACCCTTATCATTGTGTTGCACCAATAATGCCCCAATGGCATGTTGTGTTGTAGATGTATACAACAACATAGGATTATCCTATATAGGCGGCATGAGTTCGATGGAGATGTCGGTATTCTTTCATTTTTGCATAGGCATCTTGATGTCTTGTGTCCATTTGAACTGGACATCTTTTTTAAGTAGCTGGTTGAAATGATGGAACTTATCTACCAATTGAGAGATGAAATGATGAATAGAGTATATTTTTCCTTGTAGGCCTCTTAGTTGTCAAATATTATGTGGAGGTGGCATATCTATTATAGCTTTATCCTTGGTATGGTCCACTACAATTCATATTCGTAAGAGAATGAATCCCAAAAGTTTCTCCGAAGTGACACCAAAGACACTTTTTTTTGGATTAAGGTGAACCTTTTACTCCCTTAACTACTCAAATATACACCTAGTAATTGTTGGATGATCCACCCTAGTCATTGATTTAGAAAGAATATTATTGACATAATCTTTCATTATGTCATGAAGAAGATCATGGAAAATAAGAGTCATGACACATTGATAAGTCACACCAGCGTTTTTAAGGACAAGAGGCATGACCTTATAACAAAATGTCCCCCATGGGGTTGTAAAATTTGTTTTATGCTAGTCTTCTTCAACAATTTGAATTTGGTTATACCTGGAAAATCCATCCATAATAGATACCATCTCATGGCTCTGTAGTAGAATCAACAATCATGCAAATATTAGGAAAAGGAAAATCATCCTTAGGACATGCCTTTTTAGTGTCACAAAAATTTGTACAAATACAGATTCTCGGGGTCTTCATCACAACTAGAACCATATTATATATCCACTCGAGTAGTCAATGCACCATATGAATCCTACATCTAATAAGTTTTGTAATTCAGCCTTAACAAGCAATGCAACCTTGGGATGAATTTTACGTAGTTTTTGCTTGATGAGTTTAGCATTTGGGTGCACCACAAGGTGATGAACCACGTGATAAGGATCAAGACCGGGCATATATTTGTAATACCAAGTGAATAAATCCTAAAACTCGGTTAGAAGTGATGTGAAGGATTTTCTTTTAGTTTCGATAAACCGACATCTAGTTATAACAATTTTGTTTGGTCTTGAGTTCTAATGTTAATGGTTGTCATCTCTTCTACCAATAGCTTAGAAGTGTCATTATCTTCAGAGGATGTTGGAGGCTTGTGTATATTTTTGGACATTTCTAGATCCAAATCTCCTCTCTCTAGTGCCTCTAAAAAGTTTTCACTAGGAGATGCATCCTTTTCTTTTTCTTCTTTTTCATTTTTGCTTTTCATATAATGCCTCGTAAAGGTTTTCACTATGTGAGATATAAGTTGTCTTATTTCTATGTTTAATTTATTTTTCTTTAGGAATCAATATTGTAAGTTATTTTATGAAGTAATGGTAGCATCAAGGTTTATTTCAAAACCCTTCTTGTAATCCGACAAGGGTCCCGAGCCCCGAGGAACCCTGGATGGCCTCATCATTTTGAAAGAGATCCATGGAAATATGAAATTGTTTTTCCGATCAATGAGGGAAGGATAAACAATTTCAAGGGTTTGAATGGTTAAGTAGTCTACGAAAAGTGTAGTTTGGATAGGTTTTCTAAGAGGCTATGTGGAACTGGGTCTCGATTCAGAATCGAGTCCACATTGTTAGATAATACATCAAAGACTATAGGCCTCTTCTCATATGTCTCATATCTAGACCATATGTGTAAAGGTTAGAATTGATATTCATAGGTTCAAGAACACCATGCCCTTGTGGGCCAAGGCCTCTTCATTTCAGTTCATGTTTTTCATCATTTTACAACACTAGGTGTAATCAATGGATTTGTAGCAATCTGCCACCCCATCATCATATAGACAAGAGTCGTCGAGATTGGAATATATTCATCTTCTAGATATCCATATCATCTCTAAAGAATATTTCAAGATAGTAAGTTGGAGGTTCTTTTAAATGAGGAGCGTTAGGACGCTCATAATCGTGAGGTGATAACGGAATTTTTCCGACAAGAAATGTGTTGTCAAGTGTGTACTCACCTAAGAATTTATGAGAGAATATAACTTTAGGTGACACCTTAGATGTAGATGCTTTAGAGGAAGACATATATGTGTGAGGAATATCCTCAGTGACACTTTAGACGTAGATTTTTCATAAGAAGACACAGAAGCATGAGGGTGCAATAGTACATCGGGACTAATACATTTGGTAACAATATAAGTTGCACTAGATCCAATTGTGCTATCAGCAGATGGACAACATTTTTCCTTTTTGTACCTTGCTTAGAAAAAATTACAGTATTCAAAGTGCTTAGTATAGCCACGTAAGGTGAACTCTCTTCCGTTATGTGGAAACTTTATGCATTGATGGAAAGTGGAAGGTACTGCATCCATCACATGTATCCAAGGTCTACCTAGAAGAAGGTTATATGATGTGTCTACGTCAACTACATGACACATAGTGTCAAGGAGTTGCAGGCCTACTTGTATGGGAAGAGTGATGGTGCCATAGGATTGTCACTCTTTATTATCATAACCATGAATGGTAATGATATTAGCATCTAAGTCACCTAATGTGTATGACCAACGCAAGGGAGCATTTTTATAGTAAGATCCACTCCATTGTCAATAAGAAATCTCTTGAATTTATGATCAATAACATAGGCTTCAATGTACAAGGAGTTGTTATTAATCAGATTTGGGTTCAACATATCTTGAGGGCCAAAAGATAGGATAGGAGTTTTAGGCGTAAGGTTTGCGATCATAGCCTAAAACTGTTGAACATTGAGAGTATGAGGAACACATGATTCATTTAGAGCACGAGTGAGAATATCTTGAAAGCTAGGTGACTCTTTCAGTAGTTCCATGAGAGAGATATGTGCTAGCGTGGTTGTTAATTGTTTGATGAAGTCATACTGACCTAGAGTGGAAGATTTGGCATTAGAATTTGACTTTTTATTTGAAGGAGCTGTTGGTTTGGACATTTGAGGTTCTGCAGAAGACGTAGAAGGTTGGTTTTCCGTAGGAACCCATATCTTCCATTGGTGTGTGGTCACAACATTACTTGAAGGTGTGAATTTAATGGTTACCATTGTAGATGGTACTTCCTCAATAAATGAGATAATTGAACTAAAATCATCTTTATTGGTAGAGGAACCTTTTTAACATTTTTATTTTTCACCACCATGTTTGGGAAATGGGTTTGAGAAAACCATAAGATTGTCATTAGTTGTTCTATTTGGTGATAGTTCTTCAAAAATGATATCTCCACTATCAATGAGGTCTTCGAAAGCGTGACATAAGTAAAAACATCAATCCGTCAGTATTGACCTGCCATGCGATGAAAATAACAATAAGTATCAACCTTGTACCAAGTAGGCTTGGGTTCTCCTTAACCCAAGGGTTGGCTATGGGATAAGTAACCGTGTTTGCATTAAGGATTTGTTGAAGGACATTTGATGGAGATTCTCCCAAAGGATTAAAATGACATTGTTTATAATCTGCAGAGGAGGAAACCTCTTTGCTAGGAAAAATAAGAGGTTGTTTACCTTTGTTTGGTCTAGTCTCGATTGTTTTGGATGTTGTATTATCCTAATATTTAATTATGCATAGTTGAATTATTTAATTAATTTTATTAATTAAATAATAAATTGTTATATTGTTATATGGTTAATCAACCATATTTGTCTCAGATATACATCTTGTTATATTGTTTTCAACAATATATTTGTTTTTATGTAATTGTTGCTTTCCTGGATGTTATTGGAAGCTTGTTTATTTCGCATTTGGTCGCACACCGTGCAACTTATTCTCCCGGATGTATTTGGTGTGCAATATCTATAAATATTGCAGCCTATTCACCGTAATGTTTTAGTTGATTGAGATTAATAAAATTACACAGCTTCCGTCCGATTTCTCAATCTACATTTGGTACCAGAGCGAGAATCGGCCTCGTGAAGGTGTGGAAGAGAGAGCAGCAGAGAGAGAGGAGATTGGAGACGTGTTTGCAGCATTTGAGAGCCTATGCAGCCTCGTGCAACCTCCCAGCCCCATCCCTGCCTCCCCACATCCTCCTGTTCCTTCCAGTGCTTGGAAGGAAAAAATTTTTTTTACACCGGTGCTGGTTGCACTGTGCAAAATTTACATGTGTATGGAAATAATACTAAAAAAATTCCAATAAGGGTTTTTCTCTACATTATTTGGTCTTATCTGTATTTGGAAGTTGTTTGGCTTGTTTTGGAGGTCTGTGTGTATATGCACCGCAAAGGTGAACAAACAAACCTCCTCAGACTGGATTTGGAACTCTGATCAAATCTGGTAGTGCTAAAAGCTTGGTCCATTCGTGACCTACACAAGAAGAAATCCAAACAGTGATCAAGAATCAAACAGAGCAAAGAATAATTAAAAAAAGGAGAAGGAGGCGCCCACGCTGGACCTGCACAAAATATACAGTGGAAGAAGAGAATAAGCGGCCAAAGAAGAGGAAAAGCGGCCTGCATAAAAAATGTGAGAAAAAACGACTTCATTTGTCAGTGGCCTGTCCTCCTAAGCCTGCACAAAGGAGATAAAAACATTTTTTTAGCAAATGCGCCCATATCCACTCCATGCACGGCCTGCATAAGGAAAAAACATTTTTTTAGCAAAAACGCCCTTCTCCACTGCGCCGTGCCATTTGTTGCCTCTAAAGACTCGCACAAGAAATGCAAAGCTTAGATAGTAATCAACAACAAAAAAATAGCGGCCAAGGGCAAAAACACGGTGAAGGGAGAAAATGCGGCTGCATAAGCAAACAACAAGCAAAATCAGTGCGTGGAAAGCTAAAAACACGGCCTGAGCAAGGAAATGCGGCCATACAAAGGCAAACAAACAAAAACAAAGCTTCAGATCCATTTTTTAAGCAAATACAACCCTAAATCCGCCTTCACCAGCATGCGCCACGTGGCATCTTCTCAACCAAGTCGCATTTTCAAGAGGTAAGTCAATTTACTTGTCAATAAATACAAATTGCTTCCTTTCATAGCCCAAGCACCTAAGTGGGCAAGTCAAGTTAGTGCATGCGCCTGGGAGTGAGAGGTTTGAGGGTCAAATCCCACCAAAACACTCAAAACTCACCTTTTACATCCGGCGGAATTTTTGCGTAACTACTAAATTTAGCAGACTTTTTTTGAATTTAGTTACAACTAACTAAATTTAGCGGAGAAATCCCTAATTTAGGTTAAATTTTTTTTTTCTCCCATCTGGTCTGTTTTTTCATTCCAGACATTTTTTGCAAAAGGAGACCCATCTAAAAATTGCATTTTCAGCTATTTTTTTGCAATTTTTAGCATTTTGGGTCGTATTGGGCCTGTGGAGGCCACCAGACCCTAAAACTAAATTTTTTTTCGTCATTCATTCAAATTGTATCTGCGCATATATTGTACTAATTTTCAAAGTTGCCATAAGCCAATCGCAAAACTTTTAATCGCCGTCAAAACTCGGTAGAATTGTAATAAAAATAGTAAAATTGGTTCTCAGAACACTCACGAGATCCTAGATCTCATTCGCAGCTTTCGGTATATACAAAGGCCTCGGGAAGCGCTTAAGGGTAAAGCCGCCGCGACTACTACCGCACTTAACACCTAATATAGCTGCAACAAATCGTCTCTGGGCATCATCCCTATAAATCGACGGGAGTAATAAGGTCACAAAGGCACACACTATGAACCATCCCATCCATCTCGTGAACGATCGCAAGACATAAACCGAGATCGAGAAATTATCCAAGTATATAGTGAAGTTACGCGCGCGTATGAGGATATTTCTTGAGCCGGTGTCAATAATCTGCACGACCCCATCGCATTGTCTTGGTACCATGTATTGAATTCTTTCACGACGTTAACGCCTCTTTCACGCATCGCCGGTATATAGAAAGGGCGAGCTTCTTCCACGCACCGATGGGTATATCGGAAGGGCGCAGATATAGAAAGGTTCGGTATATCGACCGACGGTATATAGATTGGGAGACCTAACACCGGAGTGATAAGAGCCAAACCCCCGTTAGTGATCTCTCGCAAAATGGGCACCAATGCCCCCAAATTTTTCTTCCGATTCACAATTGCTCGAGGAAGCAACTATGCTGCTTGAAGACAAAAATCAAGACACAACTTGAGTTTGAAGAAATCTGGCCTGTTGTGACTGGTACTCTAACCAGATCACCAACTGATGCAACACAACAACGACAATTTGATAGAGCAGATCAGAAAGCAAAACTCATCATCTTGTTTGGAGTGTCCGATGATGTGCAAGCCCACATTCGAGATGCCACATCAGCAAAAGAAGCATGGGATAAGCTGAGCACAATATATGAGGCCAAGAACAAGAATGTCATACTCAATTTGCAGAGTCAGTTACATACATTGAAATTCAAACAGAATGAGAAAATTGAAGCCTTCCTAAGAAGAGTTGCAGAGTTGAGGGCTTCACTTCTAGCCCTAGGAGAAGAGGTCAAAGATGAATCTCTCATTCCCATTGTTCTGAGAGCTCTCCCTTCTTCTTACCGCATTTTTGTCACAACTCTAAACTTGTCAGATACGACAATTAGTTTTGACAAGCTAGTAAACCTACTGCAACAAGAGGAAGCAATGCACAACAAGGATGATGAAGAGGAGCAGGCACTGTCTTCACATCAAAAATGGAAAGGAAAAGGTAAAGGAAAACCTAAATCCTATCAGAAGTCCCCACATCAGAATCAGTATCATGGGGACAATCAACAGAAGAAGCGATGTCCAATTTGCAAAAGAGGACATGACTTGCAAGAATGTTGGTTTAACACTTATAAGAAAGGTTCATCAAGCAATTCTGGACCACAACAACAACAATCTTACAAGGGACATTCAAACAACTATCACGGGTAGAAAAAGGGGAACTGGAAAAGAAGACCCCACCAGCAAGGTAATATTGCTGAGCAACAAGAACAGTCAGACAATGAAGACTTCTTGTTCACTGCTCGATCAAGTGAACCATCCACGTCATCTAGTGACGTCTGGTATGTTGATTCGGGAGCCACTCGACACATGACCGGCCACAGAGACTGGTTTATTTCAATGAGGGACACGCCATCGAAAAATCATGTTTCGTTGGGAGATGATTCTTCATATACGCCTTGTGGGATTGGAAACATTTCTCTACCCCTTGGTTCACGCAAATGCAGACTATCGATGTTCTATATGTCCCCGGGTTGACAAAGAATCTTCTTTCGGTCTACCAACTCCTAGATCACAACCGAAAATTGACTTTGATAGTCAATCCAGCAAGAAAATGTGTTTGATTCGAGATAAATCCAGAGGCTGAAAATAATTGCAAAAGCCTCAAATGTGGGATGAATGTTTCAACTTGATTTCATTCACAAAAATGATCAAGCACTTGTGGCTAAAACTCCACCTCAACCTCGGTTGTGGCATCGAGATTTGGTCATGTAAGTTTCAAATATCTCAAACACTTCACGGTGTAATATGGTACATGGGCTACCATCTCTTCGAAGGATATGACAAGTGTCCTCACCGCTTAGTAGGAAAACAACACAGAGTTTCATTCCAAATGAGTACTTTTCGAGCTCATGGTAAACTTGACCTGGTTCATACCGATCTGTGCGGTCCGATGCAGCCAAGTCATTCAGGGTTCCAGTACTTCATGCTCTGTGTTGATGACTATTCACGAAAAATGTGGATTTTTTGTCTTCGCAAGAAAAGTGAAGCCTTTGAAACATTCAAAAAGTTCAAAGTGGCAGTTGAGAAAGAAACTGGTCGTCACATCAGAACTCTCCGCTCAGATCGAGGGGGGGAATTCACCAGTGATGAGTTCAGAGACTACCTACAAACTCACGGGATTCATCGACAAATGCCTCCTCCACACACACCGCAGCAAAATGGTGTTGTCGAGAGAAGAAATCGTACTATCATGGAAATGGTGCGATGCATGATCGATGATTCCGAACTTGCAAAGACATTTTGGGCAGAAGAAGCAAAAACAGTAGTGTATTTGTTAAACAGAGTGCCCACAACTGCTCTTGATGGAATTACACCACAAGAAGCATGGTCAAAAAGGAAACCATCCATTGCACACCTCAGAGTATTCGGGTGCAAAGCCAACATGCACATACCCAAACAGAATATAAAGAAATTGGACATGAAGTCACAAAATCTCATCTTCATTGGATATAGTGAAGAGACTCTTGGGTATAGATTGATGGATCCTAAGACCATAAAAGTCTACACAAGCAGAGATGTTGAGTTTTTCGAGAAGAAGGAAGCAGAGACTCCTCCTCGGACTCGCAAGATGTAGATTTTTCACCAGCTTGTAAAATTGAAGCTAATGTTCCTCGTAATATGAAAGTGATGATGGGGATGATGGTGTTGATCGATAGAACCAAAACCCATGGGAACAGTCAACGTATGCCTAAATGGTGTACAAGTACATTACGAGATGCAAGATTGGATGCTCCACCGATACATCCACCCTCGGACCACGGACTCGCAAAGAAAGCAAGAGAAGAAGTTAACTTTGCTTTGATGAGTAGAGTTATTCAATAGACGAGCCCTCTGTAGTCCAGAAGCCCTACACCAAAAGCTTGAAAGATGCCATGGATTCTGAATATCAATCAGTGATGAAGAATAACACTTGGCAGCTTGTTGATCTTCCACCAGGGAAGAAACCCATTGGATGCAGATGGATATTCAAAACTAAGTACAAAGCAGATGGGACAATGGACAAGTGCAAAGCAAGACTTGTAGCAAAGGGGTACGCACAAAAAGAAGGCATTGACTATGAGGAGACATTTGCTCCCACAACTAAGATCAAAACGATCAGATGATCTTTGCTCTAGCTGCACAGTTTGGTTGGAAAGTCCATCAAATGGACGTAAAAAGTGCCTTCCTGAATGGAGATTTGCAAGAAGAAGTCTACATGACTCAACCTGGAGGGATATGTTGTACCTGGTCAAGAAGAAAAGGTATGCAGACTCAGGAAATCTCTGTATGGCCTCAAACAGCACCCCTGGGCATGGTACATCAAGATTGATGAGCATCTCGCATACAACATGGATTCGTCAAAATCCATACGATCCCAATCTCTACCTCAAAAGCAAGGGGGAGATGGTGATTGTTGTAGTTTATGTCGATGATCTAGTCATCACTGGCATTTTAGTGAAGATGATTGATGAAACGAAGAAAGATCTTAAGCGATCATTCGACATGACAGATCTCGGGCTTATGCACTACTATCTTGGACTAGAAGTATGGCAGAAAGAGAATCATATCTTTGTTTCTCAGATGAAATATACCAAGACAACACTCGAGAAGTTTAGGATGATGGATTACACACCAATTGCTACACCTATGGAGAATAGATTACAATTATCTCATTCAGATCCATCTCCTGAGGTAAGTGCCACTCTCTATCGGCAGTTGATTGGGAGTCTCATTTACCTGACCTACACTAGACCAGATATCAGCTTTGCAGTGAGCTATCTATCCAGTTCATGCAGAACCCAAAATTTGTCATCGAAAGAAAAAGAAAGTGCATTTTGAGATATCTCAAAGGATCGGTGGATCTTGGTCTAGAATACAAGAAGAACGAAAACTTCTTCTTGACCTGGATATTCGGATTCGATCATGCAGTAACATTGATGATAGAAAATCCACTGGATTTGTATTCTTTATGGGATCTAGACCAATATCATGGGGAAGTAAGAAACAACACTTTGTTTCTTCGCTCTTCCACGCAGGTTTGTAGCATCGCTCGGCAGAGAAGCTATCTGTGAAGCGATTTGGCTACGTCGCATACTGGAAGGACTTGGAATACCACAGGACAAACCGACCACCATGTATGTTGACAATGAAGGTGTTCTCAAACTTGTTCGCAATCCAGTTTTTCACGAGAGAACAAAGCACATTGAAGTTCAGGTTCATTTCATACGCGAACATGTGTTGAAGCACAACATCCAGCTTCAATTTTGTCCAACGGCTGAACAACGAGCAGATATTTTCACAAAGTCACTTGCACGTGACAAGTTCGAGTTGTTCAGAGCATTTCTCTCCTCATCTCTTCAGACAATGCACAATTAAGGGGGGGAATGTTAGGATAAATTTTATTATCCTAATATTTAATTATGCATAGTTAATTATTTAATTAATTTTATTAATTAAATAATAAATTGTTATATTGTTATATGGTTAATCAACCATATTTGTCTTTATATATCTCTGTTATATTGTTTTCAACAATATATTTGTTTTTATGTAATTGTTGCTTCCCGGATGTTATTGGAAGCTTGTTTATTCTGGCATTTGGTTGCACCTGTGCAACTTATGTGCAACTGTATTCTCAATATCTATAAATATGTATTTGGTAATGTTTTAGTTGCAATATCTATAAATATTGCAGCCTCAATTCATCTTTGTAACGTGCAAAATTTTTGGTTGTTTGGTATTACACAAGTTGATTTGAGATTAATTTTTAAAACTTACGAGAGGTCAGTGAATTTTCTATAGAGCCCTTGGGGAGGAGTAGGAACCAGTCCAAGGCTTGTCTTCCTAGACTTTGTGGAAAGAGACACATTAAGAAGACATCACTATAGGCCACCTCTTGGCAAGCCATATAAAACTCCCTGATATGCTCTCTAGGATCACTCTTTCCCTTGTATTTTTCAAAGTTTGTCTCAAAATATTTTGGAAAAGGAACACGCAAAATGTCCTTATCGAAGGGGTAAGGACACAATTATTCAAAGATGAATTGTTTGCATTGATGTTTCATACTAGAGATGGTGTCCTTCATCATTTTCCATTCATGGGAAAACGGTGAGTTGTATTGTATGAAAGATAAGGATCCATCACTTGTAGATTTTGTTATCTTAGGTGTGCGCTTGTGAGCAATTCATGACTCTTAAATGAAGAATAACTATATTTATTTGGTGCCTCCTTGTCATGGGATTGATTGGTAGCTTTGGAATTTAAAATATCAAGTTGTTTATCCAAGTCATAAATTTGATTCACAATGGCTTGAGTAGGATCGGTGACCGAATCGGTTGAATTTCCTTTTTCCTTTCATCATATTTTTCTTTGTTTTATTCATTTCTTTTGGTGTTGTTCAAGGTGGACTTGTTTCGATCATCATTATTTGTGTGGCTAGGTCCTGCCTCATCGTCATTGTTTGTCAAAATGAAAGGTTCACCCTTGTTAGGTGGTGGTTTTCCAAGTAATGTTTTTAAACTAGCTTCATCAAAATCATAGGGTAATTTTTCTCCCATCTCAAGGAGATGAAGCAAAAATTGGACTTTATTCATACATAAAATATTTTCAATGCGGGATTTTTCTTCGAGTGAGATGTCATTTTGATCATCCTTAGATTTTTGGTCATTAACACTATAAAAATTTCCAAAAGGATTTCGTTCACCCCTTCTAATAAGACTATAATCTCTGTGTCATGTTCCGACCATTTTTAAAAGAGGAAGGGAGCAAAAGAGATATGTGAAAGATAACTCAACCTGTAGCAAAGTGAATGCAATGATGGAAGAGAGGTGTGAGATTAATTTTTATAATAACTTGTCCCTTAACAAAGTGAATGCTAATATGGGAAAGAGGTTTGGAAGATATGAGTGATGCAACCCTTAACAAAGTGAATGTCAAGATGGAAGCGTGTGAAAATGTTTGATAAAATTGACCCTTGACAAAGTGAATCCCAAGATTGTAGAGTGGCATGATGTGATGAAGATTCTCGTCCTCTAACAAAGTGAATGCTAGAATGGATGAGGGTTATAGTGACAAAATTTGAATGTGTTCAACCTCTAACAATGTGAATTCTAGAGTGAAGAAGTGAGCATAGATTGATTGCAAATGCACTCTACCACCTAGAAAAAGTGAATGCTAAATGGGATGAGGGTATGAAAAAAGTAGTCAAATTGTATGCAATGAGCTCAACCCTTAACAAAAATTAGTTAAGAATGAAGAGGCTAATGAAGAGATATGACTCAAATATAGATAGTGTATGTGTAGACACCCTAATTTAACATTTGTCCTAAATCAATTAATTCCCCTATCTCATTTCCCACAAAATACACTTTGAATTAATCAAATATATTTTTATTAATTATCCATTTCAAATCTAAAAATAACCTAATACTTACCACATGTCATTATTCTCCATTTTTTCTACTATTGAATTAAAAACCCAAAATCAAATCTTCACCCATTCTTTGTGGTCCCCACTCACCTAATCTTGCCCACATTTTCAAACCATGATTACTTAATCTACTCTAAGTTCATAACTTCCCAAGTGCTATAAATACAACCTTACCACTCCCCTCTAACACATGGAGAATAATCTTGAATGCCATATCCAATTTCTTACATCATTTGAGAAAAGAACATCCTTCCACCTCATCTTAATTCCCAAATAGCCTCATCTTGAAGCACCACAAATCCATAGTCCTTTTACCCATTTTGTAAAAAATAAGCGGATCATTCTACAGAAAGCCTCACTCCATCTTTAGAAAGGCACCTACATTTCATGCAATTAGGGCTCAATCTATGTTTCTATCCCATTTCGAGGTTTGATACATAAAAAAAGGAGGAGGTATTATTGTTAGTATTTTACTTCCTTGTTAGTAGTGCATTTTTCCTAGCTCACATTCTACGCAACACATGGTTACTTTTGATTTGTTACCATTAATTTCTCAATTAGTGGTTTTATCCATTCTTTATTTATTATTGTTCATTATTATCTCATTTTTTGTGCCTTATGGCCTTCTTTGGTTAACCTTCACGCTATGGGAAGTGCTTTTGTTGTGCGGTGTCTTATGGTGCATATGCAGGTTGTAGTAATAATGAAATTATGATGCTTGTCATCTCTTTGATCTTCATGAAACAAATTGTCCGGAAAAGAACATTCATCCTCGCTCTAGCTACTCATTGGTTTCCATGGATGAATATTTTTGGAAAAATTTAATCATGGTCTTGCAGACCTTTTCACCATTATTTTGTCGTAAGTCTTGTTAACCAATACAAGAGGCTACCCAAGCTCCGTAAAATAATTTTTTTACCTTGCATTCCAATTTTCCACGAGGACACTTTTGGACCACGTCTTTAGAATATTGTCAAAAAAACACAAAAACAAAAAAATCCCCAAAAGTACCACCTTTCAAAGAAAATTTCGAAACCAATTTTTTTAGCACACTGTGTATGCTACCATTTTCCACAAGTAATTTATTTCAAGTTGGAAAGAACCTTACGTTTAATCACTTCATCATTTGGTTTTTACATGTAGTTGAGGTGGATTTCATCACCACTGATGCTACATTGGTGACTTGGACTTGACTACCATGCACCAACAACTTTCACATCTACATTTCACTTTGAGACCTAGTCTCATCGAGTGTTTGGGTATTTTCCTCATCCTGCTCTCCACTTATAGGTGATGGTGTTGTGTGGAGCATGTGATTAGCGCCTAAATAGCATAGAATAATGAATCGGGCATTGTCCCTATAAATCTTCGAGGATTTATAAGGACAACATACACATCCATCCCCTCATCACCTTCCACATTTTCAAAAACCTATTTTGGACGTGGTGATTCACTCCAGAAGTAGGCAAGTAAGAATTTTTAGTCTCCCGAAAGGTGCTCTACAGGGTTACTTATACCAATTATGTCCCCGCATGAATTAGTTATATTAGGACTAGGGTATATCAGAGGATGCATCTTTTTGGAGTGAAAAGACCCTGCATCCATTATTCCACATCATACTTATATGATTACATGAAACAATAATCATTCCTAAAGAATTTACCTCTCTGAGCCAAAACAATTTGATACACAGGACTTCTTGTTGATTGTCAAAAGATAGTTTAGCATATTTTTTTATCATCAAACTTTGTTGATATCAATGTGTTCATTGTAAAAGTTCAAACCCTATTTGTGTTCCACAAAAATCATTTCTCAACCAATTCAACACCAAGTAAAAACGTCCAAGCAATCCAATAACGAATACCACAACATCTCACTGATTTCATTAGTTGGCTTCATCCAACAACACATCCTACATAGCTTGTCTTCACTATATCAAACCGATATTGAGTGATTGGAATTCACTATCCATATCATCAATTTTCTAATCATCCTTGATAGTTCATTTCAAGCTATATCAAACTAATATTGGGTGACTTATTTGATTTCACTCCTTATTTTGTCAACCATCGTGTTTATCCAAATCGAATGGCCCGACACAAATCCTTTCATAACTCATTTTGAGTTATATCACAACCATATTGAGATTAACCTATTTGAGTTACTCTCCCCATCAACAATCTAGAGCTTGTTCAAGCCAAATCTACACAACGTGAAAAAAATTCCCTAATAACTCATATCGAGTTATATCAAAATCATATTGAGATAACTTGTTTGATTTACTCTCCTTATTAGTCATCATGAGCTTATTCAAGCTAAATCCAAAGCAATAAAGTTCTCATTTAATCACACTTGCTTAAAATTCCTACCCACTTTTTACATCTTAATCAGGCACATCTCATCATGGTATTTACACGTAGTCACAATCATGAAAATGACGATGAAGAAGCCGCAAAACAAGAACTCGCCAATGAAGAAAAATAACAAGTAAATAGGGTGACAGAACAAAACAAAAACGAATATCTATTACACATCCTATCCATGTGGGAAAAACTACCCCGACTTTAGGATTATAAAATTAAACCAACTTATCGACAACGGTGAATACGATTATCAAAACAAAATACCAAACAATCCAAATAGCTCTTCGGCCGATGAGTTATTCACTAAAATCCAAGACTTAACAAAGAAACATGAGGAAGAAAGCGCTAAAGATGAAAGTTTAAAAGACTCAAATCCAGACCCCAATACTCACAAAAATAATAAGAAGTATGAATAGAATTATAGAAATGAAAATGCACAACACGAAGACAATATTTAACATGGTTCACCCAATGTGGGCTACATCCACCAAGAACACTTGCTCATATTTTATTACAAGCCAACAGCCTTCTTCAATTACAATAATCGAGATCTTGTTTGGAGTTATGCTCAACAAACCTCCCGAATTCACACTTGAATTCACACACACTATTCACCTTCACAAAACACACTCATATAAATCCTATTATATGTCCATCTATTTATAAGTACATCAATAGGTAGCTAAAGAGGTGGTTTTACAAAACAATGGGTACCAAAACCATGGGCCCAAAAACAGCCCATAATGGTTACCCATTACCCATGGGTTAATAAACCACCCATGAAAATTTGCTTTTCGAGGGCTTCACCCCCGAACCCCTTGACCCCCACCCTTCCCACTCACCGGCAAGAGTGGGACCGCCATAAAATATCCGAGTGTAACACATGGAAGGTGTACCAAACTCTAACATGAAAACAGGCTCCACAAACATAACAATCTCCCACTTGGAGACTGATTTCCACTGAGCAAGCTTCTCAACCCTTCACTGTCATCCACGAAGGCCAACCAAAGCTGAACATAGCTTTAGTTTATCCCTTGTGACCACCTTGGTCATCATGTCTCGCAGGATTCTCGACCGGTATGAATCTTCTCCAACTTCAACTTATCTTCCTCCAAAGTTGTCCCGATGAAGTGATATCTCAACCGTATATGCTTCATCCTAGAGTGGAAAGAAGAGTTCTTAGCTAGGTGTATAAGCACTCGACTATCACTATGCAGCTTACATTCCTCCCCGCTTATGCCCCAACTCCTCAAGCAATTGTGTAACCAAATCATCTCTTTACTTGCCTCTCGTGGGCAACATACTCACCTCCGTGGTCGACAAAGCCACCAACTTCGTAGTCATGAAATCCAGCTCACCGTTGTCCCACCTACAAAGTGTAAATATAACCTATCGTGTGCTCCTCCTACCGTCTACATCTCCAGCCATGTCTCGAATCTACATAACCACGTAAAGTGGTGTCTCGATCCACTCAGTAGCACAAAATTGTCCCCATGGTCCCTCTCAAACCGAAGGATCCACTTTACTGCTCATCAATGCTCTTTACCCGGATCACTCATAAATCTACTCACAGCCTCCCCCACCGCATGGGCAATATCGTGCCTAGTGCACACCATATCATACATCAAACTACCAACTGCTGATGAGTAAGGTACCTTGGACATCTGGTTTCTTTCCTGCTCTATCTTGGGACACTGCTCCTTTGATAACTTAAAATGGCCTGCCAAAGGAGTCCCAACCGGTTTAGCATCCTACATGTTAAACCTATCCAATACCTTCTTAATGTACTCTTCCTGAGATAAAGTCAGCTTCTGTTCCTTCCTATCCCGAGTTATCCTCATACCAAGGATTTGTCTGGCTGCCCCCAAATCCTTCATATCAAAGGATTCACTTAGTTGTTTCTTGAGTACTTTTATTTCCTGCATGTTTTTACCTGCAACCAACATGTCATCAACATACAAACACAGGATAATATAACTTCCATCCTCAAATTTTTTATATACACGCAATGGTTAATGACATCTAATATAACCTTGCTCCATCATGAAGCTATCAAACTTCTTATACCATTGACGTGGAGCTTGTTTTAGGCCATACAAGCTCTTCTTCAATTTACACACCATCTCCTCTTTACCTTTGACTTCATATCCTTCTGGCTGCTGCATATATAGCTCCTCCTCCAAATCACCATGGAGAAATGTAGTCTTTACATCTAACTATTCTAAGTGCAAGTCTTGCTGCCACTATTCCAAGAACAGTTTTCGATAGAAGTCATTTTTACTACAGGAGAAAAATCTCATCAAAATCTATACCTTGTTTCGTGCAAAACCCTGACCACCAACCGGCCTTATATCTTTTCTTTCCTCCTTCTTCATCTTTAACTCTTGTACACCCACTTGTTCTCGCAATGCTCTTTTTCCTTCCGTAGCTTCACCAAATCCCAAGTCCTGGTTCTCCATGAGAGACTTATGCTCCTCATCCATGGCTTTCTCCCACTTCTTACCGGCATCTACCTGCATTGCTTCATCAAAGCTCTCTCGGCTCTCCACTATCAAGTGAGTAATAAATAATAAAGAGAAGGAGAAAATGTTAGTGTTCTTTTCTTACCCTAGAAGACCTCCTCACCGTAGGAGTTTGGGGTTCTGCTGAGTAGGTTCCGAACCGATTCATGGGTCACCGTCCTCCGGAAGATCCTCTACCACCGCATATTCTTTCTTGGATTCTTCCCCTATTTTCCGCAACTGTTGCTTATACATGACTTTCTCATTAAAGACCACATCCCTAGACCGAATGATTTTCTTGTCCTTAATACTCCAACATTTAAATCCAAAGTCATCACCACCATAACCAATAAAAGTGCATTTTTTTGATTTAGCCTCTAGCTTGGTCCTATCATCCTTGTCAATATGAACAAACACCTCACATCCAAAGACTCTAAGAAATGAGTAATCAACTTTCTTACCGTACCAAGCCTCCTCAGGTATGCCTCCATCCAAGGCACTTGAGGGTCCTCTGTTTATCAAGTACACAACTGTGCTCACCGCTTCTGCCCAAAAATAAAGAGGCAGTCCTGCATGTATCCTCATGCTCCTAACATGTTCCATTATTGTTTTTTTCATCCTTTCTGACACCCCATTTCTCATGGGGTTCCTGGAACCATCTTTTTCCCCATGGATTCCATTCTTAGAACAATAATCATCAAATTCATTATCGCTGCAATACTCCCTCCATTATCTGACCTGAGACATTTTAACTTAAGACCTGTTTCATTCTCTACCAAGGCTTTCCATTTAACAAAAGTATCAAATACATCAGATTTGTTTCTAATACAATAAACCCAAACTTTCCTTGTTGCATCATCAATAAAAGTAACATAATAACTTGAACCCCCAAGAGATGATACCTGAGCCGCCCCCACACATCAGAATGTACCAACTCTAACTTACTCTCTTTCTTCATAGGTCCAACCTTGAGAAACCTTACTCGCTTCTGTTTCCCATATATGCAGTTCTCACATAAATCCAAACATGTTTCTGTATATCCAGGAAAATTCTTCTTTATGATGTCCATGCCCTTATGGCTCATATGACCGAGCCTATAGTGCCATAATGTCAGATCTCGCATCCAAGCCACAAGATTACAATCATTAGTACTATCGTGGATAAATACAAGGTTCCAACCTCTTCTTACCTCTTCCACCACAAGAGCACCCTTGGTAACCTTCCAAGAGTCAGCTGTAAATATCACAGTACAACCATCACTTCCCAATTGCCCCACCGATATCAAATTTCTCCTTAATGTAGGCACATGTCTGACATCCTTCAATAGCCATGTATTCCCATTCTGCATCTTAACCTGAACAGAACCTTTTCCAACTATACTGCAAGGCTCATCATCACCAAGAAAACATGCCCAAAATCCTCAACATAATCAACAAAATAATGCCTATGTGGAGTAAAGCATGAAAAGAAGCCCTGAATCTAAAACCCAAGATTCAGTAATATTATGCAAAGAAAGAATCAAAGCATCCTGGCATACATTACCCGATGCCACATTTTCCTCCTTGTTTTCTTCCTGTTGTTTCTTCTTATCCCGAAGCTCCCAACAATCCTTCTTTGCATGCCCAGACTTTCCACAATTCCAACATACAATCTTGCTCTTGGATTTTGACCTTGCCCGATCTTTCGATTTTCCAAGTTTTCTATTCTTTCTGTCTCTCCTCTAGTTTCCACTGTCAAAGCATTCCCTGAAGTAGAAGATTCCCCAGAGATTTTTCTTCACATTTCCTCGCTTAGAATCACCCCTACAACATCCTCAAACTTCAACTTTGAGTTAGCTGGAACCGAGTTGCTTACCGCCATTACTATGCTATTCCAACTTCGTGTAAAGAGCACAAAATTAATAAAGCCCTAACTTCTTCATCAAATTCTATTATAATCAAGCTAGCATATTCACAACCATATTGAAATCATTTAAATGATCTGCTACTAAACTATTCTCAGACATCTTCATATTAAACAACTTTTTCATTAAAAATATCTTGTTAGAGGCAGAGGGTTTTTCATACAACTTCCCTAATGCATCCATTAGATCTTTTGTAGTCTTTTCCTTTGAAACATTAAATAATACCGAAGATGCAAGACACAACCGGATTGTCCCAAGTGCCTTCCTATCCAGCAAATCCCATTCCGCATCTGTCATGCTCGAGGGTTTGTTCACCTTCTCAGAAAACGGAGTATAAAGATCCTTCTGATAAAGGTAATCTTCCATCTGCATCTTCCAAAGACTAAAATTCTACCCATTGAATTTATCAACCCTAGATCTTCCATCATCTGCCATAGCTCCCACTCAAGCTAAAAACTTTCCTGTGATTCAACACTTCAAGCAAACCAAACCAGGCTCTGATACCAATTGTTAGGAATTAATAATATCTAATGCGGAATAATTCCTCATAATCGCAATAATAAGAAGTATGAATAGAATTACATAAATGAAAAATGCACAACACGAAGACAATATTTAACGTGGTTCACCCAATGTGGGCTACATCCACCAAGAACACTTGCTCAGATTTTATTACAAGCCAACAGTCTTCACAATTACAATAATCAGATCTTGTTTGGAGTTGCGCTCAACAAACCCTCCCGAATTCACACTTGAATTCACACACACTATTCACCTCACAAAAACACACTCATATAAATCCTATTATATGTCCATCTATTTATAAGTACATCAATAGGTAGCCAAGAGGTGGTTTTACAAAACAATGGGTACCAAAACCATGGGCCCAAAAACAGCCCATAATGGTTACCCATTACCCATGGGTTAATAAACCACCCATGAAAATTTTGCTTTAGGGGCTTCACCCCCGAGCCCCCCCTTGACCTCACTCACCACCGCACCAGTGACCGACTCCGTAAAATATCCGAGTGTAACACATGGAAGGTGTACCAAACTCTAACATGAAATAAAACATTCAAAACAATCCTAATCAACACATTAAAATCTAAATAAAAATCATAATCCCTAGTTAAATCTAAAGTTCCTTCTAATGGGATCAAAGAACGTTCACTATGGGAGAAATCCTAGAGGTAAGTGTCAATAATTTTAAAGAAAACTTCACGAAAAATTTCCAACATGATTACATATCCCATCGGAAAACCTTCATTTAAAAGAAATTCCAAACCAAATTGGTATAAGTGATCGATGAATATTGTGATTACCATCGCATATGAAAGGTCACTCTATAGATCTATAAATTATAATACCTAAGAATGCCATTGGAAATATCCAAGACTGATGAACGTAAAAGGAGACATAGAAGTTTAAAATACTTAGACAAAAACACCTAATGAAAAATTTCACATGTTCAAAAATCCCTTCCCTAATTGAGAATAATATGAGGGATTCCAAAGATACTGAAGGGCCAATCATCCTTCAAGCAATAAAAGATGTATGACTAAGTAACTATTTATAGACTATGAATTCAAGACTGGTAAAAGGCATAACTAGTTGAATAAAGATGGAAATAGATAGAATCATTGTCATATATGATTGATTTTAATGATCTTCCAAAAGGTGAATCACCATTGATTTTAGATAGAAAAAATGTGAGTCCTAAATTAGCAAAAATTTTGAGCCACTGTGTTGGGTTTCAGATTTGCACTTGGAATGAAACCACAGTCAGGGGACAAGCAAGTCCCTCCTCTTTAATGGGAGAGGTTCCCTTATTGAAAGTAGGGGCAAAACCTATGTACAAATGCACAATCTTTCATTCAATGGTGGTTTCTTGATATCTTGAAATGTGTTTTATGCCTAGAAAGTTATCAATACATGAGGATAGAAGACTTGAAGAGAGGAGGGAGGCAAAAGAAGACAATACTTTCAGGGAAAAGAGATGACAGAGAAAACCCTTATATGTATTGAGAAAATGAGATATAGAATAGAACCATTCACGTTTATAACAGGCACAATCTATGACTCAAAGTTCTTGAGATTGTGTAAACTAGAACACAAAGTTTCTAATCATGTAAGGATTAAATGATTCGAGGATCAAAGAAAGAAGGAAAGAGGAAATAGAGAAAAAGAGGGAAAACCCATGTATTATTTCTTCCAAGTCAAAATTATAGTTTCAGAATATCAAAATTCCAACCCGCCACAATGGCTTTGAAAGCTCATGATATAAGAGACGATAACTTTCTCAAGCAAGCAATAAGATTAGAAATTCCTCGAGAAACCAAGAAATAGTTAAAATTCCTCGAGTAAGCAAGAAATAGTTATAACTTATTCCAATAACTCGTGCCCTTTCGAATTATTGATTTGCAAAGAG
The DNA here is from genome assembly GCA_018340775.1 of Taxus wallichiana var. yunnanensis. NCBI lineage: Eukaryota > Viridiplantae > Streptophyta > Pinopsida > Cupressales > Taxaceae > Taxus > Taxus wallichiana. Next base: position 63,798,625 of record CM031237.1, on the reverse strand, counting down.
CGTTGAATGGGAAAACCAGTTTTTAAATATATGACTTGTTACATTATTTTTCCTAGTTTAAACATGGGCCATTCAATTTCATTTTACAATTTAAATTTGGGCCACCCATATGGGAGAAATTGATTAGAGTGGGCCAACGGACGTATTTCTTTTTTTTGCCTTTGAAACTACGCCTAGCTCGACATGTGGAGAGCTCCGCTTCCTTTATACTTAGCTAATTCGGCCAATTTCCTGCTTGACCATGTTGACCCCTAGACACATGGAGGATGCCACTCATTTGAGTTTCCTCTTTGGAAACGCCTCGAAAATGCTGCAATTGAGTCGACGCGTGGCTCCTACCACCGGTCTTAGACTTTTCAACAGCCAACTCTGTCTCCCCATTGACTTTAACCATGTGGCGAGTTGGCACTACTTGGAGACTGAGCCTTATATTTCACTTCCAAAATTGTGCTATTAGGGCACATGGAGAATTCCACCAACCCGCCCATACTTAGTCAATTTTAATGATTGTCTCCCTCTTTTTGGACCTGGGACACATGGAGGACTGGTGCAAGTTTGAGAACTGCCCCTAGCTTTGACTCTTGAATTTTCATTGATGAGGCACATGGCACCGTCTGCTGAACCTTCCATACTTAGCCGATTTTAGCTTGTTTTACCTTCATTTTGAACTGGGACACATGTGAAGAGCTTGCACTTATTTGAGGATTTTCCCCTGGACCTCGCCTGAATTTTACATTGTTTGATGCATGGATGCCCTGTTGTCGCTTGAAACATGACCGAACCGCATCTAATCAGAGATGCCCAAACACTACCCGTGGATGCTGGGGAAAAGTTTAACTGGGAAGATATGCCTATCATTCTCGATCATGGGAAAAAATAAAAAGAAGGGAAGAAACCTCACCATTACGCCCGAATTTTAAATTGTTCTCCATGAATGGAAAATTACAAAAAATTCTAGGCTCGAAATGATCCAATACTCCAAGGTACAAACTCAAAATTTTGAAACTTGACTTCAAAAGAGGGGAATTTTGAGGATGACAATAGTTGGCACTTTTTGGGGATGACTTGGCTTGGAACAAAGACACAAGGCAAGATCAAGAACTACTGAGATAACTCTTTCGGGAAAGAGGACCAAAGTGCCTTATCCATTGGGAAAAGGAGTTAAAAACAAAACCAAACAAGGAAAACCACACAAGATAGGAAAATAAATAAAACAAACCAAAAGGGAAGAACAAAATAAATGAAACACAAAGGAATGCTAAAAACCAAAACATTGTACAAAATATACAAAAGGACCTCCTAGTCACCTAGGACTTGAACAAATTTAGGTACTACCATTATAAGGAAGTGAGAGGATTCCATCCATGTAATCTAGATAAAAATAATTCTCTCCAAAGCAAAATGTCCGATTTTAAAAGGACCAAGCCAAAGAGAATCAAACTTACCATGGATTCCTTATGGTTCATGTCTTTTGTCCCAAAGCAACACAATGTCTCCCACTTGGAAAAATATGGGTTTGGATTTCTGGTCAAACAAATCCTTCACTTTTTTCAATTGATGAGCTGTTATTGTCCACCACTTACAATCTATCCTCATCAAGCTTCTGAAGGTACAAAATTCTCTTGTCCAAAGAGCTACTGAAACTTGAATCTTCAATGGTTTTCATCAGATGCAAGGCTGGAAATTCCACCATGACTGGTAGTTGATCTTCCACACCATACACCACTTAGAAAGGAGACATTCGATTGCTCTCTTGGGTGTAATTCTATCAGCCCAAAGAGTGCATCATATAACTTCTTATGCCAATTCCTCCGAGAATCATTTACAAGCTTTCTAACTATGTTCACCAAGTTCTTGTTTGTTGATGCCTATCCATTGTCCATTCCCTTCGGGTAGTAGTAATCTAAAGAATGAGCAAGGGAGCCCATACCCATAGCAGCGTAATTCCATCATCTTAGAGAAGAAAATTTTGAGGCATTATAGCAATTTTGGGTCCCAAACCTATCAATATGTTATCCTTAATGAAGATTACAAACTACTAGGAAGTAGTGCTCTTGGATCGGGATGGCTTCCACCACTTGGTGAAGTAATCTGTGGAAGTCAACACATGGGTATTTCCAACCGGAAGATGGATTGTTAATAGTCCTCTGAAATGAAGTATAAACCCCATTATTGAAATGGCTCTTCAATCACTACAAGTTTGAGAGGCAAAGCAACCAACTTAGGTCTTCCAATAAACATTTGGCATGCTTCACATTTACCAACCCATTTTGATGCATCTTGAATATAGTGGGCAATAATAATAACTACACGAAGTATTTTATGAGTTATTCTAAAGAGAGGAGAAATGACCTCCACACGCCTAGTCATCAAAAAAGTAGAGAACAACTCTTTTTTTACTCCTTGTCTACACATTTCAAAAACCTTCCATCTATGCCTCATTTGAACAAAGCATTCTCCCATAGCACATATTGTGTAGACCTCGGTTTGATGGTTCTCTTCTCTTGGCACTCAAGTGAGATGACACTCTCATAGGTCGAAAATGAGCAATATTCAATATACCATACATCTATCAAGTGAGAACTAAGGAACAACAATAGGGACATCAACTCCATCTTTGGAAAGTCCTGGTATCTCCTCAAGAATGAGTTCACATAGGCCCTTACCTCGAACTACTTTGTTGGCTTGATGTCAAGATCATACTCTTGCACCTTTTCTACCCAATTACCTCTCTTGGTTCCAAATTCTTCTTTGAGTAAGAATGGATTTGATTGTTGTATCGTGAACCAATACCACAGAATGAGAATTAAGGATGTAAAACCTAAATTGCTTGAAATTTTTGACAACCTGAAAAGCATGTTTCTCCATCATGGTGTACTTTAGCTCATGATTTTTCAAGACATAACTCATGAATGCAATTGGGAGCTCATGATCTTCAGTAATCTTCTAGGCTAACACAATAAGCTAGGGTATTTTAAGTGGCATAACAATAGATAATGAAATCTTTGCTAAAGTTAGGGCACACCAAGATTGGAGTCTTTGCAATAGAATGTTTAATGTCCTCAAATGATTTCTTCCCTTCAAAGGACCAACCAAAATTTTGCTTCCTTGCATCATGTGAGCAATGCTCATAGTAAGTTCTATAAAATTAGGGATGAATCTCCTTAGGAAATTGATCTTACCAAAGAAAGAATGGACACCTTTCTTACTTGATGGAAGAGGAATTTGTTGGATGGCCTAAACTCTCTCCAGATCAATCTTGATCCCTTCCTTTGAAACAATGTGTCCTAATAACTTTCCTTCGTGACACAAAACATAGAATTCTTAGGGTTTAAATAAATTCCATGCTCTCTACACTTCTATAATATTGTTTCAAGGTGTTAGAAGTGATCTGTTCTTGCTTTAGAAAACACTATCAAGTCATCCAAATACACAACAATGCATTTCCCTTTCAAACTACCAAAACCAAGTCCATGGCCTCTCGGAAAGTAGCACCAGCATTGATGAGACCAAATGACATCCTCTTGTATGAAAAGGTGCCCCAAGGAGTAGTAAAGGAAGTCTTATGTTGATCTACGTAGTATTCACCTCTACTTGATTGTTCCCCGAGAATCCATCTAACATAGATAGCATCTCGATCCTATAACAACTTAGCAATACTTTTTCCATCATGGGGAGGGTAGTTGTCCTTCAAAGAACCCCGATTTAGATTTTCAAGTCCACACAAATCCGGATCTCACAATTCTTTCTTCTAACATGCACTATATTAGCAATCCACATTTAATGGTGGATGGGGAAGATGATCTTAGCCTTCAAGATTTTGTATTTCTTGGAAAATTGTATCACTATCTTTGGATTATATTCCTTTGCTTTTGTTTGAAGGGTTTGATCCAGGTGCTTAAGAGGAATGAAATGTTGCATTTATTTAGGCTAAAAATCCTTAAGATCATCATAAGAGTAAGTGAAAACATCAACATACCTCTTCAACAATGATTCACCACCTTCTTTTTCTCTTCTTCGAGTGCAGCATTTTCCAATGTTGACCATTTTGGGATCATCAAGACTCCCTAATATTCACTTTCTCGAGTCCCTTAGTAGATTGTCGAGCTCCTTGGGAAACTTTAGACTTCATATATCTATCATGTTTATCAAAAATATCCTCCAAACTCACCAAACCTTTAGGAATTTTTTGCCTTTAAGTTTTATGCATCCATCTTGATCCATCTCTTCTTTGACACCCTCTTCATTTGATGACACACACTCTCTAGGTGGATTATCACTTCCTTTAAAGTACAACTGATCAAAGTTGTCTCAAAGCTCCAAGAAATAAATCAAATGTTGGTCATCATTGAAAAATTGTCAATTATTTGCATTGTCAGTGCACATGGGTCTATGGATCATCTCAATGGTGAATTTCTCTTGGGAGAAATTAGGATGAGGAATCAACAAGGACCATGAAACAGCTAGAGATTCATCCCTAGTATTCCTTTCCCTCGCACAAATTCCAATGGAAAAAGCATCAAGGAATTCAATGGAATCCCTACCAGATTCCTATAGTGCTTTAAAAACCTTTTGTTCTTTACTTGATAAAGGTTCTAACTTTTTTACAATTAACTATGCATCTCCACGAGCAAGAAGGTTCTTCACTCCCATTTCCTTTACCATGCTTAACCCAAGAATGAGGGCCTCATACACAAAAATATTATTGGTATTTTCAAACTGAAACTTTAAGGAGAAAGGATGAACCTTACCCTCGGGAAAAATGAGCACCACACTAGCTCTCCGTAACTAGCTGAAGAGATTAGCTCCCATCAAACTCCAAAGTCCACACATCATTAGGGTCAAGCAACACTCCCTTTGGTAGAATTATCCTCTTGTGACATGATCATGTAGTTCCCATGCCCAATGTATTCCATATAGTATTTGTGCTTTAGGATCATCTGTCGTTTGCATAATATATTTTCTTGTTTCTCAGAAGCATATTCTTCATCTTCCCATTGACAGGATCAAGGCATGTGACCAATCCATTTGGATTTCTCCTCCTACATCCTTACAAAAATTTCTACTCAAAGCAACATCCCATATGAAGGAGGAATATCAGCTACCAAAATGGTGGCTAAGACCCTTTTTCTTGGAAAAGAAAGCAAAAAGCTACTTGTGCATCTTTAATTCTTCCAACCAAAGGTACTTTCTTACTCTCCATGGAATACAAGAGCCATAAGTACATGGGTTAGGTAAGACCCAAAGCATGGGCCACTTTTGTAGGCATTACATTATCTCGATGCTCTTGAAATATATGACACAATTATTGAGTTTATGGTGAGCTATGAGAAGAGTCACATAGAATGGTTCAATTTTCTCATTAGGGGAAGTGACTGCAGCCACAAGGCTTGATTGAGGTGAGGAAGAGGGAGTGGGAAAAAGGCCTTTAGAAGAATGGGTTAGGGTTTTAGATTTAGAATTTACAAAGTTAACCATTTTGGCAAAGGCTTTAGGATGGGTTTGATAGAACTCTGCCTCAGAAATCTGAATCTTGGTCTTTTTAAGATGGTCTATAATGTCAAAAGATCCAGATGTGGATGGGGAATCACTACTAGGAGTAGGAGGAGCTTTTGATCTATCAGCTTTATCATTTGTTGGACAAGAATTCTCAGAAGCAGAAGTAGAGGGAGAAGGACTAGCAGAGCTTACCTTTTGGGTGGAAGTAGTAGGAATAGGAGCTCCTCTTCTTGCAATCACCGGGATGGTGATGGGGAATCTCCTTGGAATTTTGATAGGATGCACCAATTTTTTCCTTTTTGTTGGTCTACTCCTTATTCATAACAACATATGACTCACTATTCATCTCAGCCACTACATCATCATAATCTTCATCATTCACACCTTCGGTGGTGAGGAAATGAACTTGAGAACCATTAAGATCCTCCAGTTCTTCATCAACTTCCACTTCTTGCTCATCATAGATCCCATTTTATTCCTCATCATTAGGCTCAAGAACCTCACAAGTAGCATTAACAAGCACCTTGAGGGGTGGACCTTCAATGGCCAACCTAGTTTGAGAAGAGGGAAAGTGGTTCTTAGGCTGAAAGTTCTTCCTTAGAACATCTTGATATGGAGCATGCTGAGCCAATTGTTTCTTGATGGTAATGAGGTCATTAGCCAAGATTTTACACCAACTGATCTGCATTACCTCCAGGAGAAGAGGAAGAAGAAGATGCTTTGGATTTGAAAGAATCCCTTTTCAGCTTGCAGACATGATCAAGTCATCTTCCACACTAACAACCAATATTTGATCAACATCCAAAGTTGTAAGATTTCCTCTCCTTAGGACATATCATACTTCTAGAAATTGAGCATTCAAGAAGAAACACTTCTGAATCTGATCAACATGCATAGTATTTTGTGGAATCTTGTTAATCAACTTGTTGAACTTGGCCACAAATTCTCTCATAGGCTCATGTGACTCCTTCTTGATTTGAGAAATCTGAGCTAACAAAGCATGCACATCTTCAGCAGGTTTGAAACACTGCTCAAATTGAGTCCTCATAGTATTCTAATCGGTGATGGTCCCAGCAGGAAGATGGTAAAACCAATCTGCAGCATTGTCTTGCAAGGTCTCCACAAATAGCCTAATAGAGACATCCTCATGTTCAACTCCAAGGACCCCACATGCAACAATGAAGGCTGTAATGTGTTCATCAAGGTGTACTTTTCCATCACCTCTAAATTTGGGAAAATTCTTCCTGTTACCCCTAGGTAACTCATGCAATGGTTGAGAAGAGTAAGAGGCCCAACTCTTTGTCCCCAAGGCCGAGTGTTACCATCATCCTTGGAAATATTGCTTGAAGTGGAAATAAGACACCAAACAAGAATTAGGGCATGGAGATTAGGCTAAGTTGTGCTTGAGGAATGTTACTACCATAAGCTCTTGTCTTCAACATGAGGTGTGCTTGTGGAACAAGCTTTTCTATTTGTTCTTGTTGGAGGAATTTTAAAATCTTGTTGATCCAAGAGTTGAAATTGGGATCTTCAATTCCAAGAGCCCTTCTACCATGAGTATATCTTAGAGTCGCTCGATCAAAAAAATGATCAAATTAGTTGTTCTTTTCAGAAAGGAAATTTGTTGAAGAAATTCCCAATGGAGTCACCAAAAAAGTTGGGGTTCAGATTTGCACTTGGAATGAAACCATAGTCGGGGACAAGAAATTCCCTCCTCTTTAATGGGAGATGTTCCTTATTAAAATCATGGGAAAACCTATGCACAAATGCACAATCTTTCATTCAATGGTGGTTTCGATATCTTGAAATGTGTTTTATTGCCTAGGGAGTTATCAATATGTGAGGATAGAAGAATTGAAGAGAGGAGGGAGGCAGAAGAAGGAAATACTTTTAGGGGAAAGAGATGACAGAGAAAACCCTTATATGTATTGAGAAAATGAGATATAGAATAGAACCATTCACGTTTATAACAGCACAATCCGCAGACTCAAAGTTCTTGAGATTGTATAGACTAGAACACAAAGTTTCTAAGCATGCAAGGATTAAATGATTCATGGATTAGAGCAAGAAGGAAAGAGGAAACATAGGAAAAAGGGGAAAACCCGTGTATTGATTTCTTCAGACTTAAAATTACAGTTTCAAAATATCAAAATTACAACCCATACAATGGCTATGAAAGCTCATGATATAGCTAGTAAGAGACGGTTACAACTTCCTCAAGAAAGAAAGAAACAATTATAACTTCCTTGAGCAATCAAGAAATAGTTACAACTTATTCTAATCATACACGCCCTTTCAAATTATTGATTTACAAAGAAGTGTTAATGGCAGAAAAACCAATTTTTAAATATATGGTCGTTACATTATTTTACCAGTTAAAACATGGGCCATTCAATTTGCTTTTACAACTTCAAATTTGAGAACTTGATTGGAGCTAGCCTGTGGAAATATTTTGAATTTTTTTCTTTTGAAGTTGTGCTCGAGCCCGACATGTGGAGAGCTTTGCCATTTCCTTTATTCTTAGCCGAATTAGGCCAATTTCATGCTTGACTTATGTCAATTGACCCCTATACATGTGGAGGGCTGGCACTCATTTAAGTCTTCTTTGGAAGCACATCCTAAAATTCGCACCAAGATGATGCATGTCTCCTTCCAGTCTTGGAATTTTTAATGGACAAATTTGTCTCCTAGTTGACTTTAACCATGTGGTGATTTGGAATTACTTGGAGACTGAACCTTTGATTTCACTTCTGAAATTGCATCGTTAGGGCACATGGAGACTTCTTCCAACCCACCCATACTTAGTCAATTTTAACGATCGACTCTCTCTTTTTGGACCTGGGACATGTGGAGGACTGCACAAGTTTGAGAAACATCCCCGGCTTTGAATCTTGAAGCTACGCCGATGAGGCACGTGGCATCGTCCAATGAACCTTCCATACTTAGCTGATTTTAGCTTGTTTTACCTTCATTTTGTACCTAGGACACGTGGAAAACCTGCACTTATTTGAGGACTTTCCCCAGACCCTACCCCGGAGTTACACCGCTTGGACATGTGAAGGCCTCTCTATAACTCAAAACATGAATTAACCGTATCCAATCATAGATGCCACGTACTACCCATGGATGTTGGGGAAAAATTTAATGGGGAAGATACACTTGCCATTCCCGATGTGGAAGAAAATAAAAAGAAGGAAAGAAACCTCACCATTATGCCCAACTTTTAAATTGTTCTCCACGAATGGGAAAATCTCAAACACTGCCAAGCTTGATGCGATCCAATACTCCAAGGTACAGATTCAAAGTTTTTCAAACTTGACTTCAAAAGTGGGGAATTTTGAGGATGACAACACCACTTCGTCCCACGCACCACCTCCTAATCCACCATCTAATTCCATCACCAATTCCACTCCACAACCTCGCACCATCATTCAATATTATCAAACAATTGGAGAAGACTGCAACACAAATTTCCATCATGGAATTACTTAATTCTTCTCGTGCACCACAATGCATCCTTATGCAAACATTGAATAAATCTCATGTCCCCGAGGACATCAATTCACAACAATTCTATGCTTTAATTACACATCTTACGGTCCCCAATCCTATTTTATCCTCTGGTCCCATTGGGATTCTTAATACCAAAATCACTAATAGTCATTCTTTATACGTCGAGGTTATATAACTCATCATAAGATCAAGCATGTATTAATCAACAATGGATCCGCATTGAATATTTATTCCATGAAACTTGTACATTTACTAGGTTACACTGAAAATGATTTACGAAACAATATTATAACCATTCATGGGTATGATACTAACAAAAGAAAGTCGAAGGCACAATCATGTTAGCTCTCCAAGTTGGACCCATCACCATAGAAACGGTATGTCATGTGGTGGATGTAGAAGTTGCATATAAAATTCTCATTAGCTGACCATGGATTCATGACATGAAATCTGTCCCATCAATGTTGCACCAATGTATTAAATTTCCTCATTTTGACAAGTAATTTACGCTATGTGTAGATCATCAACCCTTTGAGTATTGTAGATTCCTGAAGGACAATATCGAAATGATCACTATTTTCCATCAACATATAAGTACGCTCCACCTCACGTAATCCCTAAAGAAACATGCATTGATCAAGATACACTCCCTAAAAATGATCCTCGAAATCATCATCTTCTAACCAAACCACATTTTCCAATCCATTCTCTTCTGCTAATCAACAATCTTCAACCAGTCCTCCTCCCACTAATCAATCATCTTCTTCCACTAATCAAGCTTGTTCTTCCAAAGAACAATTATTCTTCTACCACAACATCTTCTTCCTTGCATATTCAACCTTCTTCATCCAACCATACCTCTTCTATTAAGATACCTTCTCCTTCGAATAAAAAAATTTCATCCTCTAATCCACCCCCTTCTTCTTATAACCCATTCTCTTCATCTTTTAGAACTACCAAATTGACTTCCCCGCCACATGAAGTACCTATTGGTCCTCATCCCATACATTTAAAATCATTGACAAAATACGTGGTGAATATCAATTTCAAAAGATGGCAGAATCCTTTTACATCAATAAATCCCCAAAAACTACGGAAAACCCAACGTTCCACATTTGAGAATCCATCCCATTTACCAAATGGGATAATTAGTTTGGAGAAAATTTAGTTATCTCGACAATGAACATATTCCATGTTCTTCGGATCTTGGTTATAAAATGGCAACTTTGCTCCTTGTTATGAGTCCCCTCAATTTACCAAAGCTCACCAAATAATGAAAACCATGTGATGAAATGATAAATGAATCGGTCCAAATGAAAAAGGTCATTTAGACCCAATCAATTAAACACAACATCATGGTAAACATCGTATGGGTTTCAAGGTATTTGATGTTGCTCTTATAGTAATTTCAAGTGATAATGATGACACTAGCTCTAATAATGATACCGAGGTCTCACGTAGTCTTTTTGAGGACCTCCCTAAAACACATCTTTACTTTGAACATTTATCTATTAATGTCATCAATTTTGAGCTTACACATTCGACTCTCATAGACCATGACCAACCACATAATGCAACCATGGACATGTTCCAAAATGATGAAACCATCGAAGAATTCCTTGGAACTCATGATCAAATCCCTAATTTTGACCATAGAAAAGGATTTAAAATCAATCTAGATGAATCAAACTATTTCGGAGAAGAAATAAAATATTCGAGATCATTCACCTTCGGAAAATTTGGATCGGAAGCACAAACAAAAAATTTCCCATAGTAAAAATCTCATCGCCACCATATCAAACAAACGTTTCAATAAAAAGTCTCAACATCACACACAAAAATCTTGTACCAACTCCCAAAATCACCCGACACTAATGACCTACGAAAACAATTAGCATCATTCTCTGAAAACGATACATCTAAAATGCTTGTGGAAGAAAATAAAGACATAAACATTGGAGCCACCAAACACCAAAAATTTTACTACTTGGCATTAGTCTATTTGACCAAGAATGCATAGAATGCATAACACTCCTTATTGAATTCAAAGATATCTTTGCGATAGACATATAAGGACATGCCAATCCTGGATCCATCTCTTGTAGTGCACCACCTTGTGGTGCATCCGGATGTAAATCTATATAAAAACCTATGCAAATGCATCCCCAAGTAGTATTTCTTGTCAAATATGAACTCGAGAAACTCTTGGAAGCTAACTTTATCTAACATAGTTCTTGTATCCAAGAAAACCCTAACATCAAGATATGCACAAACTTCTAAGACCATAACAAGGATTTTCCCAAAGATGACTTTCCCTTGGCAAATATAGACATGATTGTTGATTCTATGATAGGGCATGAAATGCTCTCTTGAATGGATGGATTTTTGGTTATAATAAAATACGTATTGTTGAAGGGGATCAACATTAAATGACATTTACTACACCATGGGCCACCTTCTTTTTAAGGTCATGCCTTTTGACTTGAAAAATGTCGGTGCCACCTATCAACGAGCAATGACTTTCATCTTCGATGATATGTTACATGATATCATGGAAGATTATGTTGATGATATATAAGGAAAATAAAAACATGAATAGGGAATCTAGGTGTGTTGAGACACATTTTTGATAGATTATGTGAGTATAACGTTCCTCTTAAACCAAATAAATATGTGTTCGTGGTAACCTATGGTAAATTTTTATGGTTTATTGTCTCACGAGAGGCATAGAAGTGGATTCTCAGCCAAAATTCAAATCCATTATGGAAATTCCTCCTCCTTAAAACCTTAAAAATTACACAGACTTCAAGGAAAATAAAAATCAATTTGGCATTTCATATCACAATTGGCGATAGTTGCCATCACTTCAAACCATTACTCAAGAAATATCCACAATTCAATCTGGAACCATGATTATCAAGACTCTTTAGCTAAATTAAAAGAATACCTCTCTATCCCACATGTTCTTATGTTACCATTCTAGCCGATAAACCCATGTTTCTTTATACATCTACCCTTGAACATGTCATAGGAGCTCTGTTAGCACAACATAACGATCCAACAAAATAATAGGTTGTATATTACCTTATTTGAACACTTATTGAGCATGGAGTACGTTATTCTCAAATAAAAAAATTATGATTATCTGTCTCCTTTACATTCCATAAGTTACGTCATTACTTGTGATCACACAAATAAGTTGATCACCAAGATTGATCTTCTCAAATATCTCTTATACCGATGCATTCTCACGGGAAGAATGTCTAGTTGGGTTGTAAGTACTTAGTGAATTTGATGTCAAGTTTTTTCCATAGAAGGAAATTAAAGAATAGGCCCTTTCGAGACTCAACTTGCCGAGGCACCCCTTCCAAGCTCAAAACAACTTCATTTTTCTTTTCCGATGAAGATCTTACGCACATAGACATTGCGCTATCTTGGACTCTATTTTTTATGGATGTTGTAATCTCCATGGCTCAGGGGTTGACATTTTTCTTATCACACGTAATGGACACGTTATCCCCAAATAATTTCGATTAGCATTCCAATGTACCAAAAATATTGTAGAATATGAAGCTTTAATTGCAGGATTAAAACTAGGTATATCTTGGAATCTTATAGAATTAGCTGTATTTGGTGATTGTTTACTTATCAAGAAACAAGTTACCGATCAATACTAGGTCAATTATGAAAAACTCATCCCATATAAGTGATGGTGGATAGTCTTCAAAGCTATTTTTGATTAATTATCTTTGATCAAATCCCCAAAATTTGTACTAATTTTGTTGATGATATAGAAACCATTGGATCCCCTGTTAGAAATCGCTTCTAGTCACCTATGACACATTTTCTCATAGAACATCTCTTAATTCCTACCTATTACCTTCCTAAAAAAACTATGATATGCAAAATTGTGTTAGGAATTAGTGAACAAATATGCAGAAACAATTCCTCAAATCACAATAGTAGGAAACAATATAGCATAATTATCCTTGCGTAAATATAACATCATAAACAAATAATACACAAAAGAAGATGAAACAAGATTTAACGTGGTTCACCCAATGTGGGCTATGTCCATAAAGAACTTGCTCGATTTTATTATCAACAACAAGTAAAACAACTCTCACAGTCTTCTCTTAGTTATGAACTCACAACAAAATTTCAAAGATGCTAAACCACATCTAAACCACAATTGACACTCAATTTCTTAACCTTGATCACTAAGACTCAAGACCTCTTGAACACTCAAGATATCTTCAAGATACCCTAACACCTCTATTTATAGGATTACAATCCTTTTAAGAAGTCCTAAAGCCAACCCTAGAAGTTTGAAATTCATGATCTTTCATCTTCCCATGGATGAAAAAAATTCATGACGATGATAGCTAATTAACAACAACATCACATCAACCTAACAACAACCTCAAAACAATCTAAAACAGATGATTGCATAAGGCTCGATGTCTCCAAACATAATTGTGTGAACTCCAACACTTCAATACCGATTGGAGAAGGCCAAAAATAGGCTCTGTGGAGTATTTAGAACCGTTCTTTTCTTGTGGATCCCATTTACCGAAGAGTAATCAAGAAATTAATTCTTGTAATGTTTTCCTCCATTATCCGACTTGAGACATTTCAAATTGAGACTGTTTCATTCTCAACCAAGGTTTTCCATCTTTTGAAATTTTAAAACACATCGATATATTTCTAATGCAATATACCCAAACTTTTCTAGTTGCATCATCAATGAAAGTGATGTAATAACATGAACCACCAATAGAGTTTACCTTAGCTGGCCGCATACATATGTATGCACTAACTCTAATTTACCCTTCTTCTGGTAGGTCCAACCTTGAGGAATGTCACCCTTTTGTTTCCATAAACACAAGTCCTCACAAAAGTCCAAATCCTCCTTTAATCTAGAAAACCTATCCTTTATCATCTGCATGCTCTTTTGAATCATATGACCGAGTCTCTGGTGCCACAAAGTTACATCTCCATCTGCAACAACTAAATTGTAATAATCATCTTCATTGGTTAAATACAAAAACCATTTTTCTTACCTTTGCAACCACAAGAGATCCTTGGTAACCTTCCAAGAATCCACTATAAAACTGAGCTGCACAACTGACCATCACCCCCGACCCTGCTGATATCAAGTTTTACCTCAACTTAGGCACATGCATGATGTCGTTAAGTAGCCATGTGTTCCCATTCTACATTTTTATCTAAACACAACCTTTCCCTACTATGATGCACGGTTCATCATCACCAAGATATACTGTCCAAAATCAGCTTGAACAAAATTATTAAAGTAATGTCTATGTGGGGTGGCATGGAAAGAAGCCTGAATCTAACACCCAAGATTCAACAATATTATCTAAATAAAGAATTAAGACATCCGAAAAACATCACCTACTCCCAAATTTACCTCTTTAGTTTCCTCCTTCTTGTTCTTCTTATCCTGAAGAGCCCAAAAATCTTTCTTAGCATGACCAACCTTCCCAAAGTGCCAACATTCTAACTTACTCTTGGACTTTGACCTTCCATGATCATTCGACTTCTCATGGTTACCTTTCCCTCTATTCTTTTGTCTCCCTCTTCTCTCCACTTTGTTAAAGCATTTCCAAAAGTAGAAGAAACTCCGATGCTCTTCCTTTGCATTTCCTTTCTTAGGATCACACCTATTACATCCTTAAACTTTAGCTTTAAATTATTAGAGACTAAATTAATTACAGCCATAACCAAGCTATCCTAAATGTACCTATCTAGAAGGAGCAGCGAAAAATCAACAAAGCCACGACCTCATCATCAAAGTCAATTTTTACCGAGTTTAAAATACTCACAACCATATTAAATTCATTCAAACGATCAACAACAACAACCATTCTCAAAAATATTCATATAAAATGAATTTCTCATCAAAAATTTTATTAGAGGTGGAGGGTTTTTCATATAACTTCCCCAACACACTCATCAAACCTTTTGTGGTCTTCTCTGCGATATGTTTAAAGCTACTAAAGATGCAAGGCATAACCGAACTACCCCAAGCACCTTTCTATCCAACAACTCCCAATTCTCATCCAACATGGCTATAGGTTTCTTTCCTTTTCTAGAAAAGGAACATGGAGGTCCTTCGATATAAGTAATCCTCTATTTGGATCTTCAACAAACCAAAGTTCGCCCATTGAAATTATAAACCCTCGATCTGCCCTCATCCGCCATAGCTCACACTCAAGCTAAACTTTCCCTGTGATTTACCACTTCAGCAAAGAACCACCAAAGCTATGATACCAATTGTTAGGAATTAGTGAACAAATATACGGAAACAATTCCTCAAATCAAAGAAGTAGGAAACAATATAATGTAATTATAATTGTAGAAATATAACAACATAAATAAATAATGCACAAAATAAGACAAGACAAGATTTTACATGGTTCACCCAATGTGGGCTACATCCACCAAGAACTTTCTCAGATTTTATTATCAACAAGAGTAAAACAAATCTCACAGTCTTCTCTCAGTTATGAAATCACAAAGAATTTCAAAGATGTTAAACCACATCTAAACCGCAATTGACACTCCATTCCTTAACCTTGATCACTAAGACTCAAGACCTCTTGAACACTTAATATTTCTTCAAGATACCCTAACACCTCTATTTATAGGATTACAATCCTTTCAAGAAGTCCTAAAGCCGACCCTAGAAGTTTTAAATTCATGATCTTTCATCTTCCCATGGATGAAAAAAATTGTCATGACGTTGATAGCTAATTAGCATCAACGTCACAATAACCTCACAAAAATCTAAAAATAGATGATTACGAGAATGCTCTTGAAGTCTCCAAACTTAATCGTTCAAACTCCAACACTTCAATATTGATTAGAGAAGACCAAAAATAGGATCCACACCCCAAAAATCATGGTTCCAAATAACCCTTGGTACCATGATCTTTATACCTTCATTTTTGATAAAACATTTCCTACCGACATAAAACCAATGCATAAACGTGTTTTAGCACAACGTGCCTCTTATTACACCATTTTAGCAAAAAAAAAATTAATGAGGAAATGATGGCACCCTCGATCGATGTCTTAATTAGGAAGAAACCTCGAGTGTCCTAAGCTTGAAGTTCATTATGGTATCTATGGAACATACATGATTGGTATAGCCTTAGCCAAGAAAATCGTCACGAGTTGGATATTATTGGCCCACCATGGAAAGTGATGCATGCCTTTTTTCAAATAATGTCAAGCATGTCAAAAGTATGGAAATATTATTTGTGCACCTTCCCAAACATTGGAATCTATAACCAAACCATGGCCCTTCTCTCAAAGGGGACTTGACCTCATTGGTAAAATCATACCAACATCATCCGATGGACATAAGTTCATCATTACCGCTACCAATTACTTCACTAAATGGGTGGAATCTATGCCTCTCACCTATATTACCGATAGCCAAATATTGAAATTCATTTTTAATATTCTCATTTTTGATTTGGTATTTTATCTGCTCTAGTTACGAATAATGACAAATCATTTAAAAACCAAGATGTAAAAGACCTAGCCAAACATTTTCACATCAAACTTAAGTGGTCCACTCCATACTACCCTCAGGGTAATGGTCAATTAGAAGAAACCAACAAGACTTTAAAATCCATGATGGAAAAATTGTCATCACCCATGGACGTAATTAACATACTCAAATTTACTCCGCTCTTTGGCTTCTGTACATCTTACCACATGCCCTACCGAAGCCACCCCATATTCCCTTGTTTATGGTTATGAATCCATTTTACCTATTGAGATAGAACTCCCATCATTGAGAATCTCCATTAAATATCTAATTACGGGGATGAATACCAATAGTCACGACTTCAAGAACTTGAGTTTCTCAATGAAAAATGACATAATGCCATCAATCATCTTCAAGTCTATCAAAAACAATTGCAACATAGTTATCATTATAAGATAAGACCCGAGAGAATTCAAAAATGGTGACCTCGTTTTAAAAGAAAATCAAAATAATACCACTAAAGAGCGATAAAAACAAGGAAAAATTGAGCCTAATTGGTTGGGAGCCTATGTAATAACAACCAAATTTGGCTCGGAACCTATAAGTTAGCCCTTTGAATATGGTCAAGAACTTGATGAACCAATGAATGTAGTTCATTGTTACTTCTATTTAACTTATCTCTACGAATAATTTAAAGTTATTCATTTCCATTGGTATGTATTCTCATTATCGCAATCATATATTCATATTTATCATCATGAGATAGGTGCTAACATAGATCCTATTAAGTCTTGTGAGTATCATACTTCTTATAATATCTCCCATTTTCGGTCGCTTTTGCATATAGTCATACCTAGAAACTTATTGATGGTAATATATTCCCTTCAAATAAATTCTCTCTTTCATAACAAAGCTCTAAACATTTTTACCCATTTCGTTTGATCGTCCATCTTAGAATTTGGTGTTGAACCCTTTCATCCTAATAGTCATGTTGGGATGAGATTGGGAAGTGACGTTCCTTCCCAAATACAAAGAACTATTATAAAATTCCATCAATTCAATAAATTATGAATAATTCATTATCACATCTTTCGTCCTTCATAGTCTTTGGTGTTGAGCTCACACTTCTTCTTGGTAGTTGGAGACTCGGGAATGGAGGAAGGTGCCCTTTCTCACCTATGTTTTGTCTTCGGTGATGAGCCCTTGCTTCTCACTGGTAGCATGGGGCAAGGCATAGGGAGTCATTTCAAGAATACAAAATCTTATAAATCGATGAGCTTTACAATTATATAATCCCCAAAGAAGTGATTTAGATGCCTAAGTGAAGAGAGAACTATCCCTTCACCTCATATCTTACCAATCAGCAGGCCACGTAATTGTCTAAGTCTAGTATGTGACTCATAGAGTGAAATCCATTTTTGAAACTGGTTCAATAACGTTAAGAAGAATTGAGTCATAATTTCCCAAAGGGATTGTTGTTAGCATTTGTCTCTATATTCATTATCCACCTCCTGTTTCCTTCTTGATTCTCAATGATGATCGCTCACATCTTACTAGTTTTGTGGAGTCAAGAATGGAGCTAAACTTCTTTCATCATAGCATCACTAGCATATCTCCTCGTCAAAGGAATGATAATTTGTGTTATTTAGAGCATGAGTTACCATAAGGAACATGGTACATATAGACAATATCTGGTTTATCACCTCTCCAAATAAGTCGCAATATGGTCCATAAATTACCAACGGTGTAAAATTTAAAAATCAAAAACATTCAAAAATCATCAAAAATCCAAAACATTAAAAAATCATCAAAAATCGAAAAACATTCAAAAATTGTCACAAATATGAAAACATTGGAAAGAATCATCAAAAATCCAAAAACGTTAGAAACAATTTAAGAATCAAAAACATTTAAAAATCTCCCAAATTTGTAAAAAAATTAAAAAAATAAAAAACATTAAAAAAACAAAACAAAAAAAGAATTTACTCACCTATGTTTTTCCTTTGGTGATGAGGCTTTGCTTCTACTTTGGTAGCATGGGGCAAGGCATAGGGAGTAATATCAAGAATACAAAATCTTATAAATCGCTTGCCAGGCTTACTGATTAAATAATCCCCAAAGAATTAATTTAGATTCCTAAGTGAAAAGAGAACTATCCCTTCACCTTATATCTTACCAATCAATGAGCCACGTAATTTTCTAAGTCTAACACATGACTCATGAGTGAAATCCATTTTGAAAGCTGGTTGATGACATTAAGAAGAATTGAGTCATCATTTCTTAAAGGGTTATTTCTAGCATCTATATCTATATTCATTATCCACCTCTGCGTCCTTCCGGATTCTCGGTGATTAGCCCTTGCATCTTACTAGTTTTGTTGAGTCAAGAATGGAGCTAGACTTATTTTCATGATAACATCACCAACATATCCTTCGATGGAATGAGAATTTGTGTTATTCGAGCATGAGTTACCATGAGGAAACGGTATGTACAAACAATATCCTGGTTTATCACCTCTCCAAATAAGTCTGCATTCTGGTCCATAAATTGCCAACAATAGTGTAAAAATCCTATAATCCTAAAACATTTAAAAATCATCAAAAATCCAAAAAAAATCGAAAATCGTCAAAAATACAAAAACATTGGAAAAAATCGTCGAAAATAAAAAAACATTAGAAACAATTTAAAAATTCAAAAACATTGGAAAATCTCCAAAACTTTTAAAAATAAAAACATTAAAAACAAAACAAGGCAAAAAAATAAGTTACTCGCCTATGTTTTCCTTTTTCCCGTGATAAGCCCTTACTTCTCACAGTAAAGTAGCGTGGGAGCAAGGCATAGGGAGACATAACAAGAATACAACATCTTATAAATATGATAGGGCTTAAAATTATAAAATCCCCAAAGAAGTAATTTAGATGTCTAAGTGAAGAGAGAACTATCCCTTCACCTCATATCTTACCAATCAAGTGAGGCCACGTAATTTTCTAAGTCTAGCACATGACTCATAGATTGAAAGCCATTTTTGAAACCGGTTCAGTGATGTTAAGAATAATTGAGTCACAATTTCCTAAAGGGATTGTTGTTAGCATTTTTCTCTCTATTCATTATCCACCTCCTGCATCCTTCTTGATTCTCGGTGATGAGCCCTCACATCTTACTAGTTGTGTGGAGTCAAGAATGGAGCTAGACTTCTTTTCATCATAGCATCACCAACATATCCTGCCAATGGAATGATAATTTGTGTTATTCAAATCATGAGTTACCATGAGGAACATGGTACATATGGACAATATCCTGGTTTATCACCTCTCCAAAAAGGTCTGCATTCTGGTCCATAAATTGCCAAAAATAGTGTAAAAATCCAAAAATCTAAAAACATTCGAAAATCGTCAAAAATCCAAAAACATTAGAAAATCGTCACAAATCCAAAAACAATGGAAAAAATGGTCAAAAATACAAAAACATTAGAAACAATTTAAAAATCCAAAAACATTGGAAAATCTTCAAAACTCAAAAAAATAATAAACAAAAAAACATGTAAACTCCACAAAATTGCAAAAAATATAACAAAATTAAGCACAATTCATCCTTTTGAACTATTATCCCCAACAAATTTTTCAATCACCTTATGACTATCAAATTCAAACTTCTCCTCATGTAAATCCTCGCTTGGGCAAATCTAGATCTCATTGCTTCCTTATTTGAGGAAAATGATCAAATCCTTTTTCTATCCTTGTACCCCTACTTGGGGGCACATCCGATCACTCCTCACTTTGTGGAACACGTTAGGGACATGTTTATGTGTTCTTGTGTTGCATTATTAGTTACAATTTATTAATTACTTTCTTGTATCTTGATATATTACAGGGGGCATCTTGATTTTATGTATCCTGGTGTTCTCTCTAATATACTTATGTTATTTGATTATATATCATCTTTGGGAATCATACTTTCTTGATGTCCTCTGTCTATGCTCTCTTTCATTTTCATATTGTACAAGGAATTTTACTTTCTTGATGGCTTCTATCTATGCTCTCTTCCACTTGCATATTGTAATTGGGGCATCAAACCTTTTTTCATGGCCCATGTCTATGCTATCACGCATATTATAGTCTAGTCATCCTGATATTTTATATCATGATGCATCTTGTTATGTGTTATATTAAAATTAAGATGCTTTTCATCACATGAGTATCTTCCTACATGATAAACATCTTAATTTTCACCCCATTCATTCACCCATACTAAAACATTCCCGAGTTTGGGAATCCCTATCAGGTCACAATTGCAGTTTGCGAATCCTACTTGAAGATCTTTCTCAAGTAGCATTCACTATCTAGAAGATCCTCCTCCCCACCATGATCACCATATATTTGATCCATTCATTCTCGCTCCTCATTTTTACTCCTCCGCCACTTATCCCCATATTACACTTCTCACCATTCATGTCCCCTCTCACTCATTTTTCTTCTTCTTTTCACCCTTCTACTTCCCACTTGATAGTCTTACTTAATAACCCCTTATATATGGGATACTCAATGGAGATTTACTCTATCCCTAATATCTTCCCACTTTAGAAGCTTATCCACCACCTCCCCTCTCATCAAACAACAATCACCACCACACACATCTTCCCATTTCACCTCTCCTTCTTCTCATTCTCACATCATTACTCTCACCATGCAGGAACCCCAATTAAGGATTACCTCTCACACTCTCCACCCTCCACTACATATATTCCTTCATCCATTCATGTTACACTCCTTTGTTTCCTTTCTTCCTTGTTATCACCTCCTCTCGTCTCCTCTTCCACTTAGGCATACATCACTCACTCTTTTCTCATCCTTCCCCAAATCTGTCTTTTGCCTGGTCATCCTACTTACACACTCTTGTAGTATGGAAAATTCACTTGAGGGTTCCCCTTCAGTCCATTTTTTCATACCCTATTCCCACCAACTCTATCATCATTCTTCTTCTTCTTCAGCTTGGTGATCTTACTTAACCATTCCGCCGCATGGAAATCTTACTTAAGAATTCCTCTTAAGGTTGATCTGCTCTATGGACTTTCCCCATCCCATCATATTTCCCATATCTTATTTCTCCTACCTTTCGTCGTGATCATCTTCTTCAACCAACCATTCCACCCTTATACCCAATACAATTTTGTCTTTCTCCTCGCATATCATCCTGTCGGTTTAGTGATCTTGCAAAACCACTCATGCGGCATGATGATCTTACTTAAGAGTCTCTTTTAAGCATGAAATGTCATCTTTCACTTACCCATCACTCTATATTCTCACTATCCATATTTTCTCTTCATTACCCATCATCACATCTTCTTACCACCACTATAACCATCCTCTTCTTAGCAATCTTACTTAAACACTCGCACGGCATGATGATCTCACTTAAGAGTCCCTCTTAAGGATGATCCGTCTTCTTGCCTTCCCAATCACTACACATCCTCACTCTTCACTTTTTCTTGGAATTACCCATCATCACATCCTCTCACCTCCTCTTCCATTCACGTAAACAACACTTCTCTCTCACCCACTTGTCATCTCTAGTGTCACTCACTTGACAATATTACTTAACCACTTCCGTCACATGGCGAGTCTTATGTCGTGGTCCTCCTTACGCTAAAATCATCATTTTGAACTTTTCCCTCACCTCATTCTTTGCTCACATTGTTGATCGCTTCTTCCACCTTGTCTCTCCTACCAAACACACTTTCCTCCTACCATTATCCTTTCTCCACCTATCATATCACAACATATGTCTAATATCTTCCACCTATAATCATGTTCTTCTCCCCCATTTTCCCCTTCTTGA
This sequence comes from Taxus wallichiana var. yunnanensis, assembly GCA_018340775.1. Taxonomy (NCBI): domain Eukaryota; kingdom Viridiplantae; phylum Streptophyta; class Pinopsida; order Cupressales; family Taxaceae; genus Taxus; species Taxus wallichiana. The sequence goes on along the minus strand of CM031237.1, from coordinate 63,776,256 downwards.
TCCATCACCCTTTATATCGTTTCTTCCCATTCTTTTCATGTCTTGTTTCTTCATCCTCACCTCATTCATCCTCATCTTCCACATCCTCTCCTTGCTTTCACCTAGTCCCAACTCATCCCTCACATTTTCTTTACTCTTTCCACTTCATCTTCTCAAATTCTCCCACATCTCTACCCACACACTTATTCGCCATTGTTGTTAACATTCCTCTAACATTATTTCATCATCATCTTCTATTCCCACGCTAATAATTGTTAGTGGACTTTCCCTAAAAATCATCAATCCTCATTCCGCACAACCTCATTCACTCCCTTGGACCTTCTATAGTTTCCCTTCATTCCTTCCTTCCTCTAGGCCCACCACTCATTGTTAGTGGGCTTTCCCTAATGTCCCTTTGTTGGTGTTACCCTTTCCAATCCTTATTACCTTTCTCCCTTTCTTCATTTTTTCTCTCATCCTTCCCCACCACTGATTATTAGTGGACTTTCCCTAATGTCCCCTCATTGGCATCGACTCTTCTATCCCCCATTATATTTTCTCTCCTATTCTTTTCCCCACTACCACCCTTTCTTGTCGTCTCCTCCCCACCTCTCCATATTCCCTTCACCCTCTTCAATATCTTTCTGTATTCATCATACATCCTTTTTCTATTTTCTCATAATCCTAGTAGCCTCATTTCATACATCTCGCATTTTTGTAATCTGTGTCATTCCTTCCCTTTTTCTTCTCTTTACATTCCTCATACTGTTCACTTTACACTTATTATCCCCATTACGTATTCCATTCCTTCTACATAATTTTCTCTCGTCATCCTCTTCTCTCTCCCACCCCTCCTCTAATTTCACTTCCTCTCGTATCAACTTCTTCCCCTTTTTACATCATGTTTGCTCCTTACTTCCCCATCGATAACCTAGCTCTTAGTGTTGTCCAGTCATTTTTATCATTCCACCCTCCACATGCATCTCCGTATGGCTTGTTCCATATCCTTTGCCTTGGTCTTTCTCATAAAGATATGGTTCTTTCAATCTTCTCCATGTATTTATTCTATCCTCCTTTCATCTCCCCTAATTTTCACGTTTCTTCTTACCACCTCTCCTTTTCTCTACCACCCCTACCTTTTCATTCATTTTGTACCTGTTTCTCTTCTTTTCTCTACTCTTTTTCACACTTTCCTTTCCCCTCATAGTTTCTTTTTTTTCTCCATTCTACTTCTTCTTTCGTCCTCTTTCAATTTTTCATCGATTTTACCCCCTACTCCCACCTCGTCTTCTCCTTCTTATTTATCTTTCCCTGTTTCTTTCTTTTCTCAGCTCTATCATTTCTTTCACTTTCATGCATCCCTCTTTATTATCTTTGTTGCTTCCTTCATTTGGCACATCTCTCTATTTCATAACTTCACCCTCTACTCTGTCATTTTCCTGTCTTCTCCTTGTTTGTCCTTCATTATTCCCTTCTTCCCCTATCATCCGTCTCTCTTATTCTTTTCTACCTCTTTCATTCCTTTTTCTCCCTCCCCTATCTCCATAACCATTCACCTCTCTTACTCTTCTCATAACTGTTAGAGTAAGTATTTACCTTAGCTCATGTTCACCTAGGTACTTTATTTACCTTTATTGTATTTATCCTCACCCACTTATGTGTGTGGATATTTTTTATCTTATTTAGATATTAGGAGATATTATCTAGTTGTTAGGTATAGTTCTTTCCTTGATCTATGGTATTGACTAGATCCTTGATGTCTAGTTCTCTCCTAAATCTATGGTCTTGACTAGTTCTTTGATGACTAGTTATTTCCTTGATTTATGGCTTGATCTATGACCTTGAATGGTTCTTAGATTGTTATTCCTTGCCTATTTAAGCAAGACCCATTCTCAATGTATTGCATTGAGTTCCATAATAATATATGATATTGCTTCTCATTTATTTGCAAAGGTTTATGTAAAGTTATTAAAGCGAATTATTTTCATCTTATTGATCATGGTGTTTAATTAGCATCTCGTGTTCTTGGCTTGGTATGATATGGTATCATTCCTTTTATGGTATCGTGAGCTACATGACTTGTCGTCACACCAAAAGCTCAAACTTATGGTGGAGAGGGATCTCATCATGTTAATCAGCTGCTACGCCAATACCCTCCCACACGATGGAGCCGGGTATACACCCAATCAGGCCCAACGACATATTAAGAGGAAGTGACACTGGAATTTCCCGGGAGGTCACCCATCCCAAAACTACTCTGGGGGCGGCATGCTTAATTGGCTAGTATCAGAGATGCACGATTGCCATCACACCAAAAGTTCGAACTTTTGGTGTGACGGCAAGTCATGCAGCTCTGATACCATGAAAGGAACGATACCATATCGTACCAAGCCAAAAACATGATGATAATTAAACACCACGATCAATAAGATGAAAGTAATTCACCGTAATAACTTTACATAAACCTTTGCAAACAAATGAGAAGCAATATCATATATTATTATGAAACTCAATGCAATACATTATGTTTGGTGTTTTTTTGCACTTTCAACATCATTCCGTTGATAGTCTCCTTATATGGAGCTATTCTGGTGAAACCCAATGTCAGTTGTTTTTAGTTTTGTGATCAAGTAGTGGATTCAGACCACAGTGCACACCAAACTTCTTCAACATTGTACAAGTTTTTTTGAGCCGAGCTTCTTGGGATGCCTTGGAGTGGGTCTTTACTCTCTTTACTTTGTTGTTACTAGTTTTGGGTACCTTGTGGTGTCCTTTTTTTCCCAGTTATTGTACATGAGTACCTCATCAAAGGCCTAGTTATCAGGACTCATACTATGGACATGCCACTTCTATTTTAGCCCCTAGCTTCACTTGAGGGGGTGTTAGAGTAGGTATTTACCTTAGCTCATGTTCACCTAGGTACTTTATTTACCTTTATTGTATTTATCCTCACCCACTTATGTGTGTGGATATTTCTTTTATCTTATTTAGATATTAGGAGATATTATCTAGTTGTTAAGTATAGTTCTTTCCTTGATCTATGGTATTGACTAGATCCTTGATGTCTAGTTCTCTCCTAAATCTATGATCTTGACTAGTTCTTTGATGACTAATTATTTCCTTGATTTATGGCTTGATCTATGACCTTGATGGTTCTTAGATTGTTATTTCTTACCTATTTAAGAAAGGCCCATTCTCAATGTATCGCATTGAGTTCCATAATAATATATGATATTTCTTCTCATTTATTTGCAAAGGTTTATGTAAAGTTATTCGTGAATTAATTTCATCTTATTGATCATGGTGTTTAATTATCATCTGTGGTTGTTGGCTTGGTAGGATCGGTATTGTTCCTTTCATGGTATCGAAGAGCTAGAGATTGTTGTTAAGATCTCGCTGTAGAATTTTATTTTGAAAATAAATTATTTGTGTAATCATATATTTGGGATTTGGCCGTATTTTGTTGTTGCATGCATTTTGATGGAAAACAGAGGCTTCCATTGGATCCGTATATGGCGTGAAAACCCTAAGATTGGATGTCAAACTTAGTCATTTTTTTGTTGTTGCAGAGAAGCACATTGGTTCACCTCGGGATTCGTGCCCACCAGAAAAGAAATCATGGGATTTTTTTTTGGGTCTGTTGGATTTTTTGAGATCTACACAGGGAATTTTTTTGTTGAATGTGAATTTCTCAAAAACACACTAAGCACACCCCAAAATAGTAAGATGTGCAAACACCCATTAAAATCCTTAGCCCTTAGTCATATGGTATGGTCATATGAGGGCTTACAACTTGTGATTCCTACTAAGTAGGTGCTTAACTTCAGCCCCTTTAATTTTATTTGTGTGGTGAAGGCAACAACATTTTACTTTGTTTTAGTGGCACCTAAAATAAATAACAGAGCAAAATATTAAAAAGCTTGTAACTTTTGATCGATAACTCGGTTTTGAGTGCCGTTTTTTGCAAAAGTGATTTTTTTTCGTGATCTTTCCATTGGAGTTATTTATTTTAAGACTTACAATATACTTATAAAGTGCAAAATATGGAGGAGTGTTGTAATCAATTGTGGACGTAATTTCGGTTCAGCCCGATGTCCTAAATTTTAAGGAGTTACAAAACTTGTACCCATCATGGATTATGAGAATGATATGATTTTCTCTGAAGTATGTGGACTTCAAGAGGATATTGTAAAATTTTTGGAAGAAAATAGATCGCTCAAGAAACAAAATTCTCTTCTACAATCACTCATTCACGATAAGGATACAATAATACACTCCTTGTAGAACATACTTGCTAGCTTACAACATCACCATCATATTGTAGACAACCATATCCATGCTCCTATTCTACTTATAGTTGTTACTCTTTGTACCCCATCGACATTGATATGCCAGTGCTTTGAGCCTGAACATGCTTTTGATGCTTCTAAACCTATGAGGTTATTGTGCATGCTCTTCCACATCTCATGTTTATTACAAGTATCACATGTTGTGTATCCTACTTTTACTGCTCGTGCATGGGTCTCACTAGTGAGTCATTATCGCGACATTCACAGTGGTATTGTTTCCTTTCTTCCACATGTTAAGTGGAATTCTCATCATGACATTGGTTTTTGAGCAGATACTTCATTGAGATCACACATTGATAGAGCTCCTTTTTTGTTTGCTCGACTCTTTTTGAGGATCATGAGCAACACATGAGTTTTACACCTTCAATCGAGATTGAGAAACCCGAGATTCCAATTTGTCGACATGATCAACCTGACACACATTCTGATGTTCTTTTGTATGCACCCATTGTGCATTTTGTACTAAGTCATATGCAGGCATCTTCTTCATCCATCCGTGTTGATTTGGGGTGGATATCTGATCACTCATGGAGACAACATAGGAATTCATTAAGAGGACTCTACAGGCATGGATCCTCCACCATTCGGCCTCTTGCTCCACTTTCTATACCTTCTGCATTGTGATGCTTCTTGTTTTGAGCATTTTTCTTTAGCAGTGTAGTGTATCTCTTATTTGTTGAGAGATTTTGTATCCGTATGTTCGAAACTTTTGGCATGTTGATGAAAGTATCTCTTATGGGGGAGCTATTCGGTGGAGCCCATTGTTAGTTTGTTAGTGTTCGAGTAGTTTTTTTGACAACTCATATAGATTTCAGTAGCACCACTCCACCCATTCAGCAAGATGAGAGGGTGTGGTGCTGATCTTGCTTCTTCAGTGTTTCGTGTCCTTACCTTGTTACCTTGGCTTTAATTGGATCATGACACTCTGGAGTTTGTTTCCTTGCCTTGTTGTTTTGTTTATTGTTCTTCGATCGTGGCACACCTATTTGCAGCTTGATTGATTTTTTTTTTTTTTTTGCACTTTCGACATCACTCGTTGACAATCTCTTTGTATGGAGCTATTCTGGTAGAGCCCAGTGTTAGTTATTTTTGAGTTTTGTAATCGAGTAGTGGATTCATACCATAGTGCACACCAAACTTCTTCAATATTGTATGAGTTTTTAAGCCGAGCTTCTTGGGATGCCTTGGAGCAGGTCTTTACTCTCTTTACTTTGTTTTTATTGGTTTGGGTACCTTGTGGTGTCCCTTTTTCCCGGGCTTATTGTACATGAGTACCTCATCAGGCCTAGTTGTCGGGACTCATACTATGCACATGCCACTTCTTTTTGGCCCCTAGATTCACTTGAGGTGGGGTGTTAGCGTAAGTATTTACCTTAGCTCATGTTCACCTAGGTACTTTATTTACCTTTATTGTATTTATCCTCACCCACTTATGTGTGTGGATATTTATTTTATCTTATTTAGATATTAGGAGATATTATCTAGTTGTTAGGTATAGTTATTTCCTTGATCTATGGTATTGACTAGATCCTTGATGTCTAGTTCTCTCCTAAATCTATGGTCTTGACTAGTTCTTTGATGACTAGTTATTTCCTTGATTTATGGCTTGATCTATGACCTTGACTGGTTCTTAGATTGTTATTCCTTGCCTATTTAAGCAAGGCCCATTCTCAATGTATTGCATTGAGTTCCATAATAATATATGATATTGCTTCTCATTTGTTTGCAAAGGTTTATGTAAAGTTATTCTGGTGAATTACTTTCATCTTATTGATAGTGGTGTTTAATTAGCATCTGTGTTCTTGGCTTGGTACGATCCGTATCGTTCCTTTCATAATCAACCCCAATCCTATTCATTCCCTTTTCTCTTTCCCATCAGATCCTCCCACACACCCTCACACCTAACATTCAAGGATGATTGAATCCTTTCTCCATTTGTGTTGTGCGGTTATTCCAATCTCTTCCACCCCATTATTTTCCTCTTCTCCACATAATTGATCTCTCCTCTCTTTGAGAGTTTGCGCCATATATTTCATTCTCGTTAGCCCTCTCAAGGGGGCATCATCACATCTATTCACAATCACATCTTCTATGACTTTTTTTCCTTAGAGGATACCATGACATCCGTCACTCACCACCTTCTATTCTCCTTAACAAACATTCTCTCTAATTGTTTTCCTTAGAAAAGGTAGATTGAATTTTTCCCCATCTCGTCTACTTTCTTTGAAAGGACACTAATTTCATAGTCAGAAAGTGCCCACTTTCCGTGACACTTGTTTAGATAATCGATCGATCTCATTTTGGACATTATTATGTTTTGATTTATTATGATGTGTAGATGTTAGACCCTAGATTATTATGGACCTTGATTCAATTAGCATGGATAATGATCATTAGATACATTATTATATATGAATGATGACATACTGTTGACATTGACATATTAGTGATGTTGATTTTAGACTTGTGACATTTGATAGTATGAGTATCTCTAGTATACTGATTCGTTGGATGATGATATAGTTGTAAATTAAATTAAAATGATAATGTTGAATTAATGATATTGTTTTGATTTGTGTGTTTAGATGATTTTGAAATATTGTTTATATCATTTTGGATGTCTAGTGTGGCCATGACACCGAAGGAGGTATTTGTATTTTGTAGGTTAACAATCACAACAATGTCGAGGATTGGAGACTAACCATATTGAAATTCTGGATGAAATCAACAAGGTCACCATGGTAAGCGTGTTATGAGTTGTGTGTGTGTGTGTTATGTTAGGACTTCCTGTGGAGGGATTTACATTATATGTGACCATGGGATATATGTGTTTTATTTATGTGTTCCCTTTACTATTGTTGTATGTAATTTTAATTGTAATGTGTTATTTTATTATTTAATTTAAATGTGATAGTTTTAATGTGATAATCATATAGTTAAAACTTTATTTAAATTTAATTGGGATGTGGAATGTAAGTAATAAAGTGTTGTCTTAATTATTAATTAAATTGGATTTATGTCATGTATAACCATATGTTAAATAAATAAATCATTATGTCAAAAGAATGTAATAAATGAAGTCATAGGTATTAATGCATGTTGTAAGAATGTGTAAGTGATGTGTAAGTTGTGTAAGTCAGATTTTGGAGTGTAGAACACTCCATCCTCAATGGAACTCGAATTTTTCCTTGAGGGCTGCATTTTGAGGCTTGTGGGACAAGTTAAACTTGTCCCACACCTCTTAAAATCATCCACCAACCATACCTATGGTTTTGGAGTCAAAATTAATCTTTTAATTGTATTTTGAAATGACTATGTGTAAGTCTTTATTGCACTTTACTTACAAATTTTTAATTCTAGTCCTTGTTAAAGTATGGGTTAATCTTTGAGTGTGTAAGTTTCTTGTCATCTCCATTTATTGTGATTTATTTGTGAAGTTGACTTTCTTTTTTGGGGGTTGAGTAAGAATGATGTGGCATCCCACTTGGAATCCACATCATCCTCTCCCTCCCTCTCCTTTAAAATTTGAATTCTTCCCTTGTTTAAGGTTGTTGAAACTTTGCTTTTTCCTCCTTGGGTCGAATTTTATTTGCTGTTGGAGCTTGCTTTGAGGAAGGAGTTGGAAATTCTTTTGCATGCTTATACCTTGTTGTTTTGGGACTGCATTTTGAGCATTGAAGGAACTACTGTTTGGAAAAAAATCTTCATTATGGAGAGGTAGGATTCTATACTTTTTATATGTTGTTTTTGCCTTTTCGCATGAATGAAATGGTGATGGTGCCGTTGTATTCATGGCTGGTTGGGTAGATTTCTTAGGGAAAGGTGTAGGAGAAGACTATGGGGTCTTATATGGGGGGGCATAAGGGATTTCCAATGACACGATTTTATTGTGGAGGGAGTTTTAGTTCGGGATCCACCTTAGAAAAGAAACGCTTGTGTTTCTTACTATGGGGGCATAAGGGATAAACTTGGGGGGCATAAGGAGGGGTTGGGAGATATAAGGTTTATGGGTTTGATATGTTTATTGGCGGTATGTATTTTGGTGGATGCCCAATTCCAAATTGGGAGGCATAAGGAGATTCCCCATAGTTCTTGCTCTTGATGGCTTGCTTGATCAAGCCCATGTGTTGTGTGTATGATTCTTATTGCAGTTGTGAACTGTTGTTCTTTTTGGATTGTGCATTTTGTTGTTCTATGCATGTGAAAAGAATGTTGTTTGTTGTGAAAGAAGCCTTGTTTCCATGTGTTGATGTTCATTCTCCATTTCAATATGGTTGGGGCTCAGGGGCCAATGGGGAAAGATGGATTCTCCTTTCCCATTGGATGTCTTGGTTGGGTGGAGAGCGTTGCCTTTCCCCCTTCCTTGTTGTGATCAAATGAAAAGATGAAGAAATCAACATGTTGTTGTTTTGGAGCTTGGAGAAAATGTAGTTTGCCAGTCCCTTCCTTAGAGAAAATTTCATTGTTATCTTCCCACTTGGAGTGGATGAATTGTATCATTATTTAAAAATGTGAAGTTACTTGTAATGCAAAGGAAAAGATAGAGATTCATTTGTGAAATGTAAAGAGTTATTATTTCATACTCTATTTTGAAAATAACGTGACGGAATGAGATCTCGCTTGTATTTTGTAAATTTGAAATTTATGAAAAGGATGAAGTTGTAATGTGTTGTTTGAAATCAATGAAAGAAATGCATCTGTTTCACTCGGAATGTTTCGGCCGGGAATAGAGTTGCTTCTATCCTTTCATTCCTTTTAGAAAGCAGGATAAGGGTTAGGGCTAGGAGAAATACCTGTTTAATGTCGAGATGGTGTGCGCGTGCATCAGAGAAAGATCAAAGTTGATCGCGAAGAACTCCTTTTTGTCTTGGAAGAACTACCTACAAATAAGAACACAAGACCACAAGATTTTGATTAGACAATAAATGAGGAAACTTCCTTTCGAAGGTGGTCAGTTTCCCTGCTAATATGAATTAACACCAAAGATCAGTAAAATATCAATTAAATTGCTTCGTTGAAACGGGTAGGGGAAAAGGCTGGTTTTTCGGTTTAAGTCACAGGATAACCAATACCGTAAGTTAACGATAACCGATATCGGTAGGTTCTAGGATTTGTAGGTTGGTTGTGTTGTGGGGTGGTTGGTTGTAGGGTAGCCGTGTTGTAGGGTAGCTGTGTTGTTTGTAAGGCTAGTATATGAGTGATATTAGGTAATGAGGTGATGAGAGGTAAATGAATGATAGTTAGATGTAATGTGTTGCTGGGTAGTGGATCTAGGAATGGATTTATGAGGACTGTGATTCAAAAGTCTAAGAAATGTTATTAAAGAGGACATGCAAGATGTAACTACATGGTTATTGATGAAGATGCAGTCCAAGAACTCGATGACAAAGGCGAACTCGTGTAGGATGGCCGACACATTTAAGATGAGATATCTCCCTCCCGATGATCAGATGAGTATCACAGGGCTCTGGTTATTCAGTTGTAGTCTTGGGCTTGGTCTCCTTCACTGCAAACTCTTCTTGTCTCTTCACTTGTCTCTGCTCGGCCAAGTAAAGATTTGATTCTCTTGATCACTTCGATGATCTCCTTGATCCAAAAATCCTTCCATCCTCTTCTTTGTTTCGAGTTAGGGAGCCCATTTACAGTGGAACCGATGGCGGTTACGTAAACGACGGCGGTCGAGTAGAACCAGTATCGGTAGGAAAAAAAGTAGGCTATTTTTAGTAAAATAGCCCACTTTCCTCGCTTTCTCCCGAGGGATTAGTTCATGGCTTGGTCAAGTACTAGAAGGTCGGTTTTAAAAGTGCGAGAAAGGGGTCATTAGTCATGGGTGTAGGATGTAGACCAAGTTATAGGTCTTAATTAGGTTATTTTTAGGGTTAGGACTAGGTCATGATGAGGTGGCAAAATGAGGTGGTAGGTAAGATGTGGATTTATCAATTACAAGGTAATTAATAAATAATTGTGTAAGGTTTAGGTGATGAGGTTAGGTTGTGAAATGAGATGCGGGTCACAAGGGGTCGTAAGACACAAATTTGGTGTCTACATTAGCCCCTTATTGTCGTGTAGCTTGTTTTGTAAAGCTGCACGGACAATAATATGAAGTGGTTTCTCTGTTAAGGGTATAGGTAATCCCCCTCAAATCTATCACGGATTGAGAGAACGTGAAATCAGGGATAGAGTTGATAAAGGATAAATGGTGTAGAGATGATGGTGAGAGGGTGGGGTAGGTCCAAGGAAGCAGACGCACGTTGAAATGCAATAGTGCGACTAGGGTACATGATTTGACGAGCAAACCATCAATGCGTAGGCAAAGATCGATAGTTTATCCAAACAAGGGTGATATAATCCTGGTATCCAAGGCATAGGAAGTAGCTCCAGGGTATATAACGGGTAAGGTACAGGAACGTTTAGGCTTGTTCGGCAAGCATTCAATGGTTGGTTTGGTTGAGATAAATGTCACGGTCTCAGGTCTAGGTAAAGTTGGTCGATAGATCAAGTCAAGGACCTAATCATGCTAAAACATGAACAGTGAGCTCGATTGAACAAAAAGCTACATGATGGGTGGATAAAAGTGTATGTTGTTGATGTTGGGTGAGGTATCGAAGTGGTACGGCCTTGGGTGGCCAATTTGTTGGGTTGCGGCCTGGGTCGAGCCAAATGGTTGGGGTGAGGCCTTGGGTCGGGCCAAATGGTTAGGGGTGAGGCCTTGGGTCGGGCCGGATGGGTGGTAGGGTGAGGCCTGGGTCGGGCCAAATGGGTGGTGAGGCCTTGGGTCGGGCCGGATGGGTAGGTGGTGAGGCCTGGGTCGGGCCGGATGGGTAGGGTGAGGCCTGGGTCGGGCGGATGGGTAGGGTTATGGCCTGGGTCGGGCCAAATAGGTTGGTTACGGCCTTGGGTCGGGCCAAATGGTTAGGGTGAGGCCTTAGGTTAGGCCGGATGGGTAGGGTGAGGCCTTGGGTCGGGCCGAATGGTTGGGTGCGGCCTTAGGTCGGGCCAAATGGTTAGGTGTGGCCTTGGGTTGGGTGAATAAATAGGTTAACAAACGGTGTTCAGCAAAGGTGGATATAGGCGATGTTGTGAGAAAGGGCGTTTAGTAAATAGGGGCAGAAATTGGGGGAAAGTTGGAATGAAACCGATGTCGATTATACATGACCGATATCGGTTAAAGGACCGACACCGGTTCCTTAGGGCATAATAAAACCGATATCGGTTAGGGGTGAAAAACCTATAAAAAGAAAAATACGGCCTGTCATTGTCACATTTGCAATTTGAAAACCAATTTGAGTTGTCTGACGTGGAGAGTTGAGATTGGAGCATTTGTTGATTGAGGTGGAGCTATTTTAGTGGAGGAGTGAGTTGTTAGTGGGCCCGAGTGAGGAGGAGGCAGCAGTTGATTGGTGGAGGACCCAGCAGGAGAGTTTGAGCCATGGCACAGCTTAGAGGAGGAGCAGGAGGGTGACCAGCCTAGACCACCACCACCTATCCCACCACGACGACTGTCGTCGGCTGTAGGTTCGATATCAATTGAAGATGAATAGCTAGAGTATATCGTAGATTTTGAAATGCCTAAATTGAGTAATTTGGCGAAGAGGATAGATGGGTTAAATAGGTCAAGGCACTGGGTGGGTAGGGTAGTAGGAAAAAAATGAAAAAATAGTAATTTGGTCCATACGCACGAGACTTCGGGACACACGGCGAGGTTTGACATTCACATATGGGATAATGTATACAAAGCACACCCCGAGGAGACAAGGTTAGCAAAGTGATATTAATGATAGCGGTAGGGTATTACGCGTTACCGAGGGTGGATGGGGAAGATTTCCCAAAAGCATTGATGTGTGTTATTTGGGAGATGATAGAAAGGAACGTGACTTTTGCATGGGCACTGCATATTGGCGGAGCTATACAGGGGTTTATGGGCTTGTAGGCGAAATCACAGACGACATTGGATTGTTCATTTTTATTACACTCTTGGGCCTATGAGCACATTGTTTGTGTGTGACCAATAAAGCCAACCCATCCACCACATCGGGAGAGACCGGAGTGCGAGAGGTTGGGATTCAGACGATGGGTCCAGACAGAACAAGAGGCAAGATCCTAGGCCGTGATAGGTGACATTGAGTATTATAGGCAGGTATGGGAGATGGTGATGATTGCGGATATCTGTTGGAGGCCGTACGGGAACTATATGGTAATAGAGAATATAGCTGAGGAGTTGAGGGGTGTAGAGCGATTGAGGTGGATCACGGGGCATAGGCCAGGTGAGTATGAGAGGATTCCTCTAGATCGCGTGCGGCGACAATTTGGATTTGTGTAGGATATACCCCTGGCTTATAGACCATATATGAGGATCGACACTGAGGCAAAGCATTCTCACCTCCCCGGCCAACACCTCCAGAAGGGCTAGAGGAGGTAGCAGCCGATCGTAGGGTAATGGATGCAGGAACGACAGAGGCCTATAGATTATGGTGGGTAGCAGAACTGCGAGGTGTACGTGATTGTCCTGACATAGCTATGATTACAGCGGAGAGAGATCGTCTGCAGAGTTTAGTTCATCAGCTCCAAACACAGGTGAATGAGGCAAGAGGATTGTTAGTGGTTGCGGAGTCACGAGCGGAGGGACTAGAGACGAGATACCTCCATGCGAGGGAGTGTATTCATATGTTACAGGAGAGATTGGCAGATCAGTGGGTGGTACCAATAGCCGTGGTACCTTTGAGGACAGAGAGGCCCGGAGAGGTGTCGATGATCACGATCATCACCTGGTTCGGGATGAGGCGTGAGGGTCTAAATAAATGTTAGCAAGGTATAAGAATAAATAAGGATGTCGACCTGCGTGTCGATGATAGAGAAGATGTATTTGTTTAACATCTAAATAAACTGAATATGTATGTTGATTTGAGTTATGATAATAATAAGAATGTTTTCGTTTTGACTGTTTGTGTTTTGAAAAAGGATAAAAGAGGAATGTGATTAAATAGAAATACACAAAAATATTTATATTTACCACACATGATAGGTTATGGTAGGGGATGGTCGAGCTAACCTTGGGAGACCCCATGTCTCCGAAGTGCTGCCTACATAGCCCATTGCACAAAGCAAGGAGGGGCCTCAGACCGATGTAGTTCTCCCTTAGGACCAGGGAGAGGTGAATTTAGGAAATTTGGTATGGTTAGGCAATTGGTTGGTTGGTAAAAATATTGATATTAATATTGGTAAGGTAAGGTTGTTGGTGTTGGTAATGAATTGGTGATGTTGTAAAAGGTATAAGGGAAGCGAAAGTTAGCCTACCCAAGTAGAAGGGAACCATGTCCTGATTAAGATCAATACATAATCCTAGATGCGAGGCAAAGAGGAAAGAGTGCTCCATAGGTGAAAAGAGCTAAACAAACCACATAATAACGTAGAACGAGCCAAAACCCTAGGTATCGTGCATAGATGATGAAGTCAAAAGGTGAAAAGAGTTGTAAGATCACAATATATCGGGTGTACGTCATGTCCCTTGAGTTGAAACAAATGGTGAGGTGAGGTGGATGGTATAGCTGAGGTATGGAGAACTTATTACAAAGTGAGTGTTCTGACGAAAGAGAACCTACCCTAAATAGACAAGTCCATGACTCAAAATTTCTTGTGAATGAGGCTTTGATTTTACTTGAATATAGATTCGATCGATGCGGGAAGTCTATAAGGGATATTGATTGTATTATTCTTGAGGTCTTCACAAAGCTGATCAATGCGAGAAGCTTCTGATAAAGGCTGACTGTGTATAGCTGTCCTTCAAGGGAGCAGTCTATTTATAGTAGCAGATATGATTTTAGTGCATAGCTGTCCTTCGGGGGAGCAGTCTATATATAATAGCAGCAATAGTTTGGAATATAGCTGTCCTTCAAGGGAGCAGTCTATATATAATTTAGATAGCTAGATGTCCTTTTGGCGTAAAGCATCTAGTTTGGTAGGAAGTTTGACTCAAGAAAATCCCATAAGAATGTGTTATTTTAATACTTTGAAGTCATGGACTAGACTAAAAAGGGAGGGCATCGTTAAGGGGAGGTGAGAATCAAACTATGTGAGCTTGATTTTTATTATGAGCTATAGGAAAAAAGTGTATGTGGTGGTAAGTGAGCTCAAGGGACGAGCAAGTAAGTAGATAAGAAGTGATATAACACTAAATTCAAAAGAGAATGGTCGAAGATGCAAGGCATTAAGGGGTTCAGGCTCAGGTTTACCATTAAGTGAAGCTAAACGATAAGTGCCTGATCCATAAGTGTGAGTGATTATATAAGGCCCAATCCAATTAGGAGTAAATTTTCCACGTTTGCTCTTTTCTAGTTTGGTTACATGTTGATTCTCTTTGAGGACAAGATCACCAACCTTAAAGGTACGCTCATGAAGTCGCTTATCATAAGCACGCTTGATACGTTTTTGATAGATTTGAAGGTGATCGAGAGCTGTAAGATGACGTTCGTCAAGAAGCTCCAATTGGGCTAACCGTCTTGGTGGAAATCATCGTTGGTGAGAATATCTGAAGAGATATCCCCGAGGAGGGTATTTGTATTTCGAGAGGCAAGACAGCCTCTGTACCATATACCAAAGAAAAGGTGTGGCATTAGTGGAGTACGAATGCTAGTACGATAAGCCCAAAGGGCAAAGGGGATGTGATCGTGCCAATTTCTTCGGACTCATTGACAACTTTCATGAGGATTTTGGTTAGGGTTTTATTAGAGGATTCAGCTTGTCCATTTGCTTGTGGATAGTAGGGTGATGAGAAGCTGAGTTTGATACCAAAGTTGTCGCAAAGGTCCTGCAACAAATTATTTTTGAAATATTTTCCATTATTTGTTATCAGGCGATGAGGAACACCAAAACGACTGATAATGTGGTGGTTAATGAACTCTACAATTTTTTATTTTTTAGTTGAAATGAGTGGAATAGCCTCCACCCATTTTGTGTAATATTCGGTTGCTGTGATAATCCATCGGTGACGTTGCGAAGAGGACGGATGAATCTCACCAATAAGGTCTAAACCCCATTGTGAGAAAGGCCAAAGATCTTGGGCGACCTATAGCGGGTGGCTAGGAGTATGTTGAAGGTTGGCATGTTGTTGACACATAACACAACGCTTAACATATTCGTAGCAATCGTTATTGAGAGTAGGCCAATAATAACCTAGGCGAAGGATTCGTTTAGCCATGGCAAGGCCGCTAAAATGTCCACCACAAATACCGTCATGGACTTGTTGGATGGTATGGGTGACCTCCGCACCGGTGAGACATCGAAGGAGGATGCCATCAAAGCCACGTTTATAAAGGAGTCCCCCCATAACAACATAACGAGAAACGCATTTAAGAAACACGCGTTTGCCGGTACTAGTAAGGTCAGATGGGAGAACAGAGGTTGTAAGGTAGTCGTGGAATTGGTGATACGAGGTATCCCTGTGAATTAGTAGACACATTATTTATCATACAAACAACCGGGGTTGAGTAAGATGGGGCAAAGAGTTGTTGGACCAAGATGAAAATGTCAGAGTCAGTTGATGAAGTTGGAATTTGCGAGGCTAAGCAAGCCATAGTATCCGCAAATTTGTTAGTGGAGCGGGGAATGGTTTGGATAGAATAGTGAGTAAATAAGGCTAGAAGTGAATCCACGTAGTGTTTGTACTTTTGAAGTTCCTCATTTTTGCATTGGTAGATGCCCATAACTTGATTGACTACCAATTGAGAGTCGCCAAAAATATTGATAGATTTGATACCTAAGTGTAACGCAACTTGGAGACCCAGAACAAGGGCTTCGTATTCCGCTGTATTATTAGTGCAAGGGAAATCGAGTTGGAATGAAAGAGGCATAGGCTCAGCATCGAGAGGAATGAGAACAATGCCGGCTCCTCCGCCGCGCTGGCATTTGGATCCATCGAAGAAGAGGGTCATTGGATACGACTCCTCCCTGAGTGAAAGAGTGGCGATGAGTTCGTCGGGGAATGTAAAATTGGTAAATTGTTCCCCTGGTAAAGGGGCTTCGCATAAGTTGGTCTGCGATGGTTTGTCCTTTGATTGATTTCTAGTGGACAAACTCAAGGTCGAGGTCGGCGAGGAGCATGAGCCATCGGGTGATGCGTTGGTTTAGATGAGGTTTGGCATACATGTAATGGATGGGGTCCGTGTTGGTGATGACGAAATTTTTGTGATTCAGAAGGTAGTGTCGGAGTTTGGTGGCCACGAATGATAGGGCTAGGCACAACTTTTCTACATGTGTATACCTAGTCTCATAGTCCACCAAAGTACGAATTATATAATAAACGGCTTGTTCTCGATTCTCGGAGTCACGATGTGCAAGCATGGCCCCTACAGCGTGGTCGGTGGCGGAAAGGTAAAGGTAGAAAGGGCGGTCATCCTGGGGTGGGATAAGCACGGGTGGCTGCAAGAGATAAGCTTTGAGAGCTTCAAAGGCTTGGTGGCACTCTTCGCTCCATTGAAAGACAATGTCTTTTTTAAGGAGGTGATGGAAGGGTTGACATCGATCCGAGAGTTGGGAGATGAAACGTTGGATAGATTGGAGCTTACCTTGTAAGCTACGCAATTGTTTGAGGTTAGTAGGTGGGGGCATTTCTAGAATAGCTTTGACTTTAGATGGGTCGACCTCAATGCCACGCAAAGAGACGATAAAGCCAAGAAGTTTTCCTGAAAGGACACCAAAGACACATTTCTTTGGTTGAAGATGGACAAAATATTGTAACAGGCGATCAAAAATAATGGTTAAAACATCGAGATGTTCACTGCGATGTTTAGATTTGCCAAGAAGATCATCGACGTAATCTTCAAGGATAGTGTGCATAATGTCATGAAAAATGTAGGTCATAGCTTGGTCACATGATAGGTTGCACCAGCATTCTTAAGGCCAAATGGCATTACACGATAACAGAAAGTTCCCAAGGAGTTATGAAGGTAGTTTTATGTTGATCGGTAGGGGCAACCAAAATTTGGTTGTATCCTGAAAAGCCATCCATGAGAGAGAGCATCTCATGGCCTGCAGTGAGATCAACAAGTTGGTCAATACTAGGTAGGGGGAAGTCATCCTTAGGGCAAGCGAGCTTAAGATCCTAGAAATCCGTGCATATCCGAAGTCCCCTGTGCCGCTTTAGTGACAGTGCGATGTTAGAAATCTATTGAGGATAGTCAATAGGAAAAATGAAGGAAACAGAAAGGAGTCGTTGAAGCTCCTCTTTGACCAACAGGGCAATGCGTGGATGCATTTTTCTCAATTTTTGTTTAATTGGCTTGGAATCGGGTTTCGGTGTAATGTTATGCACAAAGAATGTCGAGGATCAATTCCTCGCATATCGGCGTAGGACCAAGCAAAAGCTTGGTCATGAGCATGGAGAAAGGTAGTAAAGGTGACTTTTTTCGATGCGTTAAGGGATTGTCTCGATCTTCACAATGTGAGGATCCTCCTCCATATGGATGTTGATTTCTATAGTAGATTCGTTCAGCATGGTTTGAGTTTCAGATGGTAAGGCGCGTTGAATATAAGAGTCATCCGCGCCAAGGTAAGTGAGGATGGAGTCATCATCCTGACACTCAACAACGTTAATTAAAGGTGAGTCCTCTTCAATCATGTCTGGATACAGAAGGGGGATAGAAGAGGGGTCCTCATTATCACGTTGATAAGTGAGAGGACCTAGGAAGATAGCATTTATGAAAAAAAAAAGTTAGGAGGGATAGATTCGGGATCTATCGACTCTGTGGGTGACGAAGGCAAAATGGGTGATGATAGTTCAAGAGGGTGACGTCGTTGTCTTCTAGAAGACAACCGACACGAGGTTCCTTCGATGTAAGTGTTCCCGAAACTGAGACCACTACGATCATTGTGCTTGCGTGTAGTTACAGGAATGATTGTGTGTCGGCCTTGTTCATAAAGACCAAAACCAAAGCCTTTCCAAGCACAGCGTGAGTCAAGAAGGTGAGGCGAAAGGTTGATTTGTCGGTATTGAAAATCGGATTGGAAAGGAACCACACCAAGAGGAGGCTCGGGGGCAACGGAAGATGCGTCGACACCCCCATATGTTAGGTTAGTGTGGCAGTGAGGTGGTCCATAGGGGATTACTTCCCCCACACGTCGGTCATAGGTAGGATGTGCATGAACCTATCCATACTCATGTGGGGTATGGAAAGAACTAATGTTATATAGGTGATACTCCCCAACGTAAGGTGTTGAAAAACATCTACTAAGGGGTCTGCGGTTAGGATATTAGTTGCAGGAAGGGAAGTGGTTTTTGCGACAATGGTTTCATTTGAAGGTGTAGGTGTGGTTGAGGTGGATGGTTGAGGCACATTTAAAGAGGATGGTTGGGTTGAATGAATGGGTGTCTTGATTGGTATAAGCACATCATTAGGGCGGTATAACATATTATAGGTTTTAAAGGGGGAGGATCAGCTTTAACGGTGTAGGACTTCCCTCATACTCAAATTTTATGCATCTATGTAAGGTTGAGGGAATGCATCCCATAGCCCGGATCCAAGGGCGACCTAGCAATATATTGTATTGAACTGTCCCTCAAGGACATAGAAGAGTTCGGGTAAAGTATGTGGTCCTACACGAATTTTAAGGATTACGATGCCTAAGGTAGAGGTAATAGCGTCATTGAATGACCGCAACATGATGGGATTGGCACACATGTAGCTAGAAGGGATATTCATTTGTTGGAAGGCTTTTGAAGAGATGATGTTTAGGCTAGCACCCCCGTCAATCATAACACGACGTACTCCAAATGTCCCGGACTTAATTTGAGATGAAAAGAGCAGGTCCAGGATCTTCTGTACCAAAGTCAACAATTTCGTCTTCGGAGAAACTGACTGCAGCAGCTTGTTGTACAGAGATAGAAGTGGTTGGGGCAGTGGGTTGTTTGGTGAGAGAAGCAACATGATTGGGTGTTAAAATGGAGGCAACGGGTAGGGTTTCATTAGGTAAGACCTCAATCCCTTGAAGAATTTCCATGAGAGCTTGTCGATGAGATTCAAAAGTCTGAATGAGATCATATAGTGTCATTTTTACGGGTGATTGGTGAAGCTGTTTGATCATGGCTCGATGGGCAACTCCATTAGAGACGGGGTAAGCGGGTCCACGAATAACCACTTTGGGTGGTGGTGCGATCGGGATGGTGGAAGGAGAAAGAGAGGACGCAGGTGTGCTTTCTTTCGCTTTCTCGTTGTTTTTCTGCGCTCGAGTAGCAACACTAATCATATTAATCTCGTAGACCTGAGATGAGGAAGATGGTTGGGATAAATCATGGTTTTCAAGAGGTGGGGTTGTAATAATGATAGATCTTGGTGAGGCGGGGACAGATGATATAGGAGAGGGAATTGAAGCTAAAGGTCTCTCCCTTCGTAAGTTGTCTTTCTTAACCTTTCTATCCGGGGAGAGGTGACCTGACGAAGGATTGTTTTAAAGCTTTGCATCCCTCCACATCATGTCCTGGTGTGCGGTGATAGGTGCAGATTTTAGACTCATCATAACCTATAGGTCGAGGTTTAGACGGGTCATAAGGTCTAAGTGGGGGTAGGGAAATGGTCGCATTCTCCACCAACATAGCAAGGATTTTGGCGTAAGATCCTTTGAGTGGGTCAAAATCGGAGGAGGATGAGGGTATTGGTTGTGTAGGTTTTGGTAATGTTTGGGCGTGGTTGGTTCGTGCACGGGTGGTGGTTTAGCCAAGGGGTGTTGACACGTGGTTTTCACTAAACGTGGTTTCTTTGGCGCAGGAGCTATGTTCAGCTGGTTAGATGATGAGGCTACAGATGACGCGGTAGCGGGAAACAACCACGAAGAAAGGGGAGTGACAGAAAATAAATCCTTTGATGATGGAGTTTGTTTAGGGTTGATGGGTGGACAGGATACGTGGGGTGACAATGTTGATATACCCTTTGATCTCTGTATGGGTGTAGAAGGCATAGGTCGTTTTGAAGAAAACGCAGGAGGTATGATATATTGATGCAAGGTGGAGGGAGGAGGTCCCAATATGGAAGGTAGGTGTGACGATGATGGTTTTGATTGTGATAGAGGCACGGATTGAGTTTGTCTCCTAAGTGGCGGGAAGGATTTATTTTTGGATAAATCTAGTCGCTTAGGCGGGTGTGTTAGACTGGGTATTGGTGAGGTCCCAAGTGTAGGGGAAGATTTGGTTAGGTTAATAGAGGTGGATGGGATACTTGGTATAGATGCGGGGGGTGAGAATGAGGACATAGGCATTTTGAGTTTCTGTAAACACTTAGGGTATATGGTAGAGGTGTCTGGATCGGTCATCTACATTTGAGTAGAATAGGGGTACTCAAACGCTCCCATAGGACTTGTCTATCTTCTCGGAGAATGACAGGTCTTCGAGGTGTGAATTGGAATTTTTGTACGGAAGAAAGGTGGGTTGTGATTCCAGTCCACCTGTGGGTGTGATACGGGGTAGATGAGGCCTTTCGTATCAATAGATGTTAAGAGGTTGACCTGGTCGTTGAAAAGATTTTGGCGATGAAGAACTAATAGGCAGGAGGGCAGTTTGAGAGGGTCTGTTATGGTTAAAGAATTTGGTGATGTTGGTGCAAGATATTTCGTCTAAGGATGACAAAAGGAGTGGCGAGCCTTCCTCTTGTGCAGCAAGAGCGGTAGGAGGAGACGTTTGGGAAATAGATAAGTTAGATAACATCCGTTCGCAGTCTTGTAGGGATGTGGTGTAAGAAGACTCATCTACGAGAAGAGAACTCTGGGCAGTTAACTCCTTTATGGGTAAAGGAATGATTTCGCTTTGACTTGTTGGTGGTGAAGGAGGTTCGGGCCCTGCGTTAGTGGAGAGGCTTGATTCAAAATTTTCTCGAGAGGCTTTTGGCCGGGAGCCGAAGACCGCATGGATCTCATGAACACTTTCCTTGGCTAAGATATCCTAGTTTATGTTACCGTTAGAAGAGTGATTTGGGAATGGTTTGTTGAAGATTTTCAAATTTTGGTTGGCGGGGGCATTAGGATTATTGAGGGTTATATCCCCACGTCAACCATTTCCCGCACTATGTTTTTCAACATCTTGCATTTTCATGACTATGTCCTTTACGCGGTGAAAGTTACGAAGTCATTTTCTTTGTACCAGGGAAGGTATAGCGCGGTGGAGTCAAATCCGGAGTGAGGTTTAATAGGAGGAAAGGTGATAGCTCTGTCTTTGAGCAATTTTTCCAAGATGGCCCCATAAGTTTCTCCCAAGGAGTGTAATTGATGGGTTCGGCTTTGTACTTATAGGTGGTTTTGGTGGGGTATTAGACGGTGTTTGAGATTTGACCATCACCACGTGGACAGCTCCTTTTGATTTAGAAGAAGTGGATGCATGAGGAGTGGTGGTGTTTGGCTTATTGGTAGAATCGGAGTTCGGAAATTGGGGTTTTTGTTGCACAACCGCAATTTCTCTTCTTCTAAGGCTCGAATTTCTAATTTGGAGCCATGGTAAAGGCCTCATCAAATGTGTGGAAAGTTTGAATTTGAAGAGTAGGAGAAATGTGCTTAGCACATGCCCGCGTAAAATTTTTGATAAGTTCAGCCTGAGGCAAGGCATATGTAAGTTGGTTGATAAGGCCGCACCATCGTCCAACAAAATCGCGATAGATTCGTCTTCAATTGTCGGATGGCATAAAGGTCGGTGATAGATACTTTCTGGCAATGTTAATGGAGAAATGATCCAAGAAAGATTGGGCTAGTTGGTTAAAAGAGAAGATTGAGTGCTGGGTTAAAGCACTGTACCACTCCAAGGCGGGTCCTGATAAGGACATGGGAAAGGTGCGGAGTAACAAGGCATCATCATGAGCAATCAAATAACAAGCATGTCTAAATGATCACAAGTGTTGTTGAGGATCCTCTTTACTATTAAAACGAGTAAATTTCGGTAATTCCCATTGAGGAGGATATGAATGAAGGGGGACAGAAGGGTGAATAGGCTCCGACAAACTTGCTCATATGTCAAGGCGCTACGACTTCCTGAAACAGAAGCCTCCAGATTTTGCATTTTGTCCATCATTTGTTTGATGAAATCTGTGGTTGGATGAGATGATGGTGCGGTTGTGGTAAACGGAGGCAAATTGGGCCAAGGGCCTCCGCTAGACAATGGTGGGGTTAAGTGTTGATAAGGTATGGAGGATGAATATGTTGAGGCGACCGAATAGGGATGTCCCATATAGGATGTTGAGGTCACTGGATACGTATATGGGAATGAAAAGGTAGGCGGAGCTTGAGAAGGAAAGCTCGTGTGGATAGGTGGCAGAGAGCAAGTCATGAACGGAGCATTTTGCAAGAGAGATGAGGTAGGAGCCGCGGCGGTAATGATATGTGGGGTCCAAGATTAACCAAAGGAAAGCCAATCTATGTCGTATGAACCTCTGAAGCCATCGGATTGGGAGACGGGGCTAAAGATGCAGGAAGCAAAGCGGTGTTATCAGGCGGAGTGGGAGCTAAATGAGCAGCTATACTAATAGGCATACCAACAAGGAGCTGACCATCAGGCGTACGGTCAGGGGTATGAGACAAATAGTATTCATGACAAAGACTAGGATTAGCATCTAGAAACTTGGCAAAGTCCTTATCTCCTACTGAGAATTTTGGGGATCTCACTTTGGTGTCCGTAGGGTTCCCTATAGAATGTGAAGGGGTGATTCAGAAAGGCACAGAGCAGGCATGTGAAACCATGGCGCGGCTTGCTCATCGAGTGATAATAACCATGGACAAGAGTACACAAGAAGGTTTCAATCTATTAGGAATGTAAACAGCCTTTAATGGTGAAATTGGGTTCTTGGTGGTTTGTCAGGTCAGAAGGACAAGAATCGATATCGGTCGATAACCGATGTCGGTCATAGTTTAGCCGACGCCGGTCAATTAACCGATGCCGGTGAGTTATAAAAGGCTGCTAATTTGATTTTTAACAACATTTAGTATACTTATCAAATTATTCTAATCACGTAACAGGCAGTATGACAGAGAAAACAGAATCGAAAACAAGCAAGATGCACACGCAAATCCGAGAGACTAACCCTAGGGTTAATTTTAATTATCGTGGGCTTATGCCTTTAGACGTAGAATGATGTCAGAATCCTAAACAAAAGACTTAGGGGAAATTTCAAGTTTTTTTTGGCTTATAAGGTTACCTTAATCGGGCGGAGGAATACCACGGAAAAGGGGGTGTTTGAGTTGTTGTGTTAATTGTGTGAAGTGATTCGGTATGTGTTGTGCGGTGAAAGTAAGATTAATTTCTTGTCAATACCGTGGAAATCACCCCCACGTGTATGACTCCGTTACTTAATCTATGTTCACTAGAATTGAAAACAACAAGCAGGATGCAATGCACGTGTTTTAAACCCAAATCGAAAATGATATTCGATGAAGCAAAAGAGATGACTTTCACTAATGCAAGATGTAAAAGCAAAGCAAGTTCTTTTACCAAAACAATAAAAGACCTTGTGAATATCTTTAGAAGAAGAAAATAGCAAGTATGCTCCTATATGAAAGCAAGCAAGAAAGAAAGAAACCCAAAATGGGTCCCACCGGCGTGCCAAAATGTTTCGCTCTAATGTTTCAAACTACGGGAATAGAGTTGCTTCTATCCTTTCATTCCTTTTAGAAAGCAGATAAGGGTTAGGGCTAGGAGAAATACCTATTTAATGTCGAGATGGTGTACGCGCATCGTAGAGAAAGATCAGTTTATCGCGAAGAACTCCTTTTTGTCTTGGAAGGACTACTGCAGATAAGAACACAAGACCACAAGATTTTGATTAGACAATAAATGAGAAACCGCCTTGGGCCTGTGAAATATAAAACTTCCTTTCGAAGGTGGTGGCTTTCTCGCTAATATGAATTAACACCAAAGACCGTAGAAATATCAATTAAATTGCTTCGTTGAAACGAGTAGGGAAAAGGTTGGTTTACGGTTTTAAGTCATAATAACCGATACCGTTATTCGATAACCGATATCGGTAGGTTCTAGGATTTGAGGTTGGTTATGTTGTGGGGTGGTTGTGTTGTAGGGTAGCCGTGTGTTGTAGGGTGGCTGTGTTGTTTGTAAGGCTAGTATATGAGTGATATTAGGTAATGAGGTGATGAGAGGTAAATGAATGATAGTTAGATGCAATGGCACGCTGGGTAGTGGATCCAGGAATGGATTTATGAGGACTGTGATTCAAAAAGTCTAAGAAATGTTATTAAAGAGGACATGCAAGATGTAACTTACTGGTTATTGACGAAGATGCAGGTCCAAGAACTCTGATGACAAAGGCAGAACTCAGGTAGGATGGCCTGACACACAGAAGATGAGATATCTCCCTCCCGATGATCAGCTGAGTATCACAGGGCTCTGGTTATCCAGTTGCAGTCTTGGGCTTGATCTCCTTTGCTGCAAACTCTTCTTGTCTCTTCACTTGTCTCTGCTCGGCCAAGTAAAGATCCGGATTCTCTTGATCGCTCCTGATGATCTCCTTGATCCAAAAATCCTTCCACCTTTCTTTTCTGGTTAGGGGAGCCCATTTATTGGAGGAACCGATGGCGGTTACGTAACCGACGGTGGTCAGTAGGAACGGTATCGGTCGGGGAAAAAGTAGGCTATTTTTAGTAAAATAGCCCACTTTCCCTGCTTTTCTCCCGAGGGATTAGTTGCGGGCTTGGTCAAGTGACTAGAAGGTCAGTTTTGGGTGCGAGAAAGGGGTCATTAGTCATGGGTGTAGGTGTAGACCAAGTTATAGGTCTTAATTAGGTTAGTTTTAGGGTTAGGACTAGGTCATGATGAGGTGGCAAAATGAGGTGGCAGGTAAGGTGATGTGGATTTATCAATTACAAGGTAATTAATAAATAATTGTGTAAGGTTTAGGTGATGAGGTTAGGTTACGAAATGAGATGTGGGTCACAAGGGGTCGTAAGACACAAATTTGGTGTCTACAACATCATTTTTCTGAAATTGTACTATTGCATTACAATTAAATGGTTGTTGCATTTTAAAATCTCTGTTGAACGAGAAAAATATGTGTGGGAGAAAGAGATAGCATTCTATTCTTTGTATTTATTAAAATCTGAACTATCAAATGTTGCCTTATTGTTTTTAATGAGAAGATAGAAAAATTAATTGTTTAGACAAGATTTGATAAGCTTTCCATGTTTGGAAGTGGCAAATGGATTATTATAGTTGTTAATGAAAGAACTTTGTTCCTTTTTATAAATCTGGCATTTGAAAATAATCTAATAAATGTACAGTTCAGAATTACAACCTAAATTAATAAAGGAGACAATGTAATTTAGATGTATTAGGTCCTAATGAACCTAAATAGAGCTCAACATTTAAGAAAAGCGTTTTTAGAACTTTATTAAATCCAATTTTAATTTTACAATCCAACTTCCTGTCAAAAGATGTAAAATATATCAATTGCAACTCAATCCACAAATTGAACCTTAAAAATACTCTGAAACTTACCCAAGATCAATCCTCCATGTTCAATTGACATGTTGAGAAGGAGAAAACCAAAATTTGATCAAAATCTCACAAGTTGGAAAATTGCCAATTTTGAATTTTAAACCCTGCAGTTCTCAAAATTGACCCTCAAAACTTCATCAAAATCCAAAATTGATGATTCTTGTTTTTGTGCAAAGAGGACTTCGAGAGACTTCGAAAGTCCTTTTTGTCTAAAATGACTTTTCTATCAAAATTTATGGCCATTTGAAGTTTTACTTCAAAATGGCCATCCAAAAATTAATCTAACTATACAAAAATTAAATTTTAACTTTTGGAAAAATTTCCCCAAAATTCCACAGCCCCGCAACACTCTCAACCAATCATGTATCATGACGTGGCACTTTGGAAGGGAAAATCTTTTGAAACTTATGTTTTTGAAAACTTGAACTTGGGAAATTTTTCCCATTTTGCCCCACGTCCCCGCAACCAATCACGTGTTGACACGTTGCATGGATGGTGCGAGGATTAAATTTAAAAATTTAAATATTTCTCTTTGGAAAAATTTCACTTTTTCCTCTCGCCCTGGCCCGCACCCACGCCCAATCAGGTCTTGACAAGTGTCCCCATGGATACGCAGTTTGCGCAAGTCTTTTTGACCTTTAAACGCCTTTGGCATAAAATTCTAAATCACTTACCGCCACTCCGTAGGCCCATGTCCAATCAGAAGATGCCACATGGCCTTTTGCGCAAGTCGGAGGAAAATTTTCCTTCAGAAAATTTGGGTTTGTTTTGAACCTTGGGAAAATTCCAAATTTTTCCCTGCGACCCGCTAACCCCCGTCCAATCATGTGTTGACACGTGGAAAATTGGACATCGGCGGGAGAGCAGAGATTTTCTCTCCTTTGAGATTTTAACTCATAAAATCTCAATTTTCCTTTTGTTCCATCGGTCCACTTCTCCCCACACCAATTAGGAAGCGACACGTGTCCTTCCTCCCCAAACCCGCTCAAGGGAAATTTTTTCTCCCTAAGCCTGCGAGACTCCCCAAAGGAAAATTTCTCCCCAAAACTCCGCCAAGCCATAACTTGAGATTTATAATGAGTTAGGAGGACTTATTTATATGGTTGGAAAGGTGAGAGAATTTCATATCCAATGGGAATGATCTAAAAAAATTTGATGACTCTATATGTGTGAAAAATCAAGTTGAACCTGGTAAGCCTATTTGGGCGAGAGATGAGAGGGATTTCACTCTCCTAACCTAAGACATGAATTTAACTTCTTGTTTTTCCCTTGTGCCTTATTGTTATTTGTTTCTTGGAGTACTTGTTGAAAGTTAGTATTACTTTTTAATCCTTATCTATTTTTTACTAACTGTGATCTTGTAACCCTCTTTGCAAACACTTAAATAAATAAAAAATTATTCCATAATTTTCCTAACTAATCCTAGTTTGTTTCTTGGTCTCAAGTGGTAGTTTGAAGCGGGCATTACACTTGGTATCAGAGTAGTGGTTCAAAGGCTTGGACCATTGGGCACACTAGAAAATTGAGACTTGAAACCTTAAAACTAGCAAACTTGTTAATCTAGAAAACAAAACTGATTGAAAATTGAACATGATAGTAAACTTAGAAACTGAAGAAGAGGGCTTGAAGTAATGAACTAACTCTTGCTTTGGTGCATGCGGGAGAGGCTCGAGATGGAGTGAGAGGAAAATTCACATAGACTTGGATTCACCACCACCACCACCATCACCACCACCGAATCAGATGTAGTAGCTATTCTAACTTAGATTCTATAGACCCTTCGGGATGTTAATGCCGCTCTACGTGGAGGATCGGTAGAGAGGGACACTCAGGTACACATGACATAGCTACTTCTATTGAGGGACATGCCCCTCAAGGAGCATAGAGGAGAGAAATCCCATGCGGAGTCTCCAGAGAGGACTCACCACCTAGGAGACGGGGTGACAGTTCTTGAGCATAGAGAGAGATCTCGGAGCCCTAAGCTTAGGGATGAGCCTTGAGAGAGGCTAGAGGCCAATAGAACATAGCAAAGTGGATCACATCGGGGGAGATCCTAAAGCTTAGGCCCTCACATTACTCGGGTGATACGGGTGGAATTCAAGCAGAGGCGGCTAGTGAGCTTGAGCGGTCACTTCAAGCTTTTTCCTTGTTCTAACAACATGAAAGCTCGTGTTGCGATCCATCTACCGAGGATGTAGCAGAGTATGGTGGAGGACAGAGGAGCAAAAGCTCTATGTAGATTCGAGATAGTGACTTGGGAGCTATTTGAGGAGAGATTCGAGGAGTAGGCACCTATCACAGAGGTTTATCCACCGGAGGATTGACAAGTTCCATGATCTTGATAGCTACCCTTTACGCGGTGGAGTATGAGAATAGATTTCTGGATCTACTTCGGTATGTAGAGTACATGCAAGATGAGAAGATGAAGATTTATAGCTTCATCCGAGGCCTTAAATCTAGACATTGGAGGTGCGGTTCAGATTCTTGCCCATAAAATTTAGCGAGGCCGTAGAGAAAGCCTATATTACAGAGGAGACTTGGGGTAAAACCCAATGTGCTAGGGGGCCGAGTCGGGAGCCACATTCGGAGATGTAGGATGGTAGATCGAGAGGTTTAGTACCTTATCCTCGTTATGGGTAGCATTCAACACAGTCATCCTTTAGGCCATAGCCGCAACAACACCCGATCTCGCCACCATAGACCTCCTCATAGAGTTGAGTCACAGAGAGGTCAAAGTATGGGGCCTCCTCCAAGGATCCGTCGGGACACGGGGTGTACCTAGAGCTTAGTCAGCTGGAACTCGCAAACAGAGGCCAATAGACCACAATCGGATCATCAAGATCCACACCATAGGCTTCTAGGGAACTTATCAGAGGTGTTGCTCCTTGGAGAGGATCGTGGTGGTTGATTTGGATGTGGAGTACTTGGACATTTGGAGAGATTTCCCTCGTAACCACGATAAGGGTAAGACACTAGTTTTTGAGCCGAAAGTTTGTGACATGGGGCGTAGCCATTGGATTTATGTAGTGGTTGAGAACCACCAGGTAGAGCACTAGAGCACAATCATTGAGACCACAGGTAGCATTGGTGGTATTCCTACCTCTGTATTGTTTGATTCTGGTTCTTTTGATTCTTTCATTGCACCATATTTAGTAGAGCAATGCAGGCTAGTGGCAGTTAGGTAGGGTCTTAGTTGGGATGTCGAGATGGCTTTTGGAGCCAAGATATCTATGGAATCCTTAGTTAAGGATTGCGTAGTGGATTGGGACCTTTCACCACCACCTCAGATCTCTATATTCTTCCTTTGGGCTCGTATGGAGTCATTTTAGGTATGGATTGGCTATCTGCACATAGGGCCAGGATGGATTGTTATCATAAGACTATAGCTTGTGCAGATGATTTAGGAGTTGAGTCGGTGATCTTGGGGGTCAGGAGACCCATTTCTATTCGCACCATTTCGGCTATGCACGGCTCAGCGGTGCGTGCGATGGGGTTATCGATGTATGCTATTACGGTCGAGTGATAGATCGAGGATGGATCTAGTGGACTATCACTTTGGATGACCATCCAATCTTGAGAGAGTTTTCCAATGTATTTCTAGGGGAGCTACTAGGATGCTACCTCCACGTGAGATTGATTTCCATATAGACCTAGTTCCCTGGAGCGAGAGCCTGTCTCACGGGCACCCTATCGGATGACCACCTTGGAGCTCTATGAGCTCAAGTTATAGCTTGAGGGCCTTCTAGAGAAAGGCCTTATCCATCCTAGTGTATCCCCTTGGGGTGCTTGGTGATCTTCATGAATAAGAAAGATGGATCATTACAAATTTGTGTATTGATTACCGCCATTTGAACAAAGTGATGATCAAGAATCGTTACCCTCTTCCTCGCATTGATGACTTGTTTGATTAGATGAAGGGAGCCACGGTGTTCTCTAAGATTGATCTCAAGTCAGGCTACCACCATCGATTGAGGATTTTGAAGGTGGACATTCATAAGACCGCCTTCCGCATGAGATATGGACACCGTGAGTTCACGGTGGTGCCTTTGGTTTGACGAATGCCCTACAAAGTGTTCATGAGTTTGATGAATGGGGTATTCAGAACCTTTTTAGATCATTTCATGATCATATTTCTAGATGAAATTTTGCTATACTCACGTACACGTGAGGAGCATGAGGGGCACCTTTGATGGGATCTTCAAGTGTCTTCGTGAGCAGCAACTTTACGGGAACTTGGAGAAGTGTGCTTTTTCCATACAAAGGTGCAAAGTATTTGGGTCATATCATTTCTAGGAAGGTATCGTAGTGGATTATTCTAAGATTATAGCCATCATGGATTGGCCAAGCACCCACTACGGTGACCGAGGTGCGTAACTTCATGGGTTTAGCAGGATACTATCATAGATTTGTTCAAGATTTCTCTCGGATTATGCACCCCTATCACTTCCCTTCGCAGGAGGAAAGGGAAGAAGTTTTTGGATGGATAGATGCGAGCAGGCCTTCAGGATATCGAAGGAATGCCTCACTACAACACCCATTCTTGCAGTGTCGGATCCAAAGGGTGAGTTCTTTATTTGCACTGATGCTTCTTTAGCAGGGGCTTGGAGGTGTGTTGATGTAGGATGGTAGGGTTGTTGCTTTTGAGTCTCATAAACTCAATGATCATGAGTTTAATTATCATACCCATGATCTTTAGCTTATGGTAGTTTTGCATGATTTAGTTAGATGGAGACATTTTCTTCTTGGACAGAGGTTCACACTCAAGACAGATCACTTGAGTCTTCGCCTCCTCTTCACACAGCCCAATATAAATGCTCGTCCAATGGCATTGGATGGAGTTGCTTTGTGAGTATGGCATGGAGATAGAGCATGTGAATGGGAAGGATAATGTGGTTGCAGACACTCTCAGTAGATGTAGACATGTGAGTATGGCCACTTCAGTGAGCATAGATTTGCGGAGCAGGATTCTTCAGCAGCTTCCTCTTGACAACTTCTACATGACAAGTATGAGCAGAGATAGAGTCACAGAGACCCCTTGAGGGAAAGTTTGATGGTTTCACCTTAGAGGTAGATGGTCTTCTTAGACACAGAGGTAGGATATATGTTCCCAGAGACAGAGTCTTGAGTTAGGAAATCTTGGTAGAGGCACATTATGCACCCTATTCAGCCCATCCTGGGGTGAAGAAGATGCATGCCACCTTACGATAGTTGTATCACTGGAGAGGACTTCATCGAGATGTAGCTCAATTTGTGTCATGGTGTTTAGAGTTTCGAGAGGGTTAAGGCCGAGCATCAACATCCAACAGTCTTCTTTATCCCCTGCCATACCGGAATGGAAGTGGGACACCATTTCTATGGATTTCATTATTGGACTACCTATGTTGAGATATCACCATGATGACCTTATGGTCACGGTTGATAAATTGACAAAAGTAGCTCAATTTTCTCTAGTGAAGATCACTTATACAGCGGAGTAGTGGCACGAATATATTTGGATGAGATCGTCAGGGTTGCATGGGATTCTCGTGGAAGATCATTTGTGACCACGACCCTTTGTACACTTCACATTTATGGACTACCATACGGTATGTCCTCGGGATGAGGATTAATTTCAGAATAGCATATCATCCCGAGACGGATGGGACAGAGACCAAGTGAGTGAATCAGGTTTTAGAGGATATGCTCGGGATGTACGTGATGGATAGTTGTCTAAGTGGGAGGAGCACCTATACTTAGTGGAGTTTTCCTACAATAATAGTTTTCAGAGTTCTATAGGCATGGCTCCTTTCCAGGCTTTGTATGGTAGGGAGTGCAGGACACCCCTTAGCTGGGATAGGTTGGAGGATAGAGTATTTCTTGGACCAGCTCTTTTGTACGACATGGAGCAACAGGTAGTGTTGATCAGGCAGAAATTGTAGGAGGCACAAGACATGCAGAAGAAGTATGCATATCAGCATAAGATTGACCATTTCTTTGATGTGGGCATGAAGGTGTTCCTTCGTGTTAGACCACACAAGAGCCCTATCCACTATGGAAAAATTTCTAAGTTATCTACTAGATCTTTTGGTCCTTTTGAGATCTTGGAGCGTATTGACCCTTTTGCCAACCATCTAGCATTGCCACCCAACTTGTCTCGCGTACATGATGTGTTTCATGTTTTAATCCTTAGGAGGTACATTGCGAGACCCTTCTCATGTTTTGGGACTGGACATCATTGTAGGTGTAGGATCGAGGAGGCAGTGACGGTGGAGCCCATCTATATCATAGATCATAGGACCCCGTGCCTTTGAGGCGAGAGATTGATCAGTGCACGGGTGTAGTGGGATAGATATGATGAGACCGTAACCACTTGGGAGGATGCTACTATGTTACGAGTGTAGTTTCAAATTTATTTCCAGTGACTTCCGGGAGGAAGTCGAGTCTAAGGGAGGGGGATGTAGTGCCCACTTTCCTATGACATTGTTTAGATACTCGATTTGACTAATATTGATCTCATTTTGGACATTATTATGTTTTTATTTATTATGATGTGTAGATGTTAGACCCTGGATTATTATGGACCTTGATTCGAGTTAGCATGCATAATGATCATTAGAGACATTATTATATATGAATGATGATATCTTTGTTGACATGGACATATTAGTGATGTTGATTTTAGACTTGTGACATTTGATATTATGAGTAGCTCTAGTATAGAGATTCATTGGATGATGATATAGTTACAAATTGAATTAAAATAATAATGTTGAATTAATGATATTGTTGTGATTTGTGTGTTTAGATGATTTTGAAATATTGTTTATATCATTTTAGATGTCGATGCGGCCACAAGGCCGAAGGAGGTATTTGCATTTTGCGCAGTTAACAATCACAAAAATGTCGTGGGGATTGGAGACTAACCATATTGAAATTCGGATGAAATCAACAAGGTCACCATGGCAACTGTGTTATGAGTTGTGTGTGTGTGTGTGTGTGTGTGTGTGTGTGTGTTATGTTAGGACTTCCATGGGGGATTTACATTATATGTGACCATGGGATATATGTGTTTTATTTATGTGTTCCCTTTTATTATTGTTGTATGTAATTTTAATTGTAATTTTCTCTTTTATTATTTAATTTAAATGCTATAGTTTTAATGTGATAATCATATAGTTAAAAATTTATTTAAATTTAATTGGGATGTGGAATGTATGTAATAAAGTTGTTGTCTTAGTTATTAATTAAATTGGATTTATGTCATGCATAACCATATGTTAAATAAATAAATCATTATGTCAAAAGAATGTAATAAATGAAGTCATAGGTATTAATGCATGTTGTAAGAATGTGTAAGTTGTGTAAGTCAGATTTTGGAGTGTAGAACACTCCATCTTCAAAGGAACTCGAATTTGTCCTTGAGGGCTGAATTTTGAGGCTTGTGGGACCATACCTATGGTTTTGGAATCAAAATTAATCTTTTATAATTATATTTTGAAATGACGATGTGTAAGTCTCAGTATTGCACTTTACTTACACATTTTTAATTCAATCCTTGTTAAAGTATGGGTTACTTTGAGTGTGTAAGTTTCTTGTCATCTCCATTTATTGTGATTTATTTGTGAAGTTGACTTCTTTTTGGGGGGTTGAGTAAGAATGATGTGGCATCCCACTTGGAATCCACATCATCCTCTCCCTCCCTCTCCTTTAAAATTTGAATTCTTCCCTTGTTTATGGTTGTTGAAAACTTTGTTTTTTCCTCCTTGGGTTGAAATTTTTTTTCAGTTGGAGCTTGCTTTGAGGAAGGAGTTGGAAATTATTTTGCATGCTTATACCTTGTTGTTTTGGGACTACATTTTGAGCACTGAAGGAACTGTTGTTTGGGAAAACAATCTCCACTATGGAGAGGTAGGATTTTGTCCTTTTTATATGTTGTTTTTCCCTTTTCTTGCATGAATGAAATGGTGATTGTGCTGTGTATTCATGGCTGGTTGGGTAGATTGCTTAGGGAAAGGTGTAGGAGAAGACTATGGGGTCTTATATTGGGGGGCATAAGGGATTTCCAATGGCACTTATTTTATTGTGGAGGGAGTTTTGGTTTTGGGATCCACCTTGGAAAAGAAACTGCTTGCATTTCTTACTATGGGGGGCATAAGGGATAAACTTGGGGGGGACATAAGGAGGGGTTGAGAGATATAAGGTTTATGGGTTTGATATGTTTATTAGTGGTATGTATTCTAGTGGATGCCCAATTCCAAATTGGGAGTCATAAGGAGATTCCCCATAGTTCTTGCTCTTGATGGCTTGCTTGATCAAGCCCATGTGCTGTGTGTATGATTTTTATTGCAGTTGTGAACTATTGTCCTTGTTTGGATTGTGCATTTTTGTTGTTCTATGCATGTGAAAGGAATGTTGTTTGTTGTGAAAGAAGCCTTGTTGCCATGTGTTGATGTTCATTCTCCATTTCAATATGGTTGGGGCTTGGGGGCCAATGGGGAAAGATGGCTTCTCCTTTCCCATTGGATGTCTTGGTTGGGTGGAGAGTGTTTCCTTTCCCCTTCCTTGTTGTGATCAAATGAAAAGATGAAGAAGACAACATGTTACTTTTTTGAAGCTTGGAGAAAACGCAGTTTTGCCAGTCCCTTCCTTAGAGAAAATTTCATTGTTATCTTCCCACTTGAAGTGGATGAATTGTATCATTATTTTAAAATGTGAAGTTACTTGTAATGCAAAGGAAAAGATAGAGATTCATTTGTGAAATGTAAAGAGTTATTATTTCATACTCTGTTTTGAAAATAACGTGACAGAATGAGATCTGCTTGTATTTTGTAAATTGAAATTTATGGAAAGGATGAAGTTGTAATGTGTTGTTTGAAATCAATGAAAGAAATACATCCCTTTTTCTCAAATTGTACTATTGCATTGCAATTTAATTGTCTGTTGTGTTTTAAAATCTCTGTTGAAAAAGGAAAATACGTGTGGGAGAAAGAGACAACATTATGTTCTTTGTATTTATTAAAATTTGAATTATCAAATGTTTCCTTATTTTTTTTGAATGAGAAGATAGACAAATTAATTGTTTAGACAAGATTTGATAAGCTTTCCATGTTTGGAAGTGGCAAATGGATTATTATAGTTGTTAATGAAAGAACTTTGTTCCTTTTTATAAATCGACATTTAAAATTAGCCAACAAATCTATAGTTCCAAATTACAACCTCAATTAATAAAGGAGACAATATAATTTAGATGCATTAGGTCCTAATGAACCTAAATAGAACTCAACATTTACTGAAAAGCATTGTTAGAACCTTGATAAATCCAATATTAATTTTAGAGTCCAACTTCCCGATAAAAGATGTAAAATATATCAATTCGCAACTCAATACACAAATTGAACCCTAAAATATGTTGAAACTTACCCAATACCAATCCTCCATGTTAAATTGGCATGTTGAGAAGGAGAAAACCAAAATTAGATCAAAATCCCACAAGTTGGAAAATTGCCAATTTTAAATCTTAAACCCCGCTGATCTACTTCTCAAAATTGACCCTCAAAAATTCATCAAAATCCAAAATTGATGATTTCTTTGCAAAGAGTACTCTGAGATATTTTCGGAAAGTCCTTGTTTGTCCAAAAATGAATTTTCTATCAAAAGTTATGGCCATTTGAAGTTTTACTTCAAAATGGCCATCCAAAAATTAATCTAACTATACAAAAATCAAATTTTAACTTTTGGAAAAATTTCCCCAAAAATTCCATGGCCCCACAACACTCTTAGCCAATCATGTGTCACCACGTGGCACTTTGGAGGGGTGAATCTTTTGAAACTTAACTTTTTGAAAATTTGACCTTGGGAAAATTTTCCCATTTTGCCCCGCGTCCCCGCAACCAATCACGTGCTGACACGTGGCATGGATGGTACGCGGATTAAATTTGAAAATTTAACTCTTTGTCTCTTTTGGAAAAATTTCACTTTTTCTCCACGGCCCCACACCCCCACAGCCAATCGTGCATCGAAAAGTGTTCCCATGGACACGCGCAGGTTTGCGCAAGTCTTTTTGACCTTTAAACACCTTTGGCATAAAATTCTAAATCACTCCGCCACTCCGTAGGCCTGCGTCCAATCAGAAGACGCCACATGGCCTTTTGCACAAGTCGGAGGGAAATTTTTTTGGAAAATTTGGGTTTGTTTTGAACCTTGGGAAAAATTCCAAATTTTTCCCCATGACCCGCCGACCCCCGTCCAATCACATGCTGACACGTGGCAAATTGGACATCGGCGGGAGAGTGGAGATTTTCTCTCCTTTGAGATTTTAACTCATAAAATCTCAATTTTCTCTTTTTCCACCGGTCCGCTTCTCCCCACACCAATCGGGAAGCGACATGTGTCCTTCCTCCCCAAACCTGCTCAAGAGAAAAAAATTTCTCCCTAAGCCCGCGAGACTCCCCAAAGGAAAATTTCTCCCCAAAACTCCATCAGGCCATAACTTGAGATTTATAAGGAGTTAGGAGGACTTCTTTATATGGTTGGAAAGGTGAGAGAATTTCCTATCCAATGGGAATGATTTAGGAAAGTTTTGATGACTCTAAATGTGTGAAAAATCAAGTTGAACCCTGTAATCCTGTTTGGGCAGAGATGAGAGGGATTTCACTCTCCTAACCTAAGAGATGAATTTAACTTCTTGTTTTGCCCTTGTGCCTTGTTGTTATTAGTTTCTTGGAGTACTTGTTGCAAGTGAGTATTACTTGTTAATCCTTATCTAGTTTGTACTAACTGTGATCTTGTAACCCTCTTTGCAAACACTTAAATAAAAAAAATTATTCCATAATTTTCCTAGCTAATCCTAGTTTGTTTCTTGGTCTCAAGTGGTAGTTTGAAGTGGGCATTACAATAGTACCCTTCCAAATAGGGGAAAATCTAGACACCCTAATTTCACATTTTTCCTAAATCAATTAATTCCCCTACCTCATTTTCCAAAAAACTTTGAATTAATCAAATATATTTTGATTAATTATTCATTTCAAATAAAAATAACCTAATCCTTACCACATGTCATTATTCTCCACGTTTTTCTACTATTGAATTAAAAATCCAAAATCAAATCCTCACCCATTCTTCATTGTCTCTACTCACCTAGTCTTTCCCACATTTTCAAACCATGATTACTTAAATTACTCTAAGTTAATGACTTCCCCAAGCTATAAATATAGCTTTACCCCTCCCCTCTAAGACATGGAGAATAAGCTTGAATTTCATGTCTAAGTTATTGCATCCTTTGACCAAAGAACATCCTTCCACCTCATCTTAATGCCAAATTAGCCTCATCTTGAAGCACCCCAAATCCATAATCCTTTTACCCATTTGGTGCAAAGTAAGTGGATCATTTTGCAAGAAGGCCTTGCTCCATTTTGAGAAAGAAACCTACATATCACACAATCGGGGATCAATCCATGTTTCCTATCTCATTTACGAGGTTTGCTACGTAATACAAATGAGGAGGTATTATTGGTAGCATTTTACTTCCTTGTTAGTAGTGCTTTATTCCTAGCTTACAAAGAAGCATTGGAAAGAAGATATGATGAAGTGTCTAGAACGCAACAAATATGCTTTCAAGTTAGAGACGTTAATAAAGCAAAGGTATACAATTTAACCTTGATGCTTGTCAAACTAAAGGATGCTTGATAGGATGATAAAGAGAAAATGTTGAAATTCGGTTGTGACAAAGTAAAACACAACACCTTTGAGATGTGAGTCGTAAGATGAAATTACTTGAGTGAGGACATGGATAGCCATAACTCAAGACTTGATGTCGAAAAGAAGATGAAAACTTAAACTTTGGGAAGGTTATCCAAATGTTTAAGTGTCGAATGGAATGGGGATAAAACCAAAATGAGGTGAATACGAAAGATAGAAGAATCTGATAATCGTGAAAGGGGAAGAATCAAATAAGTGAATAAAAACTCCAAATGAATGAAAGAAGATCAAATGGAGAAGATAATGAGGATGAAAATAAGAGAAGATTAAAATAAAGAAAGAAGATGAAAGTTCTGAAAAGGGGAAAATTGAGATTAAAATGAAGGTTAGTGAATGACTGATGACAAGAAGAAAAGAAGATGAGAAAAGATGAAATGAGGATGAAAGCAAAATCCAAACAAGGATAGTTTGGAAAATGACAAAAAAGATAAGAGAAGTGAAAGATGGATCCCAAACAAGGAGTATTTGGGAAAAAGTGAGTGTGGAACACTACTACAAAAAGAAAGAAAAACAAAAGAAGAAAATTGAAAAAGAATTTTTTGTTTGAATGTTTGTTTTGTGGCCTCTACCTTAGATTGGCTTGGAAAATGTTTGGCTTCCTAGGTGGCTCTCTCAACTAGGTGTCAACAAAATATCTGAGTGAGTGTGACACTATTGCTAGATGACGACTTTACTTTACCCCCTTTGAAACACTGAGGAAAGATATTTCTCAAAATGAATCACATTGGGGTCACCACTAAGGATATCCGTGACTCTACCTGCAAAGTCTTTACTAGTCGGGTAGGAGGAAAAGTTCCCATTTCATCCACCAGCTCCCTTAAGATGTGATATACTTTGGGGTTCCTAGAACCACCCCCTTTATTGCAGCTCTTAACACTTATGCCAAGGGAGTTATGATCTAGTTAAGTGGTTGAGCCATAGCTCTTAACCGAACCTGTAAATCAAGTGTTTTGAATGTGGTGTTCTTTTTAATCTTTTGATTTAGGTATGGTTTGATTGAACTCCTTTGGAAACCTACACTTAATAGTTTTCAATGGTTTAATCCACCTTATGTGAGAGCGGGTCCTGCAAAAAATGGTTAGAAAGTTTTCCAGAATGAGGGAAAAATAACAAAACAAATAAACAAGATGACAGAAGTAAACCCACGTTTTGATTTCCAAGATCACTTAAAAATGAAAGAAAAGAGCATACATGTGGGTTGGCTTTGGTTAAGTGAAATGTTAATTCCCCAAAAACAAAAATAGAAAGAAACAACCATGTTTCTTATTCCCAAGATCACTTGAAAAAGAACCAGGGAAGAGCATACGCGTCACGATTCGTGTTAGCTACGTAAAAAAAAAAAACAACAAAAAATGACAAGCAAGAAGCACACAAAACATGTTAGAAATTAATTAGTATATAAAAAAAAATGATGAAACATGTGCAAAAGTGACTAAAAATGTGACAAAAATGAAATTGAAATTCCCAATAACACTAAATTTTCAACGTTGACAAGTAGCGCCCTATAGTGATTAAAAGCTTCCATGAACCCTGCAAAAGTAAAGTGTGCGAGTTAGGCCAAGAAGAAGAAATAAAGAAACTAATGGAGGTGTAACTTAAATGATAAATAAGGAATTAGAAATTAAAATAAATTAAATTAAATAAACTAAAAACCTAACCCTAAAATGAAAACTATAAGTAGTGGTAAGATTAAATGTAAAAACCTAATGTATTGTTTGTATTGTATGTGTGTGCATGTGGGTGAAGCAGGATGTGTGTAGAGGGAATGTGGCTTGGTCAAGGAAGGGAAAGCTAGGGAGGGCTTAGGTGAGGTGGATAAGGAGGAGGAGGGATTGGAGAGGTCATGTGGAAGGCTTGGGTGAGGAAGTTTGAATGAGCTAGGAGGGGGCTTGGGTGGGGCGTGAGTTGAGGGTGAGGTGAATGGAGCGGGCATGGCAGGGAGAGGATCGGCTCGGGGACAAAGGAAGTAGATCGAGAAGGGGAGGGATCAATTGGGATCGGGGTGGGTGGTGAGGTGGCTCGCCAAGGAGAGTAGGGAGGGACAAGGAACGAGGGTCGGGATGAGCCGAGAGGTGAGGGGCGAGCTCAAGATGGGTACAGAGTCAAAAGGAATGTGAGACTCGAGGAAAAATAATAGGGAATGGGGTCGAGGTGGGGCCGGGTAGGTAGGAAAGGGAAGGGGAAGGTGTTTGGGGCTGTGAAGTGGCTCGGCTGAGCTGGATGAGTCGGGTAGGGAGGAGGGGTGGGGAGTGAGGGGGTAGAGTGGTGAGGTGGCTCACCAAGCTATCCAAGCCGGGTAGGGTGGAGGTGGGAAGTGAGGGGGTAGATTGGTTAGGTGGCTTGGCCAAGCCGGGCCGAGGTAGGTAGGGAGGGGTTGTTTTGTTTTCAATTTTTTTAGATCTGTTTGTAAATAAAAACAAATATATATAGATATTTGTAAGATATGTTTTTTTAACAAATAAAATCTAACTATATTGGGTTTGTTGTTTGTGTAGGTAGTCCAATAGGAAGATAAAATGGAAAGAAAACAAAACCTGCAAACCGGAGAACAAAACCTACAAATATGCAAACAAAATTGGACCTACAAAAATTGCAAACAAAACACAGGAAACCAACAACAAGAAAGATTTTTTTATGTATGTGAGTTGAAGGCATGATTATAGTGTCAAACATGCACAAGTGCTTTATTCCAAATCTGCATAGCAAGAATGAAACACTCCAAAAACAAAGTTAGACAAACAAAATGAAATAAAAATGAAAGAGGAGGGGTGTGAGTCCCACAGGTGTGCCAAAATGTATGCAGAGAAAATCACTTGAGAATGAAAGATAAACAAAACATGTAAACCTTTCCAATAACCTTCTGTGTAAACCTCAAATAAGGGTCTCCTATGAAACCTTGCAAGATGGATGTCAGAGATGATTTTGGATGCTCTTGAGTGCTCTCCAAGCTTTGAATGCAAATGCTATAGACACAGTTCAACAGAGTTTTTGTATGTCAGATTCAAGAGGATTTGAAAAGAAGGTAAGCATGTAATTTATAGAAGCAGAAGGTAGTTGAAATTGGTTACACACGGATAAATAAGTATGATAAAAATAGCATTGTGGGTAGTTGCGGTAATAGTGTCAAGGTAGTAAATGGATTAATTATAAAAAGATGCATCCAAAAAGGTTGTTATACGTGCATTTTAATTTCCCCCACCTTTCTAGGATTCTAGAAGTGTAGTTAACTAGGGTAAGGATAGGGAGTCCAAGTGGAGTCTAAGTGGAGTCAAATCAAGTGGCAAGATGACTAGGATGTGCACACACTTAATTAATTAATTAATTAATAATAATTAATTTAGCCAAAGGGGTACAAAGGGTACATGGGATTAATTTAATTAATCCAAAGGGTATAATATGTATTAATTAATTAATTTAATCAATTAATTGCAAATGGGTGAATAACAGGGTGTACTAGAATATATTAGGAATAAGTGGCAACAAAATGTAATTTTAGGGTGTCTACAGAGTCTCTACATATGTCTCCTCTCTATTTCATACGTATGTGTTTCGGTTTTAAATATTATCTTGCTTCCTTTATCCTTTTCTTATTTTTGTAGGACTCTTCCTTCTTCAAAGCACGTTGACCCATTAACAACAACAAAAGAGAAGAGAGGTTTATGCCTCGCAAAAATTTGAAATCAATGCACATAGAGGTGAGTGATATTGCGGCCTCAAACAAGTGGCAAGAGACACTAGCCTTAACCTTGAAACTTCATATCTCCCACACCTGTTTCCCACAGTCCCTTCCCTTACATTTCAAATGTCTCTCATTTTTGGCACCACAACGATAACTACTTCTTTATAACCCAATCTCCCTCATGCCCCGCAAAATGACCTTGCCCCCTTCCAAAGCCTTCCTTGTACCGTCTATCTACTTTTTCTCACATGATTGAACCTAACAATCATTTAGCTTGTAGACACCAAATTTTGGTATCAGCCCATGTTTTGGTCTCCTTCATAAGGCTTACTCAAATCTCGTTTCTCACCGAAAATTCATATTTAGTTAATTAATCTTATAACTTAATTAATCTCTTATTACATGCCAAAACTATATTATGTTAAATAATTAATTTTTTTAAATAAGTCATAACATCCTATTTAATAATTAAATAATTCAAAAAGATATATACAAATCAACAACCCCACATGTTCCCACTAAATTCAAAATCAATTCTCACCTAAAAATCAATTCCTACCTAAAAATTCAATTCCCTCAAATTATTAAATTATCAACCCCACCAATGAAGTCAATAATTCAAAAATCTCTCTATCCGACAAAAATCTAAAATCAATAGTGTAAAGTGAGCACATGACTTCACTATTACACCTAACCATGTCCCCACTCCACATCACATCTTTTCCTTTTCTCACATCATGAACCCCACCATCAAATCAACTCTTCATCATGTCCTCTTAATCAAGATTGATTTTACAAATTATAGTTATTCGTTAATCCTTTATTTTAATCCACATTCAAATTATAAATAGGACTCTTTCTCCCCTTTGAAAGAAGGAGAAAATTCTTGAAATTCTCAAGCTTAAAATTTCATAATATTTGTTTGTGAAGCTTTGAATCATATTGTGGAGTGTTTGGAGGCGGAGCTCTATCGGTCTCATATTGTCACTCTAACGATCAATTTGTTGTTATATCGAAACATTGGCTTGGTATCATATTTATATTGTTTATTCAACATATTGCAAATCTATGTAGTTTTGGCATGTCATCTTATCACGTTGGATATTCATTATTTTCTTGTGAACATGGGGGTTGATAGCCACCGAGGAAGTTAATGCTTCCCGGATCTACTTTGTCAGGCAGCCCCCGTATATCGTTATCTAATCTTATATGTTTCCATCTTGCAGATCTATCTTCTTTCTCATAGATCTATTTTCTCTGCGCCGTATCTAGAATCCATATCTACATCTGAGGTCCTAAGCCCTCTATCATTCAAAGTTTCATGGTGGTGGTAGTCTCGGTGTTCACCCGCGTGAGAACGAGTTTTCCGGATCAACATTTGGCATGCCCGGTGGGACCAGACCGAGATCTTGTCATTTTTATTGTGTAACTTGTTGTGTGCAGGTGTCGTAAAGATGACGGTTATCTTATTTGTTTTTGGTTGTCGTTACTTGACAGATATTTTGTGTGGAAACTCACTTGTTTGCAAGATTTAATTATCTTTGCTAGTGTGGTGTCCTTTATACATATAGTCTTTTTTTGTCTTTGCCATGAGGTAAGTGGTTTTTGTCATTTTGAATAAGGTTATTATTTAATTTGCTTATAATAGTTATAAAATTTTATTGTTATATCCCTTGAAAAATAGGAAAGTACATAAATATCAAAAACAAATATATATATATATATATATATAACTCTTTTTTGTTATTGTTATTATCCTAAACTATTTCCTCACCTCTTCACTCGGCCACCTCCACTCCATCCGAGCTATCTCCTTTGCTCGTTGAACCCCACATCCCTCTCCACGCATACACCCTACTCTCCTACCCGAGCTCCCATATCCTCAACACAGACTTACCTGTGCTACTCTCCATCCCACATTGGCCACTTCCTCCACTCCATCTCCACTCACCCACTTCTCATCTCTCTCTACCTGAGCCCAGTCATCTCCCCAACTCCATTCGACCCCAACTCCAACTTCACTCCTCTGCCCATGCTCCCATCTGATGCATTCACCTCTCTTTCATATGACTTAACTCCCTATACTGTTTTACTACCTCAACTCCACATTGACTTCTATTCCACACAGGTGTATAAGATCCGATCAAAGCTTTTAGTTAGCTGATATATTTATAAAGATTATCTTTTCCTTTAGAATCAATATTCGTTGAAGGGTCATCTCTCTTGTTGACTTTCAATTCTAGTATTGCCTAAATCTACAATCTAATTCTAGCATTATTCCAATATATCTATAACTTTTGATATCAAATTCACGTCGGTTATACAGTCATTTTATAGTGATCCGCTTACAATTCATTATCAGACACCTGTTATTGATTTCTTTTGTGCCATGCTGATGCTTGATTGCTTCTAACTTTTTTGAGGCTCAACATTCCATTCACGCCAACTTTGTATTTAGTGACTCTACAATCTCTGTATATCAGTTGGCCTACAATTCTTTAAAATATATCATTGATAGCCAATGTTGTGTAGTATTGAAGTAAAATTTGGTGATTGTACAGTCTTTTTATAGCAATCAACTTCTAATTCCCACCATATATCCCACGAGACCCACCTTTTAGTTATTTCCAGCTCAGTTTCAATTCCCACGCTGTCTTGTGAATAACTATTATATAGCAATCTATTTACAATTCTTTTATTAATTTACCCTGCTCCATTGTAGTTGATTCACAAATTTCCACCACCTAATCTCCTCTTCGACACAATTATGTTTATTGTTACTAGCACAATAAAATTATATAGAGAGAGGGAGGAAATTGTTCTTAGCATGGTTGTAAATCCACGCAAGCTTTGCATCTTATAGCAATTGATTCACAATTATGTAGAACACATTTATAAACCTCGCGTGGAGAACCCATAGCCAATTATATATATTTATCGTTTATATTTTCTGTGATTCTCACTATGTCATCGTACATATGAAGTGCTATATCCATGTGTAGTAGGACCAACTCTGGAGTATCTAAAAGTAGATAAGGAGGTGTTAATAATGAAGGGTGATAAGATTGATGCCCAACATCGTTAATAAATATTTGATGTTCATAAATTATAAAGATTGACATTCAAATATATTTTATATCATTAATAAACATTTTCTTGTGAAGTTTGTTTAGATATGATAAATAAAGGCAACATACCTAATCACATGTTTATCCTATAATATTTTTAATTATTATTTTATTCATTTATCATTTATTTGTATACGTCTTAGGTTGGTTTGTTATTTGTCGTCGATATACAGTTGTAATTTATTATTTTGAATGTAGTGATTGTTGTTCGGTGTTATTATTGCATTAAGTATTTATTTGGGAATCATTGTCGTCATTAGTTCATTATTTATTTTATTATCTAATCATATTTATTTCATCGTTAGTTTATAATTTAACTTGTATTCGAATAGTTCCGATAATTTGTTTATTCTAATTTA
Source organism: Taxus wallichiana var. yunnanensis (assembly GCA_018340775.1). Classification (NCBI taxonomy): domain Eukaryota; kingdom Viridiplantae; phylum Streptophyta; class Pinopsida; order Cupressales; family Taxaceae; genus Taxus; species Taxus wallichiana. The sequence continues at coordinate 63,731,560 of CM031237.1, read as the reverse complement.
TTTATTCTTTTTTATCTCTTTTGGGTCATATCCACTAATTTTCATATTTGCTTTTACAGGATTACGAGCTGTCAAAGATAAAATCTTAAACTCAAACCACATCGCCAATCGTCTCTTGTCAACCTCATCTGCAGTCATAAGATCCTTGGACATTCCCGATCACCGATTATCACTTTCAAACATCATTTACTAGATACGACAAAAGTTGCTTTCTAGATTGTTTAAAGCTTACACTTGGCTCAACTTGTTAGATAAAAAGAAAAAGTAATATACAAGTATTCTCCAGTTTTCCCTATTATCTTATTTGCATTGTACTTTCCCATTCCTTGTTGATTGTCAACATCGAACTTCATATTTCAATTTTGGAGTAAAACGAACCCCGTGCATTCTGCTTGCTCACATAGTGTAACTAGGGTTTAACTTTTTGCATCACACTTATCATCACACACTGCCTAAAATTTCATAAATTAATAAACACATCGAAACATTCCTTGCACCTGGTTCATTGATTGGGATTTGATCACCCAACAAAACCATTTTAGATATTTCCCAGCCATAACTTACCTAAAACCAAACATAGTTTACCTTCTTCTAGGTCCTCTTACAGCCATTTTTTTTTTCTTTCACACATTTTCTTCATCAAATCAAAAAAAAATAAACACATAAAAAGAATTTTTTGCTTAATTTTTCTATTTCAAATGGCACAAAACTTCATCCTAAATGGTTCTTATATGTACCAATCACCACAATTTACCAACATTCACAATCCTTGTATATACCCACAATCAAATGTGTTAATCCAACCTCAAGAATCCTATCAAACATCTCCTCCAGCTTTAACATACCAAGCTTCCATATCCTTATCTATCCCCTCCTTGTGTTGTACAACCAAGACCATCTTATACCTATCCTACACACACACCAATCAGTAACTACAACCTTCATGCCTACACCAATTATTTCTTTACTCCTCGGAAAGCTAGATGATTGATACCTCGTGTTTATCTCCATCTAGCCACCTTTACAAATGCTTTCACCGTAACTCTAGTTCTCAACCACAAAATTCTACTTTATCCCCGTCACCTTATGCCAATACTACATTGTCTTCCCCACCTACATCATTTACCGCACTTCCTGTATCTCAACAATATCATCCATCACATTATGTCCCTACTTCCCAACATTACACAACCTCCCAACCAATTCAATCTCAACTCTTGGATATCTTCCAACAAATCTTCCCAAATCCACCATCAGCAAATCCATTTCTACTTTCCACACCACACGATTTTAATTCTTATTCAATTAATATTGTCCATCTAGCATCCCCCATTGATTCTACACCTCAATATACCCCATCCACTCCCTCATCCACATCTATTCCATCTTTACCCATAATACCAACCATAGACCCAATCCCAGTTCCTACACCTACATCTACTACAGGAGCCCAACAATGATTTACATGACCAACACCCAATTATACTCCTCTGGGAGAATCATACAACACCATCTTTGACAAGTTAATCACAACACATTTGATCATGCTGCCACCTATCCAACCAGTTGATGAATCTAGACCAAGACCTATGTGGTATCATGAAGACCATTACTGCAAGTACCATCAAGTCTCGAGGACATGACATAGAGAGATGTCGTACTTTCAAGGATTCGGTCCAAAGACTCATCGATCAGGGAGAACTTCAAGTGGATAACCCAAATGTGTCACCCAATCAACCACTGGATATTTTTAGACAACCATTTACAAACCATACACCCACACCATAAATACTATACATATTGCTGGTATAAATCTAGATCCATCCACATATTTACCTTCTTCATCACCCACCATATCCACCTCACTAGAAGCTCCCCCTTTCTTCATTCCATTAACCCTCACCCCCATACCAACCTCAACACCTCTTCCCACATCCACTATTAATTCCACATCTGAACATACCTCATACACTCCATCACCCACATCTATTTCATCTTTACCCATAATGTCAACCATAGATCCAATCCTAATGCATGCACCTATTACATCAATCATTGAGACCACATCCACATTTTCCTCCCCTCCTACATCATTTGAAGAATCTTTGAAAGATCTTCAACTGGATTCAACTTCAAATAATATCTCTACCTCATCAGTGCGACCAAATCAATGTTCACCTTCTTTAGATTCCAACGAACAAATATCCCTTCCTACATCTCTATCAGTACCACCTCCGGATCCTCCGGTAGAAATTATTTTCATTCCTCCCAAGGATGGAACCTCTCAAATATTGCCTCAAGATTCCCTTATATAGGAAATTATATTCCTTCTTCTAAACAATCCAACCCCAAACCCCTTCAACTAAAATCATCCAACACTATGAAAATCACAACGACTTGTTATCAGCCACCAAGACATAAACATGTTCAAACTTTTTCTTCAACATCTAAATTATCTCAAACATCCACTCCTTCTCCAAAGACCAAGAAATTCTACACAGAAAAAGCATCTCCTAAATCTGCGGTTGAATCATGTATTGAGGTCTTCCGACACTTGCTACAAATTTCTACAATCACACTTCCGCCTATTAGGGCCTTTGACCCCAGTAGTAAGAAGCCACCGTGGTTTAATTCTAGCCTTGTTTGTGCATATCATCGCACCCCTGGACATGATATCTGACATTACAGAGTGTTTCAATCCATTATTCAGGACTTCATTAAGGAAGGATGCATCCTTCCCAAACCAAACCAATCTATTCCTTCCACTTCAACATCTACACTATTGACCTCATCTATCCAAATGAAAATTTCCCCTTGTTCTTCACACACTTCCACAATCATGTCACATCCAAGTGAATAATCTTTTAAAGAGGATTCTTCATTCTCCATCAAATATATTCGAGTACCTCCTCATTCTTTCACGTGACCCTAAATCATCAACTAACACTAAAACTGAAACCAAAACATTAAAACCGCAATGCAATCCATCCCCATCCTCAGCACCTATATTGGATCATATGTCGATATCCTGAAGTTCCATGTCTAAATCCAAGCCAAAACATCATCTTAAAACCCACAAGAGTGGTCTTCTATTTGACACTTCGATCAGGTCTTATGCAGATATCCTTCAACATCTAATTCAAATCTCTACGATCACTCTTCCTCCCATTAGACATTAGGATCCTTATAGTAGGAAACCTCCATGGTTCAATCCCAATTGCATTTGTGCCTATCATTGTGTTCCGGGCCATGACATTGAGCAATGTAGGGCCTTTTAGACCATCGTCCATGACCTCATTAAGGAAGATGATTTCCTCACTCAAGAGGAACATCCTTCCCCATCCAAAATGAATACAACTCATCTTTCTACATCCTCATCCATTGGGTTTCCTAATACTCCCCCATCCTCATCTATTCTTCCTTTTCCTATCCTACCATCTATTGATTCTATCTTAGTTCCTCTTTCCACACTTCTACTCATGCCAATCACATCAACTAGTGTGAATGTGAACACACCATCTTCTTATTCCACATCATTTGAAGAACATTGGAAAGCACTTCAACTAGTAGCAACTTTAGATGCTCCTCCCGTCTCATCTATAGATACTCCCACATCCATCATGAAAATACCAATCCATTCACCCAGTATCAACTATGACACAACCTTCAGACTCTCCGATTGAAATCAGTGTCACATCTCCCAAGAATGCTTCTTCGCAATCCAAATCCAAGAACCTTGGTACACGTCCACAAAAATATCTTGTGTGTCCCCAAAAGAAGATAGAAATTTTGCCAAAAAATACCAAATATGCATCATTTGTTTTGGGGAAATATCAATCTCCATCTAAGGCATCACAATCACTCCACCAACCAAAATAAAAATATCCAGCATTCCCTCAAGATTCGACTCAAAATTATGGAATGACATGATGCAATCCTCCAAGACAGCTCATACAACCACATCCCAAGCATTTGCATCCCAATCCAAGTCCAAAGAAAATACATATACTAATGCGGAAACCCTTCAACACTTATTACAAATTTCCACCATCACGCTCCCACCTATCAAGGTATTTAACCCAAATAGTAGGAAGTCGTCATGGTTTGATCCCCACCTCATTTGTGCCTACCATCGTACCTCGGGTCATGACACTGAGTGTTGTAAGGCCCTTCAGACTATCATTCATGATCTCATTGAAAGAGATGATATTTTTGAGGATTGTCCCTCTACCATTTTATCCACAACTAATTCCACATCTATCGAAGTCTCTAAGTCTTCTCTTCCATCCTCCATTAACATCTCTCCTTCACATGTTACTCATACAGAAGGTCCTCCCTTATTCATCAACATTGTTTTCCTATGATCCCCAATGCATCTACCTGATCCAAATCTAAGGTTATCATCATCCAATCTCTTTCACCTGTCCACATCTAATTTTATGACAGTGATATAATATTTTTCATCTGAGGGAGTAGCCTCCCCTCATCCTTAAGCATATCATTCATGTTAACTCATTTCATATCTAAACAACTCCTCTTTGATGTCAGGGGGATTTACTCCTTGACATTGTTTTATTTACCTCATCCAAATCCATCTGATCTAAGCTAACCCCCTCCAAATATCTACCCCATTTTAATCCCACTTTTGTGGCCATATGCATCTATCCCTTTGAAGATCATTTATTTTTATCTTAAGCCCTTTGTTGTGGCCATGTTTGTCCTTCCATGAGGGACCATATTTTTATCTTTTCCATCAAATTCCACCACCTTTGTGACCATATTTGTGTCTCTTTTAGGGCACCATCTGTTTTATTAAGTCCATTTTGTCCTTCCTTTGAGGGGCCATATGTTTTTGTCACTTTTCCTTCCATTGAGGGACCATATTTCCATTTAAGCCCACCATTGTGGCCATATTTTTGTCTCTCTTGGGCACCTTTTATTTTCATCAAAACCCACCATTGTGGTCATATTTTTGCTTCCTTAAGGACATAGTTTTATTTCCTGCTTGTCTATCACATCTAATCCTTTGCAAGCTCTCATCTTGTCGTAACTTTAATGTCTTCTCTCCCTTGGTAGTAAACCATAGATTAAACCTCTTAATGCATTGCACTTATGGCCATTCTATTGTTAGTACACACACTTATGAGTATAGTATTATCTTTAGACCATTCCTCCATCAGTATCCCCTTCCATCTATCATTGTAATGATTTTGAATCATGTGGTCTACCGTCACTACTAGTCATGACCTTGAATATGAGTACCACGATCTACTCATAGCATATTCACTATGGATAAGTTCTCCCATTTTGTGAGAACCCCATGATCATTACATCCATCACCATCTCGTTTTCCTATTGTACTCATGTAGAGGGTCTAGGGGTGTCTCTTGTACATTCATTCTCCCCTCCTAGGTGGTCTACCTAGCTATCCCCAGCTCTTCCCTATGAAAAGATACAATTCGTATATGTAAAAGAAAGATCAAGGTTATCAAAATAGACTGATCCCTCGAAGGACAACATGCATATAAAAAAATGCAAATCAAAGTCAAAAAAAAATCAAGAGAAATAGACCGATCCCTCGAAGGATGGCTATCATATATATTATTCTTGCCATCCATATTATGTATAAAGTAGACCATACCCTAGAAGGATGGCTACTCTTTTATTATGGCATTTGGAAGGTTTTCTGCATTGATCAACCTTCCTTTTATCAAGCATTCCCAGAAAGCTTCCCACATTGATCAACTTTCTTTTATTCTATTCTTCCCCTTTCCCAGAGTTGGGGCATAGACTTAAGGAATACCATCTTTGGAGAACCTTTTTCCCACATACAAGATACATCTCCAATTCCTTTGTCATGTTGGCATTAGGATTATGGGCATATTTCATCCATATCTTCCTCTTGGTCTTGTGATATAATCAAATCTCATTAGTTATGTACTAACACCTGCTATCGGCTGCAAGTGCAATGTCTTGAGTAGTACCTTTTCTTGTTTACTTCTTATCGGGTTAAAAGCATAACTTTCTTACTTGACCCTTGCTATGGTTATGTGACATTCATTTCATCAAAGTCATCTTTTATCACAATTATCTCCTTAGAAATAAAATTTCATATCATAAAATTTGCATCCATATGTTTACTCTTAAAGATGTCCCCTATCAACATCATCCATAAATCCATGAAATCAATTATTATCTTCAAGCAATATTTTTAATGCATTATTCGGTTTGGGAATTCTACTTGACCTCCATTGCAGTTTGTGAATTCTACTTGAGGATAACTCTCAAGTAGCATTCATTATCTAGCATCTCCTCATCCCCCACCATTGTTCATTATCCTCTTCTTCACCATCTCATACCTTTCATCCCCATCTTGGCACATCTACGTAATTCCCCGCATGCAGAATGTAAAACCCTACTCAAGGTAGACCTGTCATTCTGGACAAGGTCTCATTCATGATCATGTTTGTTGACCATTCCTTCCTCCTAGTCCTCTTTATCAACCCAATTTTCTCCTAAAATTTGCCTCATCTCATTCTCCGTTGCTCTTCTCACCCACTTCATCCTTCTCCATTGTTTGTTCGATACTTCATGTGTCATCCACCGGGCCATTATTTTTGTGCTTTTCTCTTAATATCCTTTTACTACCATCTATTTTATTATTCCATTTCCCTTTCATTCTTATTTCAGCTTGACAATCCTACTTAATCATCCATTCCATGTAGGTTTCTTAATCACAATGCAACTCTTTCTTAAGATCCTGCCACTGTAGAAACTCCTTCATTGTTTTTTTCCATTCCTTCAACATATTTACTCATACAACGCCTTCTTAACACTCGACATCATCACTCGTACAACATAGGCATCCTAATTAAGAATTCTCCTTACACTCTCCATCTTACATACATTCCTTCATCCACTCATGTCACACTCCTTTGTTTCCTTGTTATTACCTCCTTTCACTTCCTGTTCCATTTTGGTATACATTGCTCAATATTTTCATCATTCTTCTTCTTCAGCTTGGCAATCCTACTTAACCATTCCTACGGCATGGTGATCTTACTTAAGAGTCTCTCTTAAGAATGATTTTTCTCCTTGCTTTCCTCTTTCCTTCATATTCCCATCATCCGTATTTTTTCTTCATTCCCCACAAACACATCCTCTTCCCTTCTCCTTTTTCCTCACACAAAATATCTCAAACTTCCTCAAATATCATCTCCATCATCCCTCATTTAAAATATAGCTTAACTACTTCATACCCTCTCTTACTATGTCTTGTTCCTTCATCTTTACTTCTATCATCTTCATCCACATCCTCATCCATTGCATTCTCTCCTCACCTTTATCTTCTTACATATCGTTAGCCCTCCTTTCTTTACTCTTTCTCGGTCCATTTTCTAGAATACTTCCCCATATCTATCACCATATTTACTTGTCATTATCATTGTTCATCTAAAATTATGTCATCTTCCATTCTCGCTAAGAATTATCTATGAACTTCTCCTAAAACTCATTTCTCCCCATTCTACTAATACCGGTTCACTCTTTTTTACCTCCTCCATTTTCTCTTCCTCCCTTTTTCCTTTTGTACCCTCTAATCATTATCAGAGGATTTCTCCTAACATCCCTCCACTGGTATTGCCTTTTCATCTTCCCTTTGCCTTTTTCAATATCTCTATTATCTTCATCACATACTACCTTTACATCATTTTCTTTGTTGTCCTCTCCTCCTTTCTACCTCTAGTTTTCTTTCATATCATTTGTATCATCTTCATCTCCTCTTCTCCTCACACTTTCATCTTACTTCTCCATTGATAACCTAACTCACCAGCATTGTCCCATCTTCTTAACCATCTCACCATCCACATGCATTTCCATGTGTTCGGTTTCATATTCAATTCCTTTCCTATTTTGGCTCTATCATCCCTTCTTTCCCTCTTATTTTCATTTCCCCATTACTGAGCTTCTTTCTCTACCACCCCTATCTTCCTAGCTCCTCATGGTGCCTTTCTTTCTCTTTTCCATTCTACCTCCTCCCCCATCTTCTTTAACTTCTTCATCTTCTTCATCTCCTTCATCTTTCCATCCTACTATACATATTCATCTCTCCAATCATCCTTCTCTCATATTCTTCACAACTTTTCTTTCTTAGTTCTGTCATCTCTTTCGTGATCTGTTCTTTCTCTCCCTCTGTTTTGATCTCCATCTCCCTTTCATCCCTTCTTCTGTCATTTTCTTGTCTTCTTCTTTTTCCTTCATCATTTATTTCTTCCACCATTTCTCCTCTTATTATTATATATGCTGCTTCTTTACTATGATATATCTCTATACATTCAACTTCCCTTCTAATCTCTTTTCCTTCTCATCTTGTCTTCTTCTTGTTTAAACTTCCTCCTCTCTTCTTCTCCTACTCTCTTTCTCTATTTTATTTTTCTCCAGGTCCCTCATACCTTACCTATTTATTTCCCCCTTATATTTTCCACTACCCTCTTATTGAATATTATTCTCTCTCTTTTGTGCTTTTGTCTATCTTCTCACCTCTCTTATCGTCCTTCTCTACTATTTGACCTCTCTCCTCCACCATGTCCTTTCTACTTCAACCATGTCCACTTTCTCTTATCTCTATCATCTATCATCCACATCTTTCATCCCATCCTCCTAGGACATTTTTGTCTTAGAGGATACCATAACGGCCAACACCTATCTGATCTTGTACTCTTCCATGCATATTTTCTCTGCTTTTGTTTTGTCGCAAAAGTATCTTGACTTCTTGTCCTACTTATCGAACAAGTAAGACTGCTTTTACCTTATAATTTACTAACACTTATGCATCTTTCTTATGAAACATGATTGCCATCATATTTATCACACCTTTAGGGCATTCTATCTCACCCTTTTATCTTATCTTCTCATCATATGCACATTTATGGTTATTCCCTAGGGAATTTTATTTACATATCCATCTCCCATTATGTCATCTTCGTGCCCTATCATGGGGCACCTTTTTCATTCTTGTACTTGTTGGCATATATAACTCACTTTGTGTCTTTCTCATGCCCTGTGTTGGGGCATCATTATCTTCATCCACGTCCCTTTTGTGGACACATGATTTTTCACACGATTCCTCACAAACAAAGGATTGCACACATCTTTCACATTTAGTTGCACATATTTTGATGTTTTCCTATGACCCATTGGTCATCTTGGTTTACATCCATACTGCAATGGTCTTCACCCACTCACTGGTTTGTAGAACGTTTTCATCTGTCTCCATTGAGACTGCAATTGTCCTCTACCGATGTGATGTTGGAGTCACTGTCTTACTTTTTTTATTGTTATTGTGATCCTTTTTTGCCTGAGGTCATCTTGTCTTTGGTCATATCTTCATCCATCCTCGGACATATCTTTCATATAACCCTTTTTTTTTGTCTCGTGGCTTGCTATCACAAACCACTCAATAAAAAGGGGCAAATGTAGACACCAAATTTTGGTATCACCCCATGTTTTGGTCTCCTTCAAAAGGATTACTCAAATCTCATTTCCCACCGAAAATTCATATTCAGTTAATTAATCTTATAACTTAATTAATCTCTTATTACATGCCAAAACTATATTACGTTAAATAATTTATTTTTTTAATAAGTCATATCATCTATTTAATAATTAAATAATTCAAAATATATATAAAATCAACAACCCCACATGTTCCCCACTTAATTCAAAATCACTTCTCACCTAAAAATCAATTCCCACCTAAAAATTCAATTCCCTCAAATTATTAAATTATTAACCCCACCCATGAAGTCAATAATTCAAAAATCTCCCTATCCGACAACAAATCCAAAAATCAATAGTGTAAAGTGAGCACATGACTTCACTATTACACCTAACCATGTCCCCACTCCACATCACATCTTTTCCTTTTCTCACATCATGAACCCCACCATCAAATCAACTCTTCATCATGTCCTCTTAATCAAGATTGATTTTGCAAATTATAGTTATTCGTTAATCCTTTATTTTAATCCACATTCAAATTATAAATAGGACTCTTTCTCCCCTCTCGAAAAAGGAGAAAATTCTTGAAATTCTCAAGCTTAAAATTTCATAATATTTTGTTTTTTGTGAAGCTTTGAATCATATTGTGGAGTGTTTGGAGGTGAAGCTCTATCGGTCTCATATTGTCACTCTAATACTCAATTTGTTGTTATATCGAAACATTGACTTGGTATCATATTTGTTAGGATAAAATATTATATTAATTATGCATAGTTCAGTTATTTAATTAATTTTATTAATTAAATAATAATTGTTATTTTGTTATATGGTTAATCAACCATATTTGTCTTTTATTTCATACTGTTATATTGTTGTGAACAATATATTTGTATCTATTCATTTGCTGCTTCCCGGATGTTATTGGAAGCTTATTCATTCTAGCATTTGGTTGCACCTGTGCAACTTATTCTCCCGTATGTATTTGGCTGTGCAATATCTATAAATATTGCAGCCCATTCTCTATAATGGTTGATTGATTGAGATTAATAAAGTGATCAAAGCCCATCCCTGCTTTTTCAATCATCATCTGCACCGAGACGAGTTGAAGCTCCTGGCAAGGTTGGAGAAGGTTGCATAAAAGAAGAAGAATTCATGGAGAAGAAATCGCACTTAAGGAGAGCTAGTGTTGCCTCCTGTAGCTTCCAGTAACCCCACGAAAACCCACAACCTCCTGTTCAATTCCAAGTGTTTGGAACGCAAATTTTTTTTGCACTGGTGCACTCAGCACCAGGCAAAATTTGCAGCAGGTATTCAAAAAAAAAAAAATTAAAAAATATTATTATTTTTCTCCCCATTTGGGGTTTTATCTCTAATATTAGAGATGTTTTTAGTCTCTGTTTTTTTATCCAACCTCTACATTTAGAGGTATATCTAGTGTTGGAGGATTATGTGCTATATTTGGAGGCTGCTACATTGCAACGACCCTGCACACAAAGAAAGTAGCAGTTAGCATTTCCAAAGCAGAGGAAAAGAGCAACCTGCGCACACAAGAAAGGAGAAAATCAAACAAACAAACAAAAAAAGGGGTGAGCATAATCGACTGCAGCAACAGCGTAGAAAGGAAGCAAAAAAAACCCGGCCAAAAGAAAGAAAAACAGCGGCCAAACACAGCAAAAGAAACGGTGTAAGAGTAGAAAGGAAGCGGCTCAACAATCATCATAGAAAGGAAGCGGCTCAACAATCATCATTTGTCTTTCACGCCTCAGCCTGAACTCCACGGAAAACAAAAAAAAGAACGGCTCAGCCTGCACTCCACGCGCCTGCATAAAGGAGAAAACAAATTAAAAAATGGGGCCAAAGCCTGCATTATACTCCAAGCGAACCTGCAAACAAAGAAAAAGCAGCTTTCTCCCACTCCATGCGCGACCTGCACAAAGAAACGGTGCGTGGAAAGGTAGAAGCGGCTGAGAAAAGAAAGAGGCGGCTTCACAAAGGCAAACAATAAGAAATAACAAGCTTCAGATCCGGATTTTGAGCAAAGAAACCCTAAAAACACCTCTCACCAGCATGCGACACGTGGAATCTCTGCCAGGTCGCATTTTTTAAAGAGGTAAGTCGATTTTACTTGTCAATAAATACAAGTTCCTTCCTTTCATAGCACCCTAAGTGGCCAAGTTGGTTATTGCATGCGCCTTGGGAGTGAGAGGTCTGGGGGTCAAATCCCACCAACAACACTCAAAAACTCACCTTTTGAAATTTGGAGGAATTTTTGGCGAAATTGCTAAATTTAGCAGGTTTTTTGAATTTAGTTATAACTAACTAAATTTAGAGGAGAAACCCCTAAGTTAGGGTAAAAAAAAAAAAATCTCCCATCTGGTCTGTTTTTCCATTTCAGACACTTTTTGCAAAGGGAGACCTATCTAAAAATTGCATCTTCAGCTTCTTTTTTGCAATTTTTAGCATTTTGGGTCGTATTGGGCTTAGGAGGCCACTGTGGCCCGCAAAATGGAATTTTTTGCCGTTATTCAAATTGTATAGTTTTTTGAATGTAAATTGTATATGCACGCATATTGTACTAATTTGCAGGTTTCATAGTCAATCTGAAAAACTTTGTAAATCGCTATAAACTGGCGTAATTGTAATCAAAAACAAAAAAATTGGTTCTCAGTAACACTCACGAGATCCTAGATCTCATTCACGCATTCGGTATATACAAAGTGCCTGGGAAGCGCTTACGGGTAAAGTCGTCGCGACTACTACTACACTTAACGCCTAATATAGCTACAACAACGTCATCTGGGCATCGTCCCTATAAATCGACGGGGAGTAATAAGGTCACAAAGTGCACACACTATGAACCATCCCATCCGTCGTGAGAACGATTGCAGAGCCATAAATCCAAACCGAGAAATTATCCTAGTATATAGCGAGTTACGCGCGTGCGTATGAGGATATTTCTTTGAGCGGTGTCAATAATCACATAGACCCATCGCATCTTGTCTTGGTACCACGTATTGAATTCTTTCCCGCACGTTAACACCTCTTTCACGTACTTCACCGGTATATAGAAAAGGAGAGCTTCTTCCACGATCGACGGGTATATCGGAAGGGCACGTATATAGAAAGGTTCGGTATATCGGATCGATGGTATATAGATTGGGAGACCTAATACCGGAGTGATAAGAGCCAAACCCTATCAAGTAATCTCTGCAAAATGGGCACAATGCCCCCAAATTTTTGCTTCCGGATTCATAATTTCTCGAGGAAGAAACTATGCTACATGGAAGACAAAAATAAAGACACAAACTTGAGTTTGAAGAAATCTAGCCTGTTGTGGATCGGTACTCTAACCAAATCACCAAATCGATGCAACATAACAACGATAATTTGATAGAGCGGATCAAAAAGCAAAACTCATCATCTTGTTTGGAGTGTCTTATGATGTGCAAGCCCACATTCGAGATGCCACAACATCAAAAGAATCATGGGATAAGTGAGCACAATATATGAGGCCAAGAACAAGAATGTCATACTAAATTTGCAGAGTCAGTTACATACATTGAAGTTCAAGCAGTAATGAGAAAATTGAAGCTTTCCTAAGAAGAGCTGCATAGTTGAGGGCTTCACTTCTAGCCCTAGGAGAAGAGGTCAAAGATGAATCTCTCATTCCCATTGTTCTGAGAGCTCTCCCTTCTTCTTACCACATTTTTGTCACAACTCTAAACTTGTTAGATACGACAATTAGTTTTGACAAGCTAGTAAACCTATTGCAACAAGAGGAAGCAATGCACAACAAGGATGATGAAGAGGAGCAGGCATTGTCTTCACATCAAAAATGGAAAGGAAAAGGTAAAGGAAAACCTAAATCCTATCAGAAGTCCCCACATCAGAATCAGTATCATGGGGACAATCAATGTAGATAAAGCGATGCCCAATTTGCAAAAGAGGACATGACTTACAATATTGTTGGTATAACACTTATAAGAAAGGTTCATCAAGCAATTACGGACCATAACAACAACAATCTTACAAGGGACATTCAAACAACTATCACGGGCGTAAAAGGGGAACTGGAAAAGAAGACCCCACCAAAGAAGGTAATATTGCTTTGAGCAACAAGAAACGCCATCGGACAATGAAGACTTCTTGTTCACCGCTCAATCAAGTGAACCATCCACGTCATCTAGTGATGTCTGGTATGTTGATTTGGGAGCCACTCGACACATGACCCCACGAGAGACTAGTTTATTTCAATGAGGGACACGCCATTGAAAAATCATGTTTCATTGGGAGATGATTCTTCATATACTGATTCGAGGGATTGGAAATATTTCTCTACCCCTTGGTTCACACAAATACTGAGACTATCGGATGTTCTATATGTCCTGGGTTGACAAATAATCTTCTTTCGGTCACCAACTCCTAGATAACAACCTAAAAATTGACTTTGATAGTCAATCCGGCAAGAAAACGTGTTTGATTCGAGATAAATCCAGAGGCTCGAAAATAATTACACAAGCCTCAAATGTGGGACGTATGTTTCAACTTGATTTCATTCACAAAAATGATCAAGCACTTGTGGCATCGGAGATTTGGTCATGTAAGTTTCAAATATCTTGAAACACTTCACCGGTGTAATATGGTACATGGGCTACCATCTCTTCGAGAAAGATACGAGAAAAGTGTCCTCACCGCTAGCTAGAGAAAAACAACACGGAGTTTCATTCCAAAAGAGTACTTTTCAAGCTCATGGTAAACTTTACCTAGTTCATACCAATCTTTGCGGTCCGATATAGCCAAGTCATTCAAGGTTCCAAGTACTTCATGCTTTGTATTGTGACTATTCACGGAAAATGTGGATTTTTGTCTTCGCAAGAAAATTGAAGCCTTTGAAACATTCAAAAAGTTCAAAGTCAGTTGAAAAAGAAAGCGGTCGTCACATCAAACTCTCCACTCGACGAGGGGGAATTCACCATGATGAGTTCGAGAGACTACCTACAAACTCACGGGATTCATCGACAAATGCCTCCTCCACACACACTGCAGCAAAATGGTGTTGTTGAGAGAAGAAATCGTACTATCATGGAAATGGTGCGATGCATGATCGATGATTCCGGACTTGCAAAGACATTTTGGGCGTACAAAGAAAAACAACAGTGCATTTGTTTAACAGACGCCCACAATCGCTCTTGATGGAATTACACCAAAAGAAGCATGGTAAAAGGAAACCATCCATTGCACACCTCAGAGTATTCGGGTGCAAAGCAAGCATGCACATACCCAAATAGAACAGAAAGAAATTGGATATGAATTCACAAAATCTCATCTTCATTGGATACAGTGAAGAGACTCTTGGGTATAGATTGATGGATCCTAAGACTAGAAAAGTATACACAAGCAGAGATGTTGAGTTTTTTTAGAAGAAGGAAGCAGAGACTCCTCCTCCGGACTCGCAAGATGTAGATTTTTCACCTATTGTAAAAATTGAAGCTAATGTTCCCTCAAAAGATGAAAGTGATGATGGGGATGATGGTGTTGATCAGATAGAACCACAACCCATGGGAACAGTTCAACGTATGCCTAAATGGTGTACAAGTACATTACGAGATGCAAGATTGGATGCTCCACCGGATACATCCACCCCTGGACCACGGACTCGCAGTAAAGCAAGAGAAGAAGTTAACTTTGCTTTGATGAGTAGAGTTATTGAATCAGATGAGCCCTCTACAGTCCAAGAAGCCCTACAGTCAAAATCTTGGAAAGATGCCATGGATTCTGAATATCAATCAGTGATGAAGAATAACACTTGGCAGCTTGTTGATCTTCCACCAGGGAAGAAACCCATTGGATGCAGATGGATATTCAAAACTAAGTACAAAGCAGATGGGACAGTGGACAAGTGCAAAGCAAGACTTGTAGCAAAGGGGTACGCACAAAAAGAAGGCATTGACTATGAGGAGACATTTGCTCCCACAGCTAAGATCAAAATGATCAGGATGATCTTTGCTCTAGCTACTGCACAGTTTGGATGGAAATTTCACCAAATGGACGTAAAAAGTGCCTTCCTGAATGGAGATTTACAAGAAGAAGTCTACATGACTCAACTTGAGGGATATGTTATACGGTCAAGAAGAAAAGGTATGTAGACTCGGGAAATCTTTGTATGGTCTCAAACAGCACCCGGGCATGGTACATCAAGATTGATGAGCATCTTGTACAACATGGATTCGTCAAATCCATATGATCCCAATCTCTACCTCTAAAACCAAGGGGGAGATGGTGATTGTTGTAGTTTATGTCGATGATCTAGTCATCACCTTTGGTAGTTCGAGTGAAGATGATTGATGCAACAAAGAAAGATCTTAAGCGATCATTCGACATAACAGATCTCGGGCTTATGCACTCACTTGTCTTGGACTAGAAGTATGGCGAGAAGAGAATCACATCTTTGTTTCTCGGATGAAATATACCAAGACAACGCTTGAGAAGTTTAGGATGATGGATTGCACACCAATTGCTACACCTATGGAGAATAGACATTACAGTTATCTCGTTCGAGATCCATCTCCTAAGGTAAGTGCCACTCTATCGGCACTGATTGGGAGTCTCATTTACCGACCTACACTAGACCGGATATCGGCTTTGCGGTGAGCTATCTATCCAGGTTCATGCAAGAACCCAAAGTTTTTCATTGGAAAGCAACAAAGTGCATTTTGAGATATCTCAAAGGATCAGTGGATCTTGGTCTAGAATACAAGAAGAATGAAAATTATTCTTGACTGGATATTTGGATTCAGATCATGTAGGTAACATTGATGATAGAAAATCCACTTCTGGATTTGTATTCTTTATGGGATTTGGACCAATATCATGGGGAAGTAAGAAACAACACTTTGTTTCTCACTCTTCCACAAAAGCCGAGTATCATTCTACAGGAGAAGCTATCTGTGAAGCGATTTGGCTACGTCGCATACTGGAAGGACTTGGAATACCACAGACAAACCTACTACCATGTATGTTGACAATGAAGGTGTTCTCAAACTTGTTCGCAATCCAGTTTTTCACGAGAGAACAAAGCACATTGAGGTTCAGGTTCATTTCATATGTGAACATGTGTTGAAGCACAAAATCCAGCTTCAATCCGTCCAACTCTTTGAACAACGAGCATATATTTTCAAAATTCACTGCATGTGACAAGTTCAAGTTGTTCGATCATTTCTCTCCTCATCTCTTCAAACAATGCACAATTAAGGGGGAATGTTAGGATAAAATATTATATTAATTATGCATAGTTTAGTTATTTAATTAATTTTATTAATTAAATAATAATTGTTATTTTGTTATATGGTTAATCAACCATATTTGTCTTTTATTTCATACATCTTGTTATATTGTTGTGAACAATATATTTGTATCTATTCATTTCGCTTGCTTCGATATGTTATTGGAAGCTTATTCATTCTCGCATTTGGTTGCACATGTAACTTATTCTCCCGTATGTATTTTTTGTGCAATATCTATAAATATTGCAGCCCATTCTCTATAATGGTTTATTGATTGAGATTAATAAAGTGATCAAAGGCTTAGTCCTCGCTTTTCAATCATCAATATTTATATTGTTTATTCAACATATTGCAAATCTTTGTAGTTTTAGCATGCCATCTTATCACCTGGATATTCATTATTTTCTTGTAAACACTAGGGTTAACAGCCACCAAGGAAGTTAATGCTTCCGGATCTACTTTATCAAGTAGCCTCCGTATATCGTTATCTAATCTTATATGTTTCCATCTTACAGAATCTATCTTCTTTCTCATGGATCTATTTTCTCGTGCCCATATCCGTAATCCATATCTACATGTGAGGTCCTAAGCCCTCTATCATTCAAAGTTGCTGGTGGTCATTTCAGCCTTGGTGTTTAACCACATGAGAACGAGTTTTCGGATCAACATAGCTTTCCCACTCGACCATCTACCATTCCCGCTCGTACTATGAATCCTTCTCCTTAACTTAAACAACCTTATTATTCCCATTTTCACAACAAATTTTACCCTAGTTACCCTTCGTAGACTCAAAATCTTGTGTAATTTCCTAGTGTACATTCACCTAGAAACATTAACGTAGGATCTATTCCCTCCTAGTTGAACGCCTAATGTCGATTCCTCCACGGGATTTATTTTTTTGGAGACATCCACACATGTTCCATTTGTTTAGAATAATAGGAATAAATACTATCCTCCACATAAAAAAACACACTTGCATTAGATGTAAGTCTAAAAGACATGGTCACCGATTTTCTTCCTAGAACAATATGGACCCTAGCGTTGAACCTTCAATTCTCAAATCTTTGACCCAAGTCAAATAAATGTTGATTGCTCGAATTAATCATGTTCTATAATTTTCTCAAATGTGTGGTGGACAATACAAATATTCTAGTCACACTATCAGTTTCCCATTAAACATTTCTTCCATTTCCGTATACCTTCCTGGTTTTCTTGATGATTTGGACTTGTTGCTTGTATAAAAGACTAGAATGCAAGAAAAAAGTATGACTTCTATGTAAGAAGGTCCCAATTTTGGGAGCTTTTCCATTTAAAATTGCCCATGACCCGTACTCATAAGGATGTTCCTATCGAAAATGATGCCCTTTCCTCACTATCATTAGAGCCAATAAATATATCCTCTTACCTTCACACAAGTAAAGTAATATTTAAGCAACCCTGGATGAAAGATGTTTATATGCATTAATATGTCCTCTATTTGATGCATTACCATAATGATCACTTTGGATCCCACCCAAGGTTTTGTTACTTTTACCTCGCTTAACTTTATTATGCGACATAGGAGCTTGTAATATCCCTTGTGGGATACCACTTAAAAATGCACAAAATATAGAAAATTACAACAAAATAAAATATTGATTTAATCATATTTTTACAGATAAGGACAACAAACTAGATAAAATCAATATCTCCCAAAATATCCACTCGAATTACTTGAAAATTTAAAGAGAGCTTGATATTATTATAGAGGACATAATAAAACTATTTTTGGAATTTTACACAAATTAAACTACTGCCAGAAAAAGCACAGTGTGCCCTAGACAACTGGAAAACTTTCGAGGTTCGTTACTCTCTAAATACAAGAGCAAAAATAAGGGTCTCTGGAAATAACATTGATGATATAGGAAATAATATTTCCACCTTCGATGTGACAACAGATGACTAAAAACCCCCAAATAAGGGCTAAAATTCACCTCACTTGGAATGGGGTCAAAAAATGATGGAGGCACCTTCAATATGCTGCCACACTAGCCCAAATGGATTTCGTGAATCAGATTTGGAACCGCTTTAATTATCTTCCCCAAATGCCCCAAGACCCTCGAAATCCTTCCTCTTAAACCTATGATAATGTTTCTACCACACAACCCTGAAAGCGGCTCCAAAATGACAGACTAGGGTAGATCTCTCACTACTAAAGAATTCCCTGCTAGCTAGGGATGGATATCTCACCACTAAAGCTAGGGTCCCCTGTGGGATTCGACTCACAAGTTGAAGATGTGCAAAAGTAGTAGATGCATGTGAAGGAGGCTAAAAATTTATATGGCAAAGGTCCTTTCCTTTCTCCCCCAGATCCTTATATACTTCCCCAAGGAAAAATAGCCCCAATAGACCCTATACGCATTTCATTCTATAGATGGGTGATAAAATAAAATGACTTAAGTTATTTTTTTCCCTTTAATCTGCCATGATCGAAAGTTACCCTCAATGCAAAGTTAGACTATTAGAACCACGTGGCCTCCTCCCCATAGCTCCCATCATCCACAACTCCTTGGGCTTGACCATGGCTTGGACTCGACCACACTTGGAATTGACCTAGCCCTTAGGCCTTTGGCGCATGAAAAAGGGGACATTACCGTCCTCCCTTTCAGAGATATGCTTGACCCCAAGAATTATCTTGTTCGATGCGTGCTTAATATCGCATCGTAAATTTCTCCACCTCACCCTATCATCCACCAAGGATCGGTGTAATCCAAGTAACCAAGAAACCCTATGCAATCATCATGACCTCCATAAGGTATCGAGAGAAATGATGTTTGTGAAGTAGAATGATACCCAAACCGACTCTCCACTAGCACCGTACCAAAATTTCCAATCGGTCCAATCCCGCCAATGCAAGGCTATCATCATGTAATCACTCATGCCACTTTAGTTGACTCCTCAGTATGAAAGTTCATTATGGATCCTATAGAATCCCTGAATCCTTCTATGGAACAACATATATACATAAAAATGGTGTTAAATCTCTTGCATGACCTACACTCATGTGAGAACAAGGCTCCTCATAATATATATCAAGGTGTCCCATGGGGAAAAGTCCCAAGACTCTAGTAGATAGTCAACCAACAATATCAAATCCACATAGTCCACCTCTTGCCTGAATGTGAACCTCTTTGAATAACCATGAGTAAATTTTATCGCTCCGTTAACTAAAGCACGTGGGAAAAGTGCTTGCTGGCATAGAAGTAGTAAAATAAGTAGGTGTGTTATCGCATGTTAACTCAAAAAATGATGAACTTGTAAGCTCTGACTTGTCATAGTGAAAAACCATGCATTCTTGTATACAGTTGAGGATATCCTCCCTCAACCTATGCCATATGAACCTCTCTGACATGAACTTGTAGGTCTCATCGAAGCTCAAGTTCCTAGTCACGGAAGAACAATGCACATGTCGTAATATCTCCATCCTCAACCATGAATCTAACACAAGGTACAATCTTCCCTAATAGAAGATCATCTCATCCTCCAATCTGTAGTTTTCATCATGTATGTGACCATCCAGAATCTCAAAAGTGTGTTGGTTCTTGGAGTACTCAACAAACAAATGAGATCTCTAGTCTACCAAAACCTCAGATAACCAACATAATGATAAACTCGGATGATCTGAGCCTGTAATCCCAATCTCTATAACTATATCATGTGCAACACTATTGGTTACACCCACATCCATGACTCCACTCACCCCATCTAGAGTCAAAGTCTCCATCATATCTAACTCACTCCCCAATTCATAATCATCTGACTCACTCTCCACATAAGTCATCATGGTGTGCTTTGTGTCTCGCAGCAAAAAAATCCGTTTGAATATGAGTCATAAAATATCCCACATGTCTCATACCTTGTGATGTCACCATGATCCATAAGATGTTGAGTTTCTTCACAAATCAACCACTGCAACTACATGCTTCTTTCTTCACCAATCACATCTTTTGCAATCTGCCCTTGTATACCATGAAATCTGATTTCTTTGTTTTCCTTGAATAATTTCAGTTTATCCACATGAGGGATGAATGCAAATTTCCCAAAAGATGGAAGCCAATATTTCTAATGAATGATTCCAACTTCAAATAACCCAAATGTATAAACACATTCAAGTACTTCACATCTCTTAATGATAGTAAAGAAATGAGTTACCTTCTTTGTGCAAGACATGTCTTTCTATGGACATAACTCATCAATTCCTTGTATGTTGGGAATACACATGGCTATTCCTTCATCATACTTTATTCTCTTTCCCCATATTTTCATTTCATCGTAAATGCAAGAGAAAGGGAATCAACCTTAGAACTCATGCATCCATAAAATTTATCATAATGAGCTTCATATCTTTTTTTGTTTCCCATCATGAGAGAAGATAACACATGTGAAATAGCATAATTGCGGCTTCTCATCATACCTTTGCAACCCTGAATTTCGATATAGGATCAACATCTTCATTTTCCTTTGATTTTTCAACACATGCATCATCGTCTTCCTTTACATCATGAAACCATTGTGATCCCAAAAATATTCTTACCTCTAGCAAAGTCAACCATAATAAATATACCACATACCTCATGTCCTTTCAATATCATGGTCTCTTGCATTATTTTGTTTTCCAAGATATGCTTATTAGCCAAATCAAGAGCAATGTAAATGGAGGATGTGTTTATCCCATCTATCATACCTTGAGACATGATTATGAAATAGTCTTCCTCAATCATCCAAGCATGTAAATGATGCCCCAAATAATAGAAACATGACAACATCATAGGAGAACTCAACAAGCAAAGAAAATGGTAAAGTCATGAATGTACCTTGAGCTTAACTCTTCTTTTTTAACAAAAAATTACACCTTGATTCTTTGAGTACTTTGAGGACCAAATGCCCCCACTAACCCTTCCAAGGGTTCCACCATGTAGCTGGTATAAAAATCAGTCATGGGTTCTATTAATGAAGCATTTTCTCCTCTCTTTATGATCTCATTTATTATACACGTCTAAAGAAAGTTGAAGATGAATAAACAATATTCTCTTACCCTTTTTAGAAATAAAAACCAACGCTAGTACCTTGAGAGTTACTCTTCCTTCTTGCACTGGAGTCTCCAATGAATAAATCATGCTTTCCAACACTTGTAATCCTCTTAGCGCGAAATCACAGCACCCCCAGATGATTTCTAAAGATCTGCTTTTCTAAGGTAGAATCATCTAGTGTGATTACATAACATGGAACTTTTCCTAAGGTGTGGGACCTTACAAATTGGAAAATCTCTCCAGATTTAAAGGTTAGTTCCTTATTCCTCTATTTAGGTGCATGCGTGAGGATCTGCAGAGGGTCTATATCTATACCTAGTATAAGAATTGCCAAGGAGACAGGGATAAAGGGGTACAGAAATAAGAAATAACTAGACTACCAGGTGATGCACCAAAGGAATGATGAACACTTAGTTTTCCTTCGACACAAACCAATGAAATGCATATAATAAACAAACATAGACAACCAGATCTATAATGAGAGACTCGAATAGAAACAAAAAAACAAGAAGGATATGATATCGATCACAAACATATTTTTATTGCTCTAATAGATTGATACTATCCATTACATAAAATCTGAAAGGTAGAAACATATTACAATTTTTATGGAAGGCCTGAACCCCACAAATCATTTGCTAGAAGGAGGAGGGAGCCTGCAAAACTAAGAATATCCAACCCTTTACAATGAATCCTGCCCCATATTTATAGATTTGATTAGAGAGAAGAAATAGAGAGAGAGAGAGAATCGAGAAAATGTAGGTTGAAGCTCAACCACTTTGTCATTAATACTTCCTCGCTAAAATCTTCCCCGAATCCATCTTTTAACATTGATCCTTAGTATGGTGCCTTGAAGGAAGAGGAAATGAAAAATATTGAACCCGATCCGGTTGTTAAGGTGATGATCTAACATTGAAATCTTAAAGACGTTCCACCATTTTTCACCCACCTAACCTTCTCAAAATTGAAGTTTCAAACTCCCATGGTGTAAATGACATCAAGATCTTTCCAATGGTGTCATATTTGCAATATTTCAAGCCCTGGGTCGAAAGATATGCCCCTTTGAAATTTTGCATCGATTCTATACAAATAGGCGGGAAAACAATTTGAAAAAGGGTCCCTCTTCTGATTAGGACAAGTAGCAGCCAGATTGGATCAAAATTTTGGGTCCACGGGCCCGCAATTCCCCTTTTTTTCTTTTTACACAAAAACACAAAAACTCAAAAACCTCTGCATCCCCGAAACTCTACCTGGACACGTGGATCCTCTTGGTTGGTTGGGAAATGCGCTCCTATTTTTACCTTTATGCCTTTTGGATGAAAAGGAAAATTTTCACTTTTTTCCCCGACACCCCACCTTGGCTTTGACTCGGGTTAGAATGTTGACTTTTTCCCTTGGGTGGAGTCACGGGTTTTTTTATAACTTTTACCCTTTTGAGGAAAAAGGTGAAAAAATAACTTTTCTCCCCGACTCCTCGCATTCCTTGGGACACGTGTCACTCTGGCGCTTTCTCGGGAGCCTTTTGTCCATTTTACCCTTGAAACAACACCCTTAGGACACTTGGTAGCTTCTACCAGCCTGGCTTATGCATTTGAATTTTCAAATTACTCTACCCCTTGTGAAGACACGTGGAGGCACCGCACTTGTTTGTAAATCTGACCCAAAGTTACCTTTGGAGGAGTGTCGAGTTAACACTTGTCGGCCTCCACTACTTTGTAGACTTTTCAATTTTCCTTATCACTTTTTAGACTTTGGGCCACGTGGTGGCTTCATGCTCATTTAGGTCTCCACCTTTTTATCGACTCCTAGAAATGTGCCAGGCTGACACGTGGCACTCTCTGCTTCTTCTATACTTAGCCAATTTTTGCTTTTCTCGCCTACCCCTTAACTCTTTTGACCACTTGCTACATGGAGGGATGGTGAAAGTTTGAGTTCCTCCTTTTAGATTTACTTTTGAGGAGCGTTGTTAGGACACATGGCCTCTTCCTCTCCTTCCTCCATACTTAGTCATTTTTTCCTTTTCGAACCAATTCAAGCCTCGAGGACTTCCAATCTTCCTTGTTATTCCTTCTTCTTACTTCTGGCTCCTCTGTAGCATTGATCCTTACTGCCTGACCCTGCAATTTCATAGTTCTGCCTGCCTATAGCTTGGAGAATGGATTTAAGGTGTAGAACATCCTGACAGTCATTTTTCATTTGTACTTGGATTCTTTGATCTCTCTTGGCCTTCGCCACTCCATTGCTAAATCTTCAGAGCCAATTTTGCAAGATTTGAATGATTTTTCTCGTGTTTCTTCCATGCGGGGTCGTGATTCTATCCAATATTTATCTCGGGGGTGAAATATGGATAACAATTTGGCAACTCGTGGGAGAGGTTTGTCTGCTAGACAAAGAGATCATTGCCTCATCGTATATGTTGGGCATGGAGTCAAGAATAATAGTCTCGATACTAATTCTACCTCTATTTCATGATCCCAAACTGCTTGCATTCTCATATTTTATAATAAAATCTTGAAATGAAGATTTCTAAGAGTAGAAAATTGTTTCAAATCTAGGGCTAACTCTGCTTTCTCGAATGAACTACTTAAGAGCAACAAAACAACACCACATCTATGTATAGAGTTGAAATCATACATGCTCCAAATGGGACATGTAGAGTGTGTAAAATCACTTAGGATAAAAGCAACCTACACTATAGCGAGACAATGTACAAGAGCACTTAGAGGAAAGAGAACTAAACTAATATGTACAGAGTGGGACTTCCCTTTTAGTAGAAATGCTTAAGATAGATCTTATTCACTAGGATCTGCAGATCTTTGCCCTCCAATGTGGACAACTAGAAAGCATTGCTACTTTTACATTTTGTTATCATATAAGGACCACTCCAGATAGCATCGAACTTAGAATGTCTCCCTGGTTTTGCTCAATTAGCATCCCACTTCAAAACCAAGTCTCCTTCCTGGAAATTCTTGCTTTTGCTTTCTTATCAAAACATCTCTTGATTCAAGCTTTGATTCTAATGCTTTAAGAGCATTTTTTCTAGATTCTTCTAATTCTATCACTCCGCATACCTAGCCTCCATTGGTCCAAACTCGAGACATTTCTAGTTGCCTCACAAGCTCCAATGTTGGTAACTCAAGAGATATAAGCAACACTGTTTCTTTCCCATAGACAAGATTGAATGGAGAGCGCCATGGATCTCTTGGGTGTTATTCTATCAGCCCATAAGTTTGTTTTGAGCTTTGTGTCGTCCTTTGATTCTCATCCAGAGTTCTCTTGATGATCTTTAAGAGGTTCTTGTTTTTGGACTTAGCATATTCATTACCTCGAGGGTAATAGTTTGATGAGGTGCTCAAATAAGTCTCATTCCTAACAGCCCATCCTATAATTTTGGACCCTATAAATGCTAATGAATTGTCTGAAATGATTGAGGTTAGTACTCCAAATTTGGTCACTATCCTTCATAGAAATCCAAGATACTAGATGCATTTGCTTCACCGAGTGCCACCGCCTCGGTCCATTTGGTAAAGTAATTTATGGTTGTTAGGATCCATTTGTGACCTTGTCTCGAGTTTGGATTGATGAATCTAATGAATTTCAATCCCATTGCATGAAAGGTTGGTCAACCGAGATTGGGTGCAATGGAAGTGCTACTAGATTTTCCTTGCCTTCGAATACTACACAACTCTTACACCTTTTGATCCATGTGAAACAAGTCACTAAACACTTTGGGCCAATAATATCCTCGCTTTCATGATTTTGAGTGTTGTCACTCTAGGAGAAAAATGGACTCTGCTGCTTCAACATGAAACTCTTGTAGCACTCTCTCCACCTCCGATTTATCCCAATGCATCTCAACAGAATGCCGTTGATGTCTCTTTTGAATAGGATACCATCAACAAGAACATATGAGATGGCCTGTAACTGAAATACCTTCTTTTTTCTTTATTTATCCCATGAGGGAATAGGCCTATTTTAAGGAAATGCACCATGTCTCAGGTCCAACAAGGAGTAGGCACATCATATCTTCCTTCTTCTTAATCATCTTGTAAGATAAAAACAACCTCTTCTCACTGCTTGTTTCATCTTGTTGAAAGCGAGAGGCTAGCTACTCACACTATTATTGTAGGTTATTATTTATCCTTTTATTTATTTATTAGGATAATTATTACACTTGTGTTAGCCCTACACTTATTGGGTTAGCTTGATTAGGTGTACTAGTTGTGTGGAGTTAGCTTACTATTTGTGTTGAGTTAGCTTATCGAGTTATGTGGAGTTAGCTTACTAGCCTTTTTAGAGTTAACTCAACTACCAATACCAGTTAGTGGGAGTTCTTCACCACTGATTTAGGTAGTAGTTGTACTTCCCTCCTCCTATATGTAAATATTTCTTATTTAATAATTCAATTCATTCTATTGTAATATATTGAGCATTATGGATTATGATGGATTTCTATATATGGTATTTTAGCTCTTTTGTTTTGCAAAGCTAATGTGGTGTGCTATTATCATCTAAGATCGTGGCTAGGAACAATCTTATTATCATTCCTTTCACACACAAGCCCCTCCCAAAGACTAGCTTGTAACCCCTGATCTCAATGTCATATTCTATGACACTTGTGATCTATCTTGTAGGTTTCTCATTCAAGTCCTTGCGAGGAGGAATTCTTTGACTCTTGCGTGGGAGATCAATAGTTGGATTTTTTATTTGACACCAAATGTTTAAACTTCTTCAGTCCCCTAATCACCTCCAAGATTTACTTCTCAATGAAGGAATACTCACCTCATAGTCTTCCGGACTGATCAAGAAAGAAATTGGCTACTCGAGCTTTCTTTGTTCCGTTGAACCGGGATTACAGAGATAGTCTCACTACCACCAAAGGCATACAATATGAATTCCTTGGAAAAATATGGGTTTACAAGAGTTGGGGCCTGTGATATGGCCTCTTTAATAGCTTTAAATCTTGTCTTCCCTTCAGCTTTCCATTTGAATGCTAAGCTCTTCTTCAAACATCGAGTGTTATTGGCTTAACCAGAGCAACAAACTTTGGGACAAACCTTTGAAAAAATGTGATCTTCCCGAAGAAGCTTTGAAGAGTCTTCTTGTGACTTAGAAATGACAGTGCCTTTATTGCTTCAACTCTTTCTAGATCAATTTCCAAACCCTCCTTATACACGATGTGGCCCAAAATATTTCCTCATGAGCCAAGAATATGCATTTTTGGGGGTTGAAAGATACTCCAAATTTTCTACATCTTTGAAACACTTATCTTATATGGAAAAGGCGGTTTGCTGCGTTCTTATTGATTAGCCATTTGAATTCCATATCCATGGGTTTTGAAAGTAACACCAACATTCGACAGTCCAAATGGAATTTTTTTGTATGCATAGGTGCCCCATTTGGTGGTGAAAGTAGTTTTGAATTGATCATCTTCTTTCACCATGATCTAATTGTATCCTGAATAGCCATCTAAGAGAGAGAATCTCTCGACCTGCACACCACTTCCAAGATCTATTACATTGAAGGGAGTGGATAGTGATCCTTGAGGAGGCTCTGTTTAAATCCCTCAAGTCAACACATAGCCCGATTTCTCCATTTTTCTTTCTAATCTGGGACCAGATTTGCAACCCAACTTGAATGCTTGATTGGGAATATGATACTTTCCTTATCAACTTGTTCACTCCTTCTTCATCGAGAGGCTCTATATGTGGGTTGATTGGTCTTAGCTTTTTCCCGATAGGTGAGTAGCTAGGTCCAATTTAATTATGTGTTGTGCTAGTTTTGGATTGAAACCCTTAGGTCTTCATAACTCCAAGAAAAACATCAAGGAATTCTTGGCAAAGTTATATGAATTCATACATTTGTTTCTTAGTGGCCACCTTACCTATTTGAAGTATTTTGTCTTCTCTAACTAGCATTGAATCCGAATCCTTTCCTTTGATCTACATGTTAGCCTTCTCTCTTGAACTAGTCATTAGTATTGAAAATGGATTCCAGTGTCACTAAGCCTTTAGGAAGCTTGTTTGTATATAGTTGTCTATCCGATTCCCATACTACTTCTCTAGTTTGTTTTGAGTATGGGCTCAGAATTCAACCTCTTCTAAAAAATTTAATTATCTGTTGATCATTCTCAAACACCTGCCAGCATGTATTATTATCTGGCACTACTAGCCTCACAACCACATGGATATGTGGTTGTTCCTTGTCTCTTTTGATGTTGTCCACCACATCAAATGTTGCCCAACTACTTTTGTAAGTCTATCGACAACTTCCTTCTCTTTCCTGGGTATGGACACAATGCTGAAAGCTTTGAAATCCTCCATGAGATCCCATACCCTACTCTTGTAGTTCTTGAGCAGATCATTTTTTAAAACATTTAGTCCTCTGACTTGATTAGCAACCAGTTCACTATCACCAAACACTTATAGAATCTTGATTCCTAGCTTTCTTTCCCAATGAAGTCCTTGGACTAAAGCCTCATATTCAACAAAGATTATTTGAACAAGAAAACTGGAATATAAAGGATGCATAATATTTCATACTGGGAGATACAATCATAGCTCATCCTCCACCTCCTTGTCTACTCCTTGAGCCATCAAAGGCCAATTTCCATACTTCATTGTCATCCTTGTGCTCGCTTAACTAGGGTAGGGAGAGGATGATTCTCTTCATATAGACAATAGAAAACCATCTCAAATTCTTCCATCTCCTGTAGGGGTCAAAAGCATGTCTCTTATTGGCCCACTCATCTAGAGTCAAATCTGGGGTACATCCCAACTTGGTGTCTTCTTCATTAGTGTTTAAGAGGTATTCTTAATCAAAAGCCGAGTAGTTAGCATTGAATGGGCTAGGTACATAGGATTCAATATGATAGTCAAAGAATAGGTTCAGACTTGATTATGGCTTTTTCCCCATACCTTGTCCTAAAGAGCATATGTGACCAATCAAGTAGACAGCAGCCTCCAATTTTGGTAATGAAATCCCTAGACAAACACAAAGAAAATGTGGTGGTAAATCTATGATGGACACGTTTTGCAAGATAGTTACATTGGGTCGGGCATGTAGAGTGAGGCTCGGTGTTCTTGATAATTCCCATAGTGGTTACTGTTGTCCCATCTAATTGAACTACTCCTCTAGAGATAACTTCATATTGGAGACCCAACCGGTCAGCCTATTTGTTTTGGCATCAAATAACTACTAGCCCTAGAGTCAATCATACAATTGTGCACTAATTTGTATCTAATAATCAATGAGACATAGAATGGATTGGGTCTCAAGTTCTTACCTTGTTGTTCTCCTTGGTTCTTTTCAAGTTGAACTGCATTGGGAAGCACTCTCTCTTGCTAGTTAGGGGGTTGATTTGAACTTGACCAATTTTGCATGGCAGTTTGCAATAGATCCCTCTACCTTGGGATGGCCAATGACTCTCATAATGAAATTTTCACACTGGTTCTCTTTATCTTCTCAATGATATTGAATGATCTCTATTTCTACGACCCCTTCTAGACACATTTTTTCTTGCACATGAGATGTTACAATCGATTCCTAACTGGGCTTGGAAGGTGGCTTGGATTGGTTCTACACATTGGAAGTTACTCTTAGAACACCAGGACCTTGTGGAGTGATGGAAGGTTGAGGATCACCTAAGTTCAAGTGGTTGGCCTTCTCCAATACTTCTCTTTTTGGACCTTGTATTGGCAGCCACACCTTGAGTAGGAGACTGATTCATCCCACAGAAGTCTTCAGCCTACCAATTGACAAGCATAGTCTCTCCTAGAGGTTCACTTTGTTGAGCTCCTTGCTGTTGATCTCCCTCTTGGCTAGGTTCTTGTGGCAACATATTGGTTTGCACCATCAAAGCTTGATTCAAAGCACCATTAAAACACATGGATTGGTTATGTGGCTGATTACATGGAAAACACCAATCATATTCATGTGCCATATTGTTCGTATAGGGACCAGTTGTTTTTATGTTGAGGTCAGTATTTGGATCATAAGACCTAAAATGCCTAAGCAGCTTGAGGTTGTCCTAGATTTTGATTTTGATTTGTAGTATAAGGTGGTGGCCTATTCTGCTAGTATTGGGATCTAGCTTGATATTGAGCCTGAGGTTGATATGGCCTAGAGCTATGTGCATGCTACCTTTTGATGGTCACTAGTTCATTTCCTAGGTTTTGTAGTTGCTTCATCACTTCCTGAAGCTCTTTAGAGGTTAGATGATGAAGTGGAAGCTTCATTGAACTTTGGCTCCTAGGGATGGGTATAGGAGCTAATGTAGGTGTTTGGCTAGTATCCTGGGTTTCCTAACTCGTGGTACAGAGGCATGGATGGCTCAGAGCAATCTTAACACTTGGATCAAATGATACTCATCCCCATGAAAAGGCTATAGGATCTTTGCAATGTAGTGCCCCCATTGACTAGATAATTAGGGAAATATCAGAATTCAAAGCCCTAAGAAAGTAAAAGAAGGAACCTTCATTTGTAGGTTTTATCTGCTATTGGAATCCTGTCCCCAGTCTACTAGAATCTAAGGTTGAAGTCTGTCGCCTATTCATTTGGGGCTCTTTTTGATAGTTGTTAGATGTTACAACAAAGACAAATTATCACCTTTCGCTCCAAATTGGTTGTGGAGTGTTGTGCATAGATGATTCAAATATTGAATAGAGCATGCCTCAAGACTTCCGAACCATTGAAGCCTTCCCTTTGAGTGAAGAGGTGAGCGCAGTTGATTGCAATCTCCATCTCATGAATCTCATGGATGCAGTGTACATTTGCAATATCTTGGACATGATCACTAGGAGAAGTTTGGTTTTCCCCAAGTGAAATATGGGATACTCTTTAATGCTGCAATAGGACTGGATTTTGTGCATTCAAGGCAAGTGGACTACTGCTAGTGAAGTTAACATAAGGATTTGGCTGAGCCATTCTGATTGGCCTGAGCACTCCTCTTGATTGAATGAATGGTCTGCTAGGAGGAGGTGTTGATAAAGCTTTTCTTGGTGGAGATTGAGATCTCTGGACTCTTCTTCTTCCTCTCCCTCTATGTCTGGGGATAAGTCTAAATAGATAAACAGTCCCTCTTCTCCGATCTTGAACAGGTTTTTGTATCCTTCTCATGAACTTGCTTGGACTACTAAATAAGTAGATTTGTTACTTATGGAGTCGCCAGATGTACAAATTTAAGCTTCTTAAAATCCAAAATCACAACAGGCGTACACCAATTCCCATTGTAAATAGAGACTTCTTTGTCCCATACGGCATGCCAAAAGCTGTTAGTGCAAAATTACAACATTTTGAGATGATTTCTAATGATCCGATTTTCTAAGGCAAAATCATCGGTGTGATTGCATAACATGGAACTTTTCCTAACGTGTGAGACCTTAAAATTGGAAAATCTCTCGATTTAAATGTTGGTTCCTTATTCCCTCTGTTTAGGTGCATGCTTGAGGATCTGCAGAGGGTCTATATCTATACCTAGTATAAAACTTGCCAAGGAGACATGGATAAAGGGGTAAATAAATAAGAAATAACTAGACTACTAGGTGATGCACTAAAAGAATGATGAATACTTAGTTTTCCTTCGATACAAACCAATGAAATACATATAATAAACAAACACAGACAACTAGATCTGTAATGAGAGACTAGATAGAAACAAAAGAAACAAGAAGGATCTGAGGTCGATCATGAACGTATTTTTATTGCTCTAATAGATTAGTATAGTCCATTACAAAAAATTGAAAGGCAGAAACGTATTAAAATTTTCATGGAAGGCCTGAACCCCACAAATCCTTTGCTAGAAGGAGGAGGGAGCCTGTAAAACTAAGAATATCCAACGCTTTACAATGAATCTTGCCCCGTATTTATAGATTCGATCAGAGAGAATAAAGAGAGAGAGAGAGAAGTAGAAAAATGCATGTCGAAGCTCAACCACGATATTAATGCTTCCTACTAAGATCTACCTGAATCCATCTTTTTTGCATCGATCCTTGGTTTGGCACCTTGAAGGAAGAGGAAACAACCGAAAAAGATTGAATCCAATCTGGTTGTTGAGACTGATGATCCAACATTGAAAGATCAAAGATGTTCCACCATTTTTCACCCACCTAACCTTCTCAAAATTGAATTTTTAGACTCCCATGGTGTAGACGACATCAAGATCTTTCCAATGGTGTCAGATTTGCAATATTTTGAGCCCTGGGTCAAAAGATATGCCCCTTTGAAATTTTGCATCGATTCTGTACAAATAGGCGGGAAAACAATTTGAAAAAGGGTCCCTCTTTTGATTGGGACACGTAGCAGCTAGATTGGATCAAAATTCAGTCCATGGGTTTCGATTCCCCTTTTTGTCTTTTGCACAAAAAATGCAAAAACTCAAAAACCTCTGCAGCCGAAACTCCGCCTGGACACGTGGCTCCTCTTGGTTGGCTGGGAAATGCACTTCTATTTTTACCTTTATGCATTTTGAACCAAAAAGGAAAAAAATTTATTTCTTTCTACGATGCCCCTTGGCTTTGACTCGGGTTATAATTTTGACTTTTTCCCTTGGGTTGAGTCACGGGTCTTTTTTTATAACTTTTACCCCTTTTTAGGCAAAGGGAGAAAAACTAACTTTCTCCGACTCCACGATTTAAGGGACATGTGTCACTCTGGTGCTTGCTCGGGAGCCTTTTCTGCATTTTACCCTTGAAAAAACACCCTTAGGATACTTGGCAGCTTCGCTGGCCTAGCTTATGCATTTGAATTTTCAACTTACTCTGCCCCCTATGAAGACACGTGGAGGCACCATGCTCATTTGCAAAATCTGACCCAAAGTTGCCTTTAGAGGAGCATTGAGTTACCAATTATTGTCCTCCACTTCCTTGTATACTTTTCAACGGTCCTTCTAACTTTTTATACTTTGGGCTACATGGCAGCCTCGTGCTCATTTGGGTCTCTGCCTTTGGACCAACTCCTGGAAATGCGCCAAGCTGACACGTGGCACTCTCCGCTTCTTCTTCTATACTTAGCCAATTTTTCCCCTTTTCTACCCGCCCCTTGACTCTTTTGACCACTTGCTACATGGAGGGTTGGCACAAGTTTGAGTTCCTCCTTTTAGATTTACTTTTGGAGAAGCGTCGTTAGGACATGTGGCCTCTTCTACTTCTTCCTTCATACTTAGTCATTTTTTTCCCTTTTCTGAACTAATTCGAGCACGAGGACTTCAAATCTTCATTGTTCTTCCTTCTTCTTGCTTTTGGCTCCTCTTTAGCATTGATCCTTATTGCTTGACCTTGCAATTTCATAGTTCTACCTACTCGTAGCTTGGAAAAATAGATTTAAGGTGTAGAATGGCATAACAAAGTTGTTTTTCCTTTATACCGAGATTCTTTGATCTCTCTTGGTCTCTCGCCACTCCATTGTTGAATCTTCTTACGGCCCAATTTGTAGGATTTGAATAATTTTTTCAGTTCCTTCCGTGCGGGCTCATGATTCGATCCAATATTTAGCTCGGGGAAAATATGGATAGCAAACCCCAAAAGACACATTTGAATTCTTTCTTTTGCTTATGAAATCAGTCACAAGGTTTTCAAAATCATAATTGATAGTTTTGGATAATTAAAACATATTACCATGATGCCATACCTTATAATGCCCATGAAACCTTGTATCATGTAAGGTTGCCATCTTTTCATCTCTTGTATCTCCTCATAAAGAAGATTATCACTCTTTGTATTCATAATGAATTTACTTTGATGCACTAAATTCTTAGCATTCTTATCGACAATAGGTTGAATACAATCATGATAAAAGCTGTTGTAATGATATAGGATGAAGATGATGAAATAAATCCATGCTACTATTAACCTCCTTATAAATAATATCATTAAAAGGTTCACCTTCTATCGCTGATTTAGAAACCTCCAAAACACCATCCCTATTGTGATTCATGATTTTAGATGGAGAATAAGTGGAACAAGAATCAACACCTTTCACAATTTTATGCTCATTACTACTTGGTAAATCCATCCCATATGATAATGAATTATTCTTTGGAGGATTGATAGGTACCTTTTGGATTGAAATATCTTTTTCAATTTTGCAACCAACTAGCCATGTTCGTTCATACCTTTCAATGCCATCAATTTCCTCCATGTGTTCAAGATAGACACATGTTGAGCTACCCCAACATTTTTTTTCGAGTGCCTGTTGAAAGTAATCGAAAGTTGATCAAAAGTTGTTGGTTTGGAAATTACTGAGGATCATTTTCCCACATCTTTTCCTTGAACTCTTGTAGGTGTTGTCTTTCTTGGGCGGCTATCAATCTAGCAGCTCTAGCTCTACTATTCCATTCCTCACACCATTTTAGAGTTTCCATTACATCCTCCTTGCTTGCATATACAAATTTCTTCTCCTGAGCTGGAATAATTTCTCTAACAAGAAAAGTTTCACTAATGCAATTATTTTTCTCAATGGAAATCATACATTTTCTCTAGGATATTCTTCTTTTTCAAATTATTTCCTTTATAATTTAGGTACCAACATATGATGACCTCTCTTGGGCTTGCTACCAATCTTCATCATGCAATAATCTGGAAATGAAATATTATCTCTGAAACCCCTACTCAAAGATTGGTATTTCCTCCAACAAGAATCCTCATCAATCACCTCTATTGGCCGCCCTTTATCACTATTCTCACCATGTTCCTTATTGTCCCTAAATATTCTTTGATTAACATTCTAAGTGAGCCACTCAAATAAAGGTTAATGTCTTCTGTTGTTTCACCATGTTGGTGAACATTTCCTTCATAAAACCCACATTGAGATCTTTCCAAACTACCATATTTAACCCACACAGGCTGGAGGAACAACAACTCTGATACCACTGTAATATCCCTTGTGGGATACCACTTACAAAATGCACAAAATATATGAAAATTGCAGCAAAGTAAAATACTGATTTATGCAGATTTTTATA
This sequence comes from Taxus wallichiana var. yunnanensis, assembly GCA_018340775.1. NCBI lineage: Eukaryota > Viridiplantae > Streptophyta > Pinopsida > Cupressales > Taxaceae > Taxus > Taxus wallichiana. The sequence goes on along the minus strand of CM031237.1, from coordinate 63,696,752 downwards.
GTAAGGACAACAAACTAAATAAAATCAATATCTCCCAAGATATCCACTCGAATTACTTGAAAATTTAAAGAGAGCTTGATATCCACAAAATTAAAGCAGGCTGCGAGAAAAATCACAAAGCATGCCCTAGATAGCTGGAAAACTTTTGAGGTTCGTTACTCTCTAAATACAAGAGCAAAAATAAGGGTCTTTGGAAATAACATTGACAGATATAGGAAATAATATTTCCACCTTCGAGATCGACAATGGTCGACTAAAAACACCCAAATAAAGGCTGCAAGTCACCTCGCTTGAACGGGTCATAAAATGATGGATGCACCTTCAACGTGCTACCACACCCAACCTAAATGGCTGTTGTGAATCAGATTTGGATCCCCTCTAATTATCTTCCCCAAATGCCCCAAAACCCTCGAAATCCTTCCTCTTAAACCTATGATAATGTATCTACCACACATCCGAAAGTGGCTCCAAAATGACAAACTAGGGTGGATCTCTCACTACCAAAGAATGCCTGTCATGGATTATTATTGATCTGTTAGATTCAAGATTATTATGCATGATGATGATTACTAGATACATTTCCTTTATGTGGATGATGATATATTGTTTGACATGGACATATTATAGATGTTGATTTGGACTTGTGACATTTGATATTTTGAGTAGACCTAGTATGGAATAGTATAGATGATGATATAGTTGATTTATGAATTAAAAATGATAATGTTGAATTCTTGATATTGTTGTGATTCATGTGTTTAGATGATCTTGAAATGTTGTTTATATCATTTTGGATGTTCTGATATGGCCACGAGGCCGAAGGAGGTATTTGCATTTTTGCAGGTTAAAAATCACAACAATGTCGGGGGACTGGAGACTAACCATATTAGAATTCTAGGTGAAATCAACAAGGTCACCATGGCAATTTGTTTGTTGTGTGTGTGTGTGTTTGTTAGGGATTCCCATGGGGGATTTCCATTATATGTGACCATGGGATATGTATTTTATTATGTGTTCCTTTTTTTAATTATTGTTGTATGTATTTTATTAGTAATGTGTTCCTTCTTGTAATTAATTTAAATGTGGTAGATTAATGTGAGAGATCATATAGTTAAACTTTAATTAAATTAAATTGGGATATGGAATGTAATTAATGAAGTTGTTGATTTTAAATATTAATGTTGGAAGAGTGTGTAAGAAATGTGTAAGAAGGTGTAAGGGATATGTAAGAGTATGTAAGATAGATTTTTGGAGTGTTAAACACTTCATCTCCTTAAGAATTCGAATTTGTCCTTGGAGGCCAAATTTGGAGGCTTGTGGGACAAGTTAAACTTGTCCCACACCTCTTAAAATGATCCACCAACCATGCCTATGGTTTGGAGGTTAAATTTAGGCATTTTTATTGCATTTTGAAGTGACAATTTGTAAGTTTTAATTGCACTTCTCTTACATATTTTTAATTCAGTCCTTTTGGAGTATGGGTCATTTTGGAGTGTGTAAGTTAAATTGTCATTTTATTTATTGTGATTTGGTGAGTGATGTTGATTTCCTCTTGGGGTTGAGGAAGAATGATGTGGCATCCCACATGGATCCACATCATCCTCTTCTCTTCCCTCTCCTTTAAAAGTGAAACTCTTGCTTTTGAGGTTGTTGAAACTTTGTTGTTTTCCTCTTGGGGGCACATTTTTTTTTGCTTGCTATTTTTGGAGCTTGTTGTGGAGGAAGTTGGAGTCTTTTGCATGCTTGAACATTGCTGATTTTGGACTGTATTTGGCATTTTGGAAAGCTTGTGAGCTTGGAACAAACTCCAGTATGGAGAGGTAGGATCTTGAGCTTTTTTTAAATGTTTTCTTTCTCTTGCATGCATGTTTAAATGGTGAATGTGTTTTGTGTTCTTGGCTGGTTGGGTAGACTGCTTAGGACAAGGTGTAGGAGAAGGCTATGGGGATTTCATATGGGGGCATAAGGGATTGCCAATGGCACTTATTTTATTGTGGAGGGAGTTTTGGATTGGGATCCACCTAGGAAAAGAAACTGCTTGCATTTCTTACTCTTGGGGGGGCATAAGGGAGAAACTTTGGGGGGGCATAAGGAGGGGTTGGGAGATATAAGGTTTATGGGATTTGATATGTTTATTGGTGGTATGATTTTGGTGGATGCCCAATTCCAAATAGGGAGGCATAAGTAGTTCCCCATAGTTCTTGCTCTTGTTGGCTTGCTTGATCAAGCCTATGTGTTGTGTGAATAATTTCAAATGTAGTTGTGAACTGTTGTCTTTGCTTGGACTATATTTCTTATTGTTGTATGCATGTGAAGAAATGTTGCTTGTTGTTGTGGAAGCCATTGTTGCCATGAGTTGATTTTCATTCTCTATTTCAATATGGTTGGGGCTCGGGGGCCAATGAGGAAGGATGGCTTCTCCTTTCTCATTGGATGTCTTGGTTGGGTGGAGAGTGTTGCCTTTCCCCCTTCCTTGTTGTGATCAAAGATGAAAAGATGGAGAAATCAGCATGTTGTTGTTTTGGAGCAAGAAGAATACAGTTTGACAGTCCCATTCTTTTGAAAATTCATTGTAACCTTTCCCACCTTGAGTGGATGAGTTGTATAGTAATTGTAATGTGAAGTTATTGTATTGTAGATGGAAGATTGAATTTGAATTGAGAAATGCAAAGGAGATTCATAATTGTCCTCTGTTTTGGAAAAGAAATGTAAATGAAGTTACATGCATTGTATTATATATCTTGTAAATTGTATTTTGGAAACCAAATGAAAAAGGAAAGTTGTAAAATTGTATTTGATGATCAATGAAGGATTGCATTCCTTTCTCAAAATTGTATTGTGTATTAGATTTGAATTATTATTGAAGTTGAAATTACTGTTAAAGATTGGAAATTGTATTTGAAAAAAGAATGCATGCATGATGAAAAAAACAATATTATTTTATTCTTTAAAATGATATTTGAATTTAGAAATAAGACTTTGCAAAATTACTATTGAATGGTTGTTTGAATTCAATTAAATGTATTTGACTAGTTTAGTAATCCTTTGCACATTCAAATGACCAAAATTGATATTCCAATTAAAAGAAATAGCTCACTGTTATAGACTTCATTTTGACAATTCTGATTTTAATAAAAATGCACAGCTAAAACTTGCATTAAGCAATAAGTTTAAAACCTTGAAATTCATACTTAGTAAGACTTAGAGAACTCAAATTGATCTCAACATTTAAGAATGAACCTTCAAAACTGTATAAAATCAAATTGGAACTTCCTCGGCCATTTTTTCTCGTCTACTGATTGGAAAAATTCAACCTTAAATAAATTGGAACAAATTGACTTCCCTAAAACACTCTAAACCCTCCCTAGACTAATCCTCCATGTCTGTTTGACATGTTGAGTGAAGGAGGAGTTCTAATTTAACCAAATTGAGAATTTGAAAAAAACTGCCAGTTCACAAATTAAACCCTGCAGATTTCTTTCTCAAAATTGACCTCTCAAACTTCATCAATTTCCAAAATTGATGATTTTTGTGTAAAAGAGGGCATCGAGAGCTTTCCGAAAAGTCCTCGTTTTCCCAAAACCAAGCTTTCTAGCTCAAGTTATGGCCATTTGAAGTTTTACTTCAATTTGGCATTCAAAAAAAATAATAAGATTTAATCTAACTATAGAAAAATTTAAATTTTAACTTTGGAAAAATTTCCCAAAAAGGTCATGCCCCCCCATCCCATAACCAATCGGGGCTGCCACGTGGCACCCTAGGAGGGGTGGACCAAATTTAAAACTTATCCCTTTGAAAATTTTGCCTTGGGAAATTTTTCCCATTTTACCCCGCCACCCCGCCGGCCTGCTGACCAATCACATGCTGCCACGTGGCACGGTGGAAGGGCGGACTCTTTTCAAAAATTGAAACTTATTCTTTTGAAAAATTTTTACTTGGGAAAAATTTTCATTTTTTCCTCCATCGCCCACTGACCAATCGAGGGTGACCACGTGTCCTCTCATGGGCTGAGGAGGAGTGCGGTTCATTTTAAATTTTTATTCCTTTTGAAAATTTTTGGGAAAATTTTTCATTTTGCCCCCTTCCACGACCCATGGCCAATGAGAAAGTGCCACGTGGCACTTTGAGGTGGAGGTGGGAGGGTGGACCTTCCATCTTCTTTTTGTTTTATTGTTTTGATTTTGGAAAATTTTTAATTTCCTCCCATGGCCCACTTCTCCACCCTTCTCCCTTGGACTTTTCCTTTTCCACGGGTGGGTGTGTGGACCACGTGCACCTTTTTCTCCCTTTTTCCTCTTTTCATTTGGCGCAACAGTGCAAAAATACCACCCGCTCACCTTCCCTCCTCCCTTCTCTCCCACTTGCATGAGGGGCTGACACGTGTCCCCGAGGGGACCCACGGGGGTGTGGAATGTTTTGTGCCCTTGAGCTTGTGATGGGAAAATTTCCTATGCCAGCCCCGTGACCCGCCAAACCACCCAAGGCATTCCCCTCCTCTTGCCATGTGTCCCTCTAGGGAAAAATTTTCCCTAGAAACTCCGCCCACTCATAACTTGAGTTCTGTAAGGAGTTAGAAGGACTTCTTTATATCACCGGAAAGGTGAGAAAATTTCCTATCCATTGGGAATGGTTTAGGAAATTTTGGAAGTGTTAAGTAGAGAAAAAATCTAGTTGAAGTTCTGAGCCTGTTAGAGAGCAGGTATGGGGGTAAATTACTCCCTGAACCTAACTAAAACATGTAACCCTAAAATTTGAACCTTGTGAACTTAATATAAGTTAATAAAGGAAACTTGTGTTTTGGTAAATAGGATTTGTTTGAAACCTGTTAGTGAAAACTTGATGTTTGGCAACCTGAATGTAGATACTTCTAAAAAAAAAAATTATTCCATAATTTTCTAGCTAACCCTAGGTTGTTTCTTAGGTCTCAAGTGGTTGTTTAAATGGGCACTACAGTTTGGTATTAGAGTAGTGGTTCAAAGGCTTGGACCATTGGGCACACTAGAAAACTTGAGACATGAAAACTTAAACCTAGCACACTTAAATCTAGAAAACAACTTAGCAAGAATTTGTATATTTTTAGTAAACATGGAAGTTGTGTATAACTTAGCAAATGAACTAACTCTCACTTTGGTCTATGCAGGAGGCTCAGATGGAGTGGGAGGAACCTTCACAGAGACTTAGACTCACCACCACCACCACCACCACCGGATCAGGGTGTAGCAGCCATTCTACCTCAGATTCTATAGACCCTTCAGGATGTTAATGCCACTCTACGTGGAGGATTAGGTGGAGGAGGACATGGTAGCTAGTCATGATAGAGCTCCTTCTATCGAGGGTCAGGTATCTCCTGACTAGTGAGGAGCATAGAGGAGAGAACTCCCATGTGAGAGTCAGAGTAGAGTCACCACCTAGGAGACAGGGTGATAGAGTTCTAGAGCATAGAGAGAGGTCTCGGAGCCCTAGGCTTAGGGATGAGCATGCTAGAGAGACCTAGAGGCCGACAGACCACAACAGTGGATCACATCAGGGAGATCTGAAGCTTAGGCCCTCACATTACTCAGGTGATATAGGTGGATTTTAGGTAGAGGCTGGCTAGTGAGCTTGAGTGGTTGCTTCAAGCTTTGTCCTTGTTCTAGCAACATGAAAGCTCATGTTGTGATCCATCTACTGAGGGATGGAGCAGGAGTATGGTGGAGGATAGAGGAGTAGAAGCTCCATGTAGATTCAGAGATAGTGACCTAGGAGCTATTTGAGGAGAGATTTAGGAGAGTAGATATCTATCATCACGAGGTTCATCATAGTAGAGGATTGATGAGTTCCATGACCTCAGGCTTCTCTATCAGTGGCGGAGTATGAGAGTAGATTTCTAGATCTACTTCAATATGTAGAGTATATGTAGGATGAGCAGGTGTGGATTCACAGGTTCATCTCGGGGCCTAAATTTGGATATTGGAGGTGTAGTGTGGATTCACTTATCCATGAGACTTTTTAGAGGCCATCGAGAAGGCCTATATTGCTAGAGGAGACTGGGGTAAAACCCAACAGGCTAGAGACCGAGTCAGGAGCCGCATTCAGTAGATGTAGGATGGTAGATTGAGAGGTTAGTACCTCTTCCTTGTGGTGGTCAAGCATTCCTCACATAGTCATCCTTTAGGCCAGCAGTAGTGTAGCAAACAATCCTCCACCTTATAGGCCTCCAGAGAGCTGATGCACAGAGAGGTCGGAGCATGGGGCCTCCTCCTAGGGGTCCCATCAGGACACAGGGTGGACCTAGAGCTCAGTCAGCAGGAGCTCGCTAGTAGAGGCCACATAGACCATAGCCGGATCATCGGGATCCACACCACAGACTTCTAGGGCACCTGGAGGTGCTACTCCTTGGAGAGGATCAGGTGGTTGCTTTGGATGTGGAGTAGCTGGACATTTTTGGAGAGATTTCCTCAGAACCCTAACAAGGGTAAGGCACAGGTTTCAGAGCTGATAGTTGGTGACATGGGACATAGCCACAAGATTTATGCAGTGGTTGAGAACCACCAGGAAGAGCACAGAGCACAGTCATGAGACCACAGGTAGCATTGGTGGTATTCCTACCTCTGTATTGTTTGATTTCTGGTTCTTGATTCTTTCATTGCACCATCTTTTTAGTAGAGATGATGTAGGTGGTGGTAGTTAGGTAGGGTCTTAGTTGGGATGTCGAGATGGCTTCTAGAGCCAAGATCTCTGTGGACTCCTTAGTTAAGGAGTGTGTTGTAGATTTGGGACCTTTCACCACCACCTCAGATCTCCGTATTCTTCCTTTGGGCTCATATGGAGTCATCTTAGGTATGGATTGGTTATCTACACACAAAGGCTAGGATGGATTGTTATCATAAGACTATAGCTTGTGTAGATGATTTGGGAGTTGAGTCGGTGATCTTGGGGGTCAGGAGACCCATTTCTATTCACACCATTTCGCTATGCTAGCTTAAGCGGTGTGTGTGATGGGGTTGTTAGATGTATGTTGTTATAGTCAGTGACAGATCAGAGGATGGGTCTAGTGGACCATCGCTAGATGATCATCCCATCTTGAGAGATTTTTTTGATGTATTTCTAGGGGAGCTACCAGGGATGCCACCCCACGTGAGATTGATTTCATATAGATCTAGTTCTTAGAGTAGAGCCTATCTCACGGGCACCTTATCGGATGACCACCCTGAGAGCTCTGTGAGCTCAAGTTGCAGCTTGAGGGCCTTTTGGAGAAGGGCCTTATCCATCCTAGTGTATCCCCTTGGGGTGCACCGGTGATCTTCATGAAGAAGAAGGATGGATCATTGTGGTTGTGTATTGATTACCACTGAGTTGAACAAGGTAACGATCAAGAATCATTATCCTCTTCCTCGTATTGATGACTTGTTTGATCAGATGAAGGGAGCCATGGTGTTCTCTAAGATTGATCTCAAGTTAGGCTACCATCAGTTGAGGATTTCAGAGGTGGACATTCATAAGACCACCTTCCACATGAGATATGGGCACTATGAGTTCACAAGTGGTGCCTTTTGGTTTGACGAATGCCCTGCAGTGTTTATGAGTTTGATGAATGGGGTATTCAGGACCTTTTTAGATCACTTCATGCTCATCTTCCTAGATGACATTTTGATATACTCATGTACATGTGAGGAGCATGAGGCACCTTTGATAGGTTCTTAGTGTCTTCGTGAGCAGCAGCTTTATGGGAACTTGGAGAAGTGTGCTTTCTTTTAGTCAGAGGTGCAATATTTGGGTCATGTTATTTTTGGGGAAGGTATCACATCGATCCTTCCAAGATTAGAGCCATTATGGATTGGCCAACACCCACTATAGTGACCGAGGTGCAACTTCATGGGATTAGTAGGATATTACGGAGATTTTTTAGGACTTCTCTCGGATTGTGCACCCTATCACTTCCCTTCAGAGGAAAGGGAAGAAGTTTTTTTGGATAGAAGATGTGAGTAGGCCTTTAGGACACTGAAGGAGTGCCTCACTATAGCACCCATTCTTGTAGTGCGGATCCATAGGGTGAGTTCTTTGTTTGCACAGATGCTTCTTTAGTAGGACTTGGAGGTGTGTTGATGCAGGATGGTAGGGTTGTAGCTTTTGAGTCGCAAACTCAAGGATCATGAGCTTAATTATCCTACCCATGATCTTGAGCTTGTGGTAGTTGTGCATGCTTTGGTTAGATGGAGACATTTCCTTCTTGGATGGAGATTCACACTCAGGATAGATCATTTGAGTCTTCACCACCTCTTCACGTAGCCCAATCTAAATGCTCGTCAGTGGCGTTGGATGGAGTTGCTTTGTGAGTATGACATGGAGATAGAGCATGTGAAGGGGAAAGAGAATGTGGTAGTAGATGCTCTCTCAGAGAGATGGAGACATGTGGCTATGGCCACCTCAGTGAGCACAGATTTGTGGAGTAGGATTCTTCAGCAGCTTCCTCTTGATAAGCTTCTACATGGCAAGTATGAGTAGAGATCGAGTCACAGAGACCCCTTGAGGGGAAGTTTGATGGTTTTTCCTTAGAGGTAGATGGTCTTCTCAGGCATAGAGGTAGGATATATGTTCCCAGAGATGGAGGCTTGAGGTAGGACATCTTGGTAGAGGCACATCGTGCACCCTATTCAGCCCATCCTAGGGGTGAAGAAGATGCACACTACCTTGAGACAGTTATACCACTAGAGAGGACTTCATCGAGATGTGGCTTAGTTTGTGTCATGGTGTTTAGAGTGCCAGAGGGTTAAGGCCAAGCATCAACATCCAACAGTCTTCTTTATCCTCATGCCATACCGGAATGGAAGTGGGACACCATTTCCATGGATTTCATTGTTGGGCTACCTATGTCGAGATATCACCATGATGCCATTATGGTCACGGTTGATAAATTGAAAAAAGTGGCTCACTTTTTCTCGGTGAAGACCACTTATACAAGTGAGAGTAGTGGCATGAGTATATTTAGATGAGATTGTCAGGTTACATGGGATTTTGTGGAAGATCATTTGTGACCATGATCCTTTGTACACTTCACACTTTTGGACTACCATGTAGTATGTCCTCGGGATGAGGATTAACTTCAGCACAACATATCACCCTGAGATAGATGGAAACAGAGTGAGTGAGTGAATCAGATTTTGGAGGATATGCTCAGGATGTATGTGATGGATCAAGTAGTCTAAGTGGGAGGAGTACTGTACTTAGTGGAGTTTTCCTACAATAATAGTTTTTAGATTTCTATAGGCATGGCTCCTTTTCAGGCATTATATGGTAGAGAGTGTAGGACACCCCTTAGCTGGGACAGGTTGGAGGATAGAGTATCTCTTGGACCAGCTCTTTTGTAGGACATGGAGAGCAAGTAGGTAGTGTTGATCAGGTAGAGATTGCAGGAGGCACAGACAGATAGAAGAAGAAGTATGTGGATCAACATAGGATTGATCATAGTTTTGATGTGGGCATGAAGGTGTTCCTTCGTGTAGACCACATAAGAGCCCTATCCATTATGGAAAAGGTTCTAAGTTAGCTCCTAGATTCATTGGTCCTTTTGAGATCTTGGAGCGTATCGGCCCTTTGGCCTACCATCTAGCATTGCCACCCAACTTGTCTCGCATACATGATGTGTTTCATGTTTTTGTCCTTAGGAGGTACATTGCAGATCCTTCTCATGTGTTGGACTGAGACATCATTGTAGGTGTAGGATTAGGGGCAGGTGATGGTGGAGCCCATCCATATCATAGATCGTAGGACCCTGGGCCTTGAGGTAGAGAGATTGATTAGGTACGGGTGTAGTGGGATAGATATGATGAGACTGCAGCCACTTGGGAGGATGCCATAGTATTACGAGTGTAGTTTCCACATTTGTTCCAGTGACTTCTAGGAGGAAGTCGAGTCTAAGGGGAGGGGGATGTAGTGCCCACTTCCCTTTGACACTTTTAGATACTGATTTTGATACTATTGATCATATTATGGACACTATTATGTTTTGTTTTAGTATGATGGTTAGATGTTAGATCATGGATTATTATTGATCTGGATTCAGTTAGTATGCATGATGATTACTAGATACATTTCCTTTATGTGGATGATGATATATTGTTTGACATGGACATATTATAGATGTTGATTTGGACTTGTGACATTTGATATTTTGAGTAGACCTAGTATGGAATAGATATTGATGATGATATAGTTGATTTATTAATTAAAAATGATAATGTTGAATTCTTGATATTGTTGTGATTCATGTGTTTAGATGATCTTGAAATGTTGTTTATATCATTTTGGATGTTCTGATATGGCCATGAGGCCGAAGGAGGTATTTGCATTTTTGTAGGTTAAAAATCACAACAATGTCGGGGGACTGGAGACTAACCATATTAGAATTCTGGGTGAAATCAACAAGGTCACCATGGCAATTGTTTTGTGTGTGTGTGTGTTTGTTAGGGATTCCCATGGGGGATTTCCATTATATGTGACCATGGGATATGTATTTTATTATGTGTTCCTTTTTAATTATTGTTGTATGTATTTTATTAGTAATGTGTTCCTTCTTGTAATTAATTTAAATGTGGTAGATTAATGTGAGAGATCATATAGTTAAACTTTAATTAAATTAAATTGGGATATGGAATGTAATTAATGAAGTTGTTGATTTTAAATATTAATGTTGGAAGAGTGTGTAAGAAATGTGTAAGAAGGTGTAAGAGATATGTAAGAGTTATGTAAGAAAGATTTTGGAAGGTTAAACACTTCATCTCCTTAGGAATTCGAATTTGTCCTTGGAGGCCAAATTTGGAGGCTTGTGGGACAAGTTAAACTTGTCCCACACCTCTTAAAATGATTCACCAACCATACCTATGGTTTGGAGGTTAAATTTAGGCATTTTTATTGCATTTTGAAGTGACAATTTGTAAGTTTTAATTGCACTTCTCTTACATATTTTTAATTCAGTCCTTTTGGAGTATGGGTCATTTTGGAGTGTGTAAGTTAAATTGTCATTTTATTTATTGTGATTTGGTGAGTGATGTTGATTTCCTCTTGGGGTTGAGGAAGAATGATGTGGCATCCCACATGGATCCACATCATCCTCTTCTCTTCCCTCTCCTTTAAAAGTGAAGCTTCTTGCTCATTTGAGGTTGTTGAAACTTTGTTGTTTTCCTCTTGGGGGCACATTTTTTTCTTCTTGTTTTTGGGAGCTTGTTGTGGAAGGAGTTGGAGTCATTGCATGCTTGAACCTTGCTGATTTTGGACTATATTTGGCATTTTGGAAAGCTTGTGAGCTTGGAACAAACTCCAGTATGGAGAGGTAGGATCTTGAGCTTTTTTAAATGTTTTTTTTTCTCTTGCATGCATGTTTAAATGGTGAATGTGTTTTGTGTTCTTGGCTGGTTGGGTAGACTGCTTAGGACATGGTGTAGGAGAAGGCTATGGGGATTTCATATGGGGGCATAAGGGATTTCCAATGGCACTTTTTATTGTGGAGGGAGTTTTGGATTGGGATCCACCTGGAAAAGAAACTACTTGCATTTCTTACTCTTGGGGGCATAAGGGAGAAACTTTGGGGGGGGCATAAGGAGGGGTTGGGAGATATAAGGTTTATGGGATTTGATATGTTTATTGGTGGTATGATTTTGGTGGATGCCCAATTCCAAATAGGGAGGCATAAGTAGTTCCCCATAGTTCTTGCTCTTGTTGGCTTGCTTGATCAAGCCTATGTGTTGTGTGAATAATTTCAAATGCAGTTGTGAACTGTTTTCTTTTTGGAATGTATTTCTTATTGTTGTATGCATGTGAAGAATTTACTTGTTTTTGTGGAAGCCATTGTTGCCATGAGTTGATTTTCATTCTCTATTTCAATATGGTTGGGGCTCGGGGCCAATGAGGAAGGATGGCTTCTCCCTTCTCATTGGATGTCTTGGTTGGGAGGAGAGTGTTGCCTTTCCCCCTTCCTTGTTGTGATCAAAGATGAAAAGATGGAGAAATCAGCATGCTGCTGTTTGGAGCAAGAAGAATATAGTTTGTGAGTCCCATTCTTTTGAAAATTCATTGTAACCTTCCCACCTTGAGTGGATGAGTTGTATAGTAATTGTAATGTGAATTTATTGTATTGTAGATGGAAGATTGAATTTGAATTGAGAAATGAAAAGGAGATTCATAATTGTCCTCTGTTTTGGAAAAGAAATGTAAATGAAGTTACATGCATTGTATTATGTATCTTGTAAACTGTATTTTGGAAACCAAATGAAAAAGGAAAGTTGTAAAATTGTATTTGATGATCAATGAAGGATTGCATTCCTTTCTCAAAAGTGTATTGTGTATTAGATTTGAATTATTATTGAAGTTGAAATTGTTGTTAAAGATTGAAAATTGTTGATTGAAAAAAGAAGAATGCGTGTGAAATAAGTCAATATTATATTTATATTTTTTTAAAAATGCATATTTGAATTGAATTCTGAACTACAATCTAATTTAGAAATGAATGGTTGTTTAATCAATTAAATGGATTGGACTAGTTTAGGAATTATATGCATATTCAAATGACCGAAGTTGATATTCCAATTCAAAGAAATAGCTCACTGTCATACACTTCATTCTGACAATTCACATTGTAATAAAAATGAATAGTTCAAACTTGCACTTAGTAATCAACTTAAAAATGTTAAATTTAACATGCTAAGACATTTAGGAATCAAATTTGACAAAATAAAAACTTGAGGAAAAACAATTTAAGAATGAACTTCAAAAATAAAAATCAATTTGGAACTTGGGTCATTTTCTATCTATTGTCGGAAAAATACAATCTTAAATTAATTGAACAAATTATCTTCCCTAAAACACTCTAAACCCTCCCTAGACTAATCCTCCATGTCATTTGACATGTTGAGTGAAAGGAGGAGTTCTAATTTAACCAAATTGAGAATTTTAAAAAATGCCCAGTTCACAAATTTAAAACCCTGCAGATTTCTTTCTCAAAATTGACCACTTAAAATTCATTAATTTCCAAAATTTATGATTACTGTGCAAAGAGGGCATCGAGATATTTTTGAAAAGTCCTTGTTTTCCCAAAACCGAGCTTTCTAGCTCAAGTTATGGCCATTTGAAGTTTTACTTCAATTTGGCATTAAAAAAAAAATAATAAGATTTAATCTAACTATAGAAAAATTTAAATTTTGACTTTGGAAAAATTTCCCAAAAAGGTTCACGGCCCCCGCCATCTGCAACCAATTGGGGCCTGCCACGTGGCACCCTGAGAGGGGTGGACCAAATTTAAAACTTATCCCTTTGAAAATTTGCCTTGGGAAAATTTTCTCATTTTACCCAAACCACCCCCACTGCCTGACCAATCACATGCCGCCACATGGCACGGTGGAAGGGCGAGACTCTTTAAAAAAAAAAAAACTTACTTTTAACTTTGAAAATTTTTGCTTGGAAAAATTTTCATTTTTCCTCCCTCGGCCCATAGCTAATCGTGGAGGCGACACATGTCCTCTAGGAGCTAAGGTGGAGGAGCATGTTCAATTTAAATTTTTATTCCTTTTGAAAATTTTTGGGAAAATTTTCATTTTAGCCCCACATGCCATGTGCTTGATGCCAAGAAAGTGCCACATGGCACTTTGGGGTGGCGATGGTGAGGGCGAAACCCTATGTTGTTTTGAGTTTTGGCCTTGGGGAAAATTTATAATATTTCCTCCCATCCCACATGGCCCCTCGGCCTTTCCTTCTCCCTGGACTTTCCTTCTCCCGGGTGTGTGGCCTTGCGCACCCCTTCTCCCTTGGTCTCCATGCGCCCATTGGCCTAAGGCAAAGTGAATGATTGTGAAATTACCATGTGATGGGAAAATTTCCCATGCCACACGCGCAAAACCCAAACTCCTTCCCCTTCTCCTCGAGGAAAAATTGCCCTAGAAACTCCAAGCTGACACGTGTCCTCGAAAAAAGGAATGGACTTGAGCCATGTGATGGGAAAATTTCCCATGGAATGTTTTGCAAAACCTTGAGCATTCTCCTTCCTCACGTGTCGATGGGAAAAATTTAGAAACTCCACCCCCGCTTGACCCGTAAGGAGTTAGAAGGAAATATCATCCAAGAGAAAATTTCCCTCCTCTTGCAGAAAAATCTAATGGAAGTTATAATCTGTTAGGTAGTAGGTATGGGGTAAATTACTCCTTGAACCTAACTTAAACATGTAACCCTAAAATTTGAACCCCATGTGAACTTAATATAGATACTTTAACAAAAAAAAATTCATAATTTTCTAGCCAACCCTAGGTTGTTTCTTAGGTCCCAAGTTGTTGCTTAAACGGGAACTAGTCGACCATGGCTTGGACTTGACCTAGCCCTTAGGCCTTTGGTGCATGAAAAGAGGACATTATAGAGAAAGTCTATGAGTGTATTATTCATGGGGAAAATATCGAAGCAAGGAACCCCCAAACTATTTGGAAACTTCAGAAATTCCTTCAAGACTTCTTAGATGACTCCTTTCTTGAAAGTTTGATGAGGTTTGGTACAACCTAAGAGGACACACTCCTTTTGGTCAAAATTAGAGGTGAAGTCTCACACATGGTGAACAATTGGGTGCGCCTATGCTCTTCTTCACTTTGATTACACCAGACACAAAATGGCTAGACCTTAATAATATCATGCTTAGAAATCCCCCAGACGAGGCTCGGGTTGTATAACGATTCCGGACGCTCAACACTAGTTTCTCATCCTCATCGTGTACCTACTTAGTTGCATCAAATATTCACTATATTTCATGAAGAAGTTTTGCAGAAACATCTTGGTGCCAAAGAATTTTGGTACAAGTAAAATTCTTCCTTACCACTACTTTCATTTACCATACCATAGTTATGTAAAAATTTCTTTGTCATAGGTATGAATGAAAACATAGAGGATCTGCACATGTGCATGGTTTTTTTGTTGCTAGTTGACACTCCGGATGCCAATACTATCAAATGGACGAATAATTAATTAGTAAACAAAGCTAGGCAATACTTTGATACGTACATATCTGGATGGAATCCATGTCCTCATTCTTTGGCCAATCAGAATTCTTTCACGAGTTACACCAAGGCAATCCCTACTTGTTGCCCTCAATAAATATTCTTGTTACCTCCCTCTGCATGACCTATAGGAATTAATTAATCCTGTTCATCATCACACAAGATTCTTTGAATAGACTTGTTTGCATAAAAAAATTACCTTCTTCATTTTTGGTATAATGCACCGTGGTGACTAGATCCGATTCTGCATTGTTCATTGATGAGAGTGGTGCAATTAAATAACTCCCTTCTAGGAATGATGAACACTTGAACACAAAAAATCCAACACTATTATTTATATAGAGGGCCAACAACGATTGTCAACCAGGTGATTTCCTAACATGGAGTCTGAAATACATTGCAAAAGTATACTTCCAAAGTGGAACAAAGGTCTGAAACATACCGCCAAATGCTCTCCAAAATATTGAGAGGCTCGAGATCTAAATTTTCCTCGCATGTCACACTCACAAAAATGGTATCGAGAAAGTTTCATTGAACACAACATTAGTGCATAGGAAACATGATACATGCTCCTAAAATTACCACTTATAATGTGTAGTTGTGTGTTTGTGACAATAAATGTAGACAAATTTTTTTATAGAGATTGGTTGAAGTTATATGCCAAGATTAGAAACATCCCTTTTCATGGATGCTTATCAGGTGTTTTTGGTTAGTATGGAATCCCTTCCCCTCATTGAATTTTCCCATCAATGGAGTTATAACAAATATCGCAAACACAATAAGTGGAAGCTTTGATTATGCCCTGAAATTTTTCTTTTCTTTCAAAGATTTCAATGCATTCCTTCTCGAGAATTGCTATCGTTCGAGCTTCTCTGTTTTTCCAAGATCTTGTTGTACAAACCATTCTGCCTTATTCTTGTAGATATAGGCTCCACCCCTCAAGAAACCATAACTTCCTAAAACCTTTTCAAGAACTAGTCTAGGCCTTAACATGTAGCCGTTTACGAGGCAAGTTTCGCACACCATTCCGAAAATGCATATCACTCGAAGCAGAAGCCTCGAGGCTCCCAAGCTCTTGTAGGAATGGAAAATAATTTTTGAGCCCAACGCAACAATGTCTCGGGCCTTGATACCCCCAAATACTTTTTAGTGAATTCGAAATCACACACAATTGGAATGACAATAATGTCCCGCCTACTTTGCAAGACAATGAGTGAACTTGTATTAAGGATCAAAAGACAATGCATGTCCCATGTTGCATATAAGGTAGTGTCACTATGCCCACCTCTTCTTTATCTCCCAAAGAGTAGTTGTCTTTTGATATTGTTCTTCGCCATTCTTCAAGCACGATCAATGTACCTCCACTAAAGTTAATCATCCAGGGCACTAGAGGTATAGGAAATTCATTCCTAATTAACCCTTTTAGGTCCTCCTTTGCATCTGGATCAACCCGGGAAATTTAACTCTTTTTCTCACCCCAACCATAGTTCACGGATTTCAATATTTCCACCTCCACTATACACACATTCCTTCGCATTCCAGTCAAAGAGCTCAAACCCTTGGAGGGCCAAGATTTGTCATCTCTTTAGGAGTCCTTGAACATGCCCAATACATTATAATTTATGAAATGAGTTTCATAGGCCCAAAATTGCTCACTAAAATTGACTACCATCTTTGTGAAGTTTTCCCTCACTACAAAACATCATAATTTTATAATCATTCTATAATCCTCATTGGGGACCTTGGTTAACTTCCACCTGTCATGGGCATTCCTCTTTATGATAGCAACTCCTATGACAAAAACCTATGGGATAACTTTATTACGACCATCTCCTTGACATTGTTTTTAGGAGACAAGGTTTCGCCCTTGACGTAGGATTCGTTCAGGAGATTATTTGTCAACATTCACAAATTTGTCCCGCTACTTCAAAATTTGAGATGCTTATGTTAAGAAAAATTCTTTCCTTTCGAATAGGAAATATATGAGTTTAAAGAAGGTCCACATCTTTTTACAACAAATGACCACGTTGACAACCATAACCTTCAAATGTTAAAGTCACTTAACTCACCCATTTCTAGATCAATCGCTCAAAACACTAGGAGTGCAGAATTTGGCAACAACCGACGACTATCGGTTGAAACTCAAAGTACTTCTTTCCATCAACCAAAAGTCATGATTTTTGTAAACTTTTGGGTTGAAACAAGTCTTGTTAATGGTACTACTGGTTCCATCATAGAAATTTTAAGAAAAATTGTCCACGCTTCCTACTTTATCGTTATTTGTAGTAGTCAAATTTGATCGATACACGAGGGCCTCATTGGGATCCAAAAACTTGCAATATGTTTTGATTCCACCTATTTCTAGAAGAAACATAAGACAACTACCACTAAAAATGGCTTGGGCATTTTCTATCCAAAAACTCATGGCCTCACTCTAAAATGGGTAACCATCGACATTGGAGGGACTGAAAGACAAGGCCTCACTTTCACAACTATATCTTGTGTTCCTTCTTTATACATCATTTTTATTTGTCCTCCTTTTTCATTCACTCATTACTCCAAAATTTCCTCCACCCTGCTCCTTCAAGCTCACCTACAATAGGAATCTTTCCTAAACAATCTTTTGTCCTCTAATTCCACTATCCTCTCATAACACTTTCCCTGCCTTCCTATCACATCTGCTCTCTTGTCTTCTACTTATATTCCCCTTGATTCTCTATGGGTCTATCTCATCTTTGTAATTTCCATGTTGCTTTATATTTTCCAGTTTCCCTCAAAGATATTTGTTTCTTACCTCCCCTTCCACTTTCTTCTTTCGATGTTACCATCACACACCTAACATGCAATCACTAGTAAAAAAACATTAATCAACACTATAGACTATCCCAAGGTTGTAATTTCAAATTAGTTGTCATGTCTAATAAAAAATTATCTATGGTTACATATTTTTGGTCATGATCGACCAAAAAAAAATTATATCGACCTATATTTTTTAATAGCTATGTTTTATTATACTCACGTTTTTGACAATGGAATCACCTTTATTTGTTAGATTTTATTCTCAATTTTGGTTAGTCATACATAATGTCATGTCAATAAATATCAAAATATATTATAGTAAATAAATTTTAAGGTTTGTATTATTTATTACATTGTTTTGTTATGCTGAGGTCTAAAATATAGACTCTAGTATATGGCCAAATATACACTGCTTTGTTTTTGATTGAATCTCCTCCAATAATTTGCTACCAAATATAGCAAGTGATGAAATCTTGAATAATTGCAATTTCAACATGTTACGTATGGTTTGTAGTGATGGAAAATGAGAGCGAAGAATACATAAGAAACTTGGTGAAGAAAGGAAAACAATTATCGTAACACGACAACATTTAATTTGGCACATTGAATCTGGCAATAAAACGTCTATTGGCGTATTGAAGGTAGCACAGTGCAATTCCATTGAAAATGTGGAGATAGGCCAAAAATAATAGCAATAATCAAGGAGGACTGCCCGCGGGAATCGGCACGGTCGCTCAAGAGTAGTTAAAATCGACATCTACATAATAAGGACTGATAATACGCTGTCTACATGTGTTTATTTTGTAAAAGACTTTTATAGAATTGCAGTTTTCATAAATTGGACAAAATCTTTTAATACTAGCAATCGTATGTGATGGAAATGTCGAAGGGGAAATTAACAATTCTTGCAATCTTGTTGAGCAAAGTACTAGTACACCAAGTATATTGAGATTCACATACACTTCATTCTTTAGTACATTCATGATGGATTTCTTTTCCTTGAGTACATTATGACTCAACAACAAGTTTCCAACATCTTTACAAAGCCTTTTCATAACTTCACTACCTTCAACTATGTGGCATGCTTGGGGTTTCGGAAATTGTTTTGGGGATGTTGGTGGGAACATATTCCTTCTTCTTCTTCTTTATCTTTCCTTCTTGTAGGATTATTTCCTACTTTTATTTCAAGATTTTTTCATGGATATATTGTACATGAATACCCGATCATACCTAGTTTCAAGGACTCATAATGTGGATATGTCACTTTTATTCTATGTCGCTAGCTTCACTTGAGGGGGAGTGTTAGAGTATTTATTTAGCTTAGCTAATGTACACCTATGTACTTTATTTACCTTCTCTGTTATTTATCCTTTCACTTATGTTTGGACATTTATTATATCTTATATTTAGATATTAGGAAGTTATTATCTAGTTGTTAGGTATAGTTCTTTCCTTTATCTACGGTATTGACTAGTTCCTTCTTAAATCTATGGTCTTGAATAAATCTTTGGTGACTATTTCTTTCTTTGATTAATGGTCATACATATGACCTTGACTAGTTCTTTCCTTTCCTATATAAACAAAACCTCTTCTCATTTTACTTCATAGAGTTCCATTATAATATATGATATTGTTGCTCAACTATTTGCAAGTGTTTTTGTAAATTTATCCTTGTGAATTGCTTTCATCTCATTCAGAGTGGTCTTTTATTACCATATGAGCTCTTTGTGGCTTGGAACAATTTATTTATGGTTCCTTTTAGCGTATTAGGATTTTCCAAAATTGAACAACCTCGATTTCACTGTAATCATCATCCTCGGCCCCCAAATATTCGTCTTCAATGCTTGACTACTATCAAATAGTTTCCACCCCTACCCAAGCCCAACTATGAAATGTCTTTGGGCATAATTAAAAAGTGACATTTCATAGATGAAATAATATCCGAGAAGAGGAATAAGCGATGAAAATTTTTTGGTGGCTTTTGTTAAGCGTAGACAATGAGATACGCAAAACATGGAATTATGTAGTTAGAGAAGCTCATGATAATTGATCTTATTATATTGTTGAGTGGACCAAAGAAGGAAAAAAATGCCAAGAACTAGAGAAAAATTACAATGTACCTCCTTGTAATCACTCTTATCAAATAATGTGATTGATGCACTCTCAACACCTCCCACATGAAGTTTATTGGCACCAAAACGGCCCAAATGCAATTGTCTACATTTAAATTAAAATTAAAACAATGTTGAATTTGTTGTGTGATGCAAAAATGGATTGAAAATTACCTAATGAGAAATCATGAAACCCAATGCTATGTTTCCAAAGAGAGATGTTTGGATCACCGAAAATGAATTGGAATGCTTCATACTCATCTCTAAAGGCCCGATAGAGAAGTATGGCATACAACATGTTGTGACTTTCATCAAACACCCCATTTTAAACAAATTTGCATATTTATATGCTCTTAAACACAACATAGCATGTATGATTTATTCGATATTATGTATTGCAATTTAGTACGTGACTATTAACTAATGTACGAAAACTTGCAATACATGATGCAAAGGAAATGAAATTCATTAAATTACATGGCGATTGCATGTCCACATAATGAAAAGAGTATATTGGTGGGTCTAATCCTATCTCTCACGCATGTTTGCAGAGAGATAGGTGGATTTGAACTCGCGACCTGCAAAATACAAGGCAGGAGGCCCACCACTCTGCCACAACATTGGTTTGTTCAAATTTTACCTTTTTTAATTAAATATTCCCCCCGCGAACGTGCGTGAGGGATAGGTAGATACTATTGGATGTGCCTGCGATAAATTTTCCTTCGACACTAGAGAAAAGTGCTTCACATTGGTTGATTTATTGTATGACCAACAAATAGAAACCTATTAATATAATGAGGGTGATTAAGGCCTAGGAATATTGGGCAATTACCTAGTCTGCTAAAATTTGAGGTTGCGTCAATTTATTTTATTTTATCTTATTTTTTTTAATGAAGAGTAGATCTATTTATTAACCCTGTATTCTAGTAACAATTAGTGGCCACCCTTACATACCAATTTGGTTCTCTCTGTTAAAAATAAAAAATAATTTTATATAATTAGATTAAGATTATAATATTTAGCTAGACTTGAGACTTAGGCAAGTGCATTTATTATTAAATTTAATTCATGCATTTGTATTGTTATGAAGTCTTGTAAGTAATTTCCATATGATAGATCAATAATGGTGAATATGTGTTGAATTTCAGAACAAATATTTGGGAAAGATATTAGTAAAGGAGGATAATCACAGTCTATATGGTAGATAGTTATTTGAGGAATTTAGGCACTAACAACTATAAATATATTTATTAGCAAGTTTTTCTTGGATAGTAGAGAAATAACATATCAAATAAACCAATATTTATTTATGGTTAATTAATTTTTCTTCTATAATTTTTTTTTATAGATATTAGGTATTGTATTCTATTGTGGGGTTCTGGAAAGTATTACATGGCCGTGATGAAGACCTCAATGATCATGTACTGTGGTCCGTAGGTTGTAATGAGCACTCTTATGATGGACTGTATTCTTAAATTGTTGAATGTTGGGATGAGAATAGTGAGTGTAGATATTCCTCACGAATATGACCTACAATTGAAAAAACCTTGCCTTTTCTTCCAACGAATAAAAATTTGGTGAAATATGATTACTTGCATAACTTTCTCACCATCAGTTCATCCGATACAAATATTTTATCGTTATATATTTTCCACCATTGAGATGGACGTGGATGCAGTCAATATGAACAATTAGATCATAACATATCGAGAGGATTTTCCACCTCGCATAACGTCTTTCGGCCTTAAAAAATATTAAATCTTTTTATCGGGGTAGGGGTTAAATTTGATGCATGTTTAGGCGTTTTTTGCAGTTTTTAGGCTGGTAAGAGGAAGTTTGGTTTTTAAACTTAGAGACCATTGAAATATTTATTAACCCAACTGGTTAAAAAATTAGATCTTTAAAACAAAGTTGAGAAGTGTGTTTCACCTGATTTCTTAGTTTTCTGAGAAGTACTTGACAAAACAGATAAGGTAAAGGTGGTAAGAGGAATACCTAATTTAGGATGGTTAAAGGTTATATGCACAGTATCTAAATTTTGAATCAAAGTGATTGTGAGACCTTCCTTTTGGCTAGGAGGAAATACCTATATAAGAATCAAAACAAAACCACTAAAGATATTTAAACAATATATGCAAAGTGGATTTCTAGCATGTGCTAGATCTTGGAAGTGTGATACTTCCTAGGTGGCTGTCAATCCACTGTTTAAAACAATTCAATGCTGAAATAAAGTAAATGTTGTCCTATTGTAGTTTAATATGATTTAGGCATCTCATAAAAAATGTAATAGTCTAGATCTAATCTAACAAGCTAGGCTGAAGGAGATCCAAAGGTCAAATAGGTTTGTTATAGGTGAATCTAAGCTAACAAGCTAGGTTAGATACATATCCGAAGGTCAAATAGGTGTTCGGTAGGTATATGTGAAACAAGTTATAATTGCGATAGAGATCGGGTGACACAAAGACTGACCACTGTTTTATGGAACCGATGATGGTTTTATCTGAATCCGGCGATGGTTAGAGAGAACCGACGATGGTTAAGTTGAGGCTAGTGGAATCACACAGTCTAGGTTTTTGGAGTTTTGGGGTGAAAGTGGAGTTGATAGTAGATGAGAATTGATCACAGAGGGGATGTAGATATGTTGCGAAGGTCTGAGATTACTGAGGAGGTCAAAATATGAAATTGGGCCAAGTATTAAGATGAGTGGGTATGGAAGGTGGCTACGCAACTAAAGAGACAGAATGGACAGAGGGTAAATGACTAGGTTCCTTTTACCATAAAGACTACAAATTGATAATAATAAAATGAAATAGATGGAAGGAGGATACTTATGTTATGTGAGGTATAGGTATGAATAATAATGAAGAAGTTGCTACATTGGAGGATCTTTGGGAAGAAAGTTTCACTATTGTGCCGGTGTATTTTGTTACCTTTGTTGATCACAAATCAATCGTTGTTTCATCGCCACATCTCAAGAGATCAAACTTGAGATCAAAATATTTTCAAAAAACAACCCAACCCATATTACAAAGTGTAGATGGGTCTAAATAGAAAATTTGGTCCATTCCAAAGTATAATCGCGTCGGTTTAGGGTGAATCGACATCGGTTTAGGCGAGATATCTCGGGTTGTTCAAAAGTTGCTCAGGAAGTTGTTCCGCCATTTCGTAAGGGTCTCTTCTTTTCCTTAGGGCAAAAACCAATCTTAGGAGGTTTTTAATGTGAGGTGAGGGGATGGGTCTAATGTTAGGTTTTATTTAAGACATTGGTTTAGGGTTTAGGTTAATGGGTCAAATGATGGGGGTGGTTCGGTAAGGTGCATTTAATAAATGCAATTTTATTAAATAGGTGTGTGAGGGTAGTGAATTAATTCAATGTGAATAATTAAATTAATGTGTGTGGGGAGAAAGGCTATTAACTTAATTAAAATAATTAAATTAAAATGTATGGAGGTAAATGACATTAATTTAATTAAAGTAATTAAATTAAAATGTGTGGGGTGTAGGAGGTAGGTGATAAGGTGTTGAGGATGAGGAAGTGATTATAGGGTCGCGCTAAGGGACCAAGGTGATTACGACATGATTTTGGTGTCTACATTTTTCCCCTTTTTGTTGCGTAGCTTGTATTGGTAAGCAACGTGAACAAAAATAGAGTGTGGTTGCCCCAAGTGGGAATGAGGGTGATCCCCCTCAAACTAGGAACTGATGAGGTGATAGGGCGAATCGGTGAGTGGTTTGATAAAATTGGATGCAAAGCAGAATGATGAGAAATGAGGAATGGGGTAAAGGGAAAATTGGGCATATAGGTAAATGGGTAAATGGGCCAAGGTCAAAGGTAGGGGTAGTTGAACACACACACATGTATAAACTCACATGACACGCATACCGGAGTTGAAGAGCTAGCAAACTCTACATCATCTAAGGTTGATAGGTTTATCCAAACAAGGTTGAAGTAATTCCAGATATCCAAGGTATAGGATATGGTCAGGAAACACAATGTGGGTTAGGTGCAGGAACGTTTAGGTATGTTCTGGTACACCAAAGGTAGGGTCGAGGATAAATGGTCATGACAATAAGCAAGGTAAGGTCATTAGGTCAATCAACAAAGGTATGATGCCTCTCAAGGTATAGTGAGCACATCGGTTCAAAGGTTAAAAACAATTTTTCGGGTCTAGGTAGATAGGTCACAACACGAGTAAGGTGGGGGTAGGAGTAAGATAAGGAGGCATCAATGGCTAACGAGGTAATGTTGAGGAATGTGGAGGGCTAAAGGGGAAGGTAAGGAAAATGAGGTCATTGTGATGGTAATGAGAGTAGGTGGTAATGACGGGGTCGAGATGAACCAAGGATGGTGGAGAAGAATCGACGGTGGTTGGCTAGGGCATAAGACTCGGCATCGGTCAAGGGTTAACCGACGTCAGTTGAGTCAGGTAGGTTATAAAAAGTGAAAAACCCATGTTTTGAAAATTCATTTGTGTATTGTGAAAAGTAGAAAAGGACAAGAAGAGAAAAAAGAGGAAGAGGACAAAAGAGAGTGTCGAGAGCTTGGTTGGTGAGCCACATAGGTGAGATTGATTGGGCGAGAGGTGGGGCTGCGAGATTGGATCGAGCGAGGTGATTGGTGGAGAGAGGTGGAGGATTTTCTTGGATGGCAGAGGCTAGAGAGGGATCGGGAGGAGTGGCGCAGAGGCCGTAGGTTCAGCAAAGACAATGGCAACAGGATCGAGTAGGATTTGAACCTTTAGTATTGCATTTTGAGTTAATTGGTTAGAAACAGGAAATATGAAAAAATGGGGGTTTTGGGGGGCGAAGGAGTTCAAAATGGAAAAAATGGAGGGCAATGGAAATAGGGAAGGGTAGGGGGTAGGGTAAAAGGGTAATATAGGAACAATTAGGGGTGTAAGGAGGGATTTGGGTGGGTAGAATGACTAGGAAGGGAAAAAGTAGAGTTGGGAATTCGGGTATGGCGACACGAGAGTGACCGATGTCGGTCGACTTGTGGCTGACATCGGTGGGTAGAGACCAGTATCGGTCACAAGAATGGTTCCCAATGCCGGTAACCAAGGGAGACCATGGTCAATCCGGGAGACTGTGGTCATTCGGGGAGAATCGGGGTGGATGGGTTTGGGTAGGGATGGGTGAGGGTTAGGGTAGATAGGTAGGGTAGATGGGCTTGGGGTAGGTAGGTAGGGTAGATAGGTTTGGGTAGGTAGGTAGGGTAGATGGTTTTGGGTAGGTAGGTAGGGTAGATGGGTTTAGGTATAGAGGTAGGGAAGATGGGTTTAGGTAGGTAGGTAGGGTAGATGGGTTTGGGTATGTTAAGGCCAATGGGATGGGGGTGGGGAAAGAGACTAGGTCGGGATGTGGGGTGAAATAAGGTAAGTTGGGAAGGTGTACTAATACATTACTTTTGTGGGATGCAGGACTGAGACAAGCTACAGATGAGGGCCCAAAGTGTCACCTTTTTATTGAGTATGGGCGAGCACGACGCAGATAGAGTGACAACATGTTGCAGAGGTAGGGCTGATAGGGGTGAGGTGCTATTGGCATGTAGTCCGGGAGGTGAGTCTTATGGTTTCCCTCATCGATAGATGGGACTTGGCAACCAACACCTTCCATTTGCCGACGGGTGAGATGATGATCACCCTAGAGGACATCTACAGGATCCTGTGGTTTCCCATATTGGGGGCCTAGGTTTATTCTATCTCTTCAGAGGTGTCTGAGGAGCTACTAGCACCCATTTTTGGTGAGGGTGTAGCAGACTGATGTTCCATAGCACTAACATGAGCTATGGAGTGATGTATAGAGCTCATCCGAGAGGAGATGATGTTAGTGGTATCGTGATGGAGGTAGTGCCTGCCCAATTGTGCACACATTTCTTTGCTTTGTATTGATTTTCGATGTAAAAATTGAGCATTATATACCTTTTGTATTTTTAATAAAATAATTAAAACTACAAGTACTATGTGCAAAAATATAGAGAAATGAAGAGAATTCACCAGCAATTTGACACAAGAATTGATAACGGAGTTCGGCGCTTGAGGCCTACGTCTGGGTCGGTTGAATGGGACCGATCTATTAAAATCTTGAAAATAATTCTTTACAAATAATTCTACAAAATTATGACCTTCTCACAGTCTTCCTCTATAAAAAATAATAGGTTGCTTTTTACTTCTCCTCAAAATTCCACTCCTAGCTCAAGTTATGAGCATTTCAATATTTTACCAGAGACAGAATATCACTTCAAATACAATAAAACTCCTTATATAATGTTTCCCAAGAAGTGGTGCGGTGGTCAAAGCTCTTATCTTTTACCATGGAGACCATGGTTCAAATCCCCCCCATATCTCCACTTCCTTCTCCTTATGCGGATTTCAAGAGGTTTATCCCACATTGTGGGTGCGTGAATGAAGGAGGCATTTAATAATGCAAAGGGGCTTTTTTTGTATTGGCTTTTGAGCCACCTTAGCCGCTTGGGATGTGGGTGCCTTGGTGGATGGATAAGTGTTGCGCATGGATATGCATTGACATAGTTTTAGGTGCCTTGTTTAATAATGATTGTGGAGGTTTAAATTAAATGCGTGGAATATGGAGGTAGTTAAATAATGCGTGGAATATGGAATTGGTCTTTGGTTTAATATGCACTTATCAATTAGTCCCACATGCATAGTAAAAATGCAATCAAGAGGCATATATATACACAAGTTGGTATAATGATAATATGAGAAGGAGGCCAAGACACCCCTCCATAATCAAGTGTGTCGAACTGGTGAGGCCCCTGACCTAGTAAATAGCGGGGTCCATTTGTCCATGAATGAGTGTCCAAGACCGGTGTTCCAAAAACCACTTTTAGTCCATCACACAAATTTTCCACGTGTCACAATATGATTGAAACACTTGGTGAGCGTGCACATGTCCAACCTACACAAAACTCCAAATTTTTCCAGTTGCTGAAAAATTTCAGCGGGCTATAACTTTTGCAAAGCGAGCTTCGTTTCCTGAAACAAGATATCGTGAATCGTATAATTTTTCTCCACGCTTTAAAAATGACTGAAACTTATTCTGAGAAGATCTTAGATTAGTGTTTCTCTATGAGGATCCTCTAGATCATTCCTCCCCACTGAGAAACTTTTGGACCCCAAAAGTCAACTTAATTGGTGAATAGGTGAGGGTATTTCTCCCTCACCTTTCGGTTTCCATCCATTTAGCCTTGTTTGGATGCATGCCTTTGAACCCAACACGAAGATACTCAATATCACCCCTTCACGAAGTTCTTACTTTCTATCCAAAATGATGTCTTCCTGCAACTCATCAAGATACTCAGGAGAAAAATCATCAATGGAAGGCATTATGTTAGAATCATCATGATCAACAATCATAGGTGGTTCATACAATCTTAAATTCTCAACATTTACAACTGAGTAGATTTGCATATATGGAGGTAAATCCAACCGGAAAGCGTTGTTACCAATTTTTTCCAATATTTGGAATGGACCATACCATATAGGTTTCAATTTTTTACCTTCACCTATCAGTCTTTCCTTGCTGATGTGAAGCCAAACTGAATCACCAACTTTGAACTTGTGATCAGTTCTATGTTTATCATGCCTAACTTTGTACTTGGCCTGACTTTTCTCCAATTGTTCACGGACATACTGATGAACCTGTTGTATTCTCTGCACAAATCTTTTAGCCTTGTCAGAATCACTTGAACCATTAACAATAGTTTCATGTCCATAATATATATCTAATGGAGAATTAGGTAGATATCCATAACAAGTCTCAAATGGAGACTTCAAAGTAGAAGAATGTAAGGCACGATTATAAGCATGTTGCACATAATAAAGATGTTCATCCCACAATTTAGGATGTTTTGCTACTATAGCCCCTAAGTAATTGTACCCTTTGTGCGGTTTACAACCTCTGTTTGACCATCAGTCTGTGGATGAAAAGTAGTGCTCTTTTTAGTTTTGTGTCCATTAACCCCCACAATGTTGACCAAAATTCCCCAAGAAATCTAGAATCCCGATCAGATATAATTGAAGTAGGTAAACCAAAATGAACCCAAACAAACTGAAAAAACAAATGTGTAGTTCCCTCACCAGTTATTTGTTTAGTACATGGAACCAACACACACATTTTGCTAAATCTATCCACTACCACATATAAGTAATCATGTTTCTTCCGTGTCATGGGAAAGCCTCCTACAAAGTCCATGGAAACACTTTCCCAAGGCCTTGTTGGAACAGGAAGAGGAGTGTAAAGTCCTAATTTCCTGTTACTTGGCTTGCTTGTGGCACAAAGAACACATCCCTTAATATACTGTTTACATGTTCATGCATTCTAGGCCAATAACAATATTTCTGTAAATGTGCAATTGTCTTACTAATACCAAAATGCCCTGAAATAAGAGAAGTATGTGCTTCCCTAATCATATGCACACGCTCATTTTTATGGAATACAAAGTTTACCAGAATGATATAACAATCCTTCATGCAAATGATAATCTTTTTCTCCTACTTGTTTCCCACTTACTAGATCCTCATACACTTCTCTAAAATCAACATCATTTACATATTGTTCCTTGTAACTAACATGAGCCAAAGAACTATGCTATAAAAGAATAGATGCTACTACCACTGGTGGTCTAGATAACATGTCGGCAACCTTGTTTTGAATACCTTTTTATACCTGATTACAAGATGAAATTGTTGCAAAAATCCCATCCACCTGAAATGTCTAGACTGCTGCAATTTGGTTTGTGTTTGTAAGTACTGAAGCGGTTGATGGTAGTATGTATAATTGTTTCTTTTCCCATTAAATAATGCTTCCACTTTTTAACACTTTGAACCAAAGCATACAACTCTTTATCATAAGTTGGATAGTTTCTTACCGCACTTGTAAAGGTTTCTGAATGGTAACACACTGGTTGTTTGTTCTGCATCAAAACTGCCCCCATTGCGTAGTCACTAGCATCTGTCTCAATCTCAAATGAATGTTGTAAATCTGGAAGTGCCAAGATCGGAGCGGTACTTATCTTCTCTTTCAGTGTATCAAAGGCTTTTTGTTGTTTTCCTCCCCACTGAAAGACCTATTTAATACTTGTCAAAGCATGCAAAGGAGATGCAATATATGAGAAGTTAGCAATAAATTTTCTCTAGTATTGAACTGCACCTAGAAAACTTCTAACTTCCGTCACATTAGTGGGTCTAGGCCATTTCACAATAACCTCTATTTTTGCAGGATCAATTCTCAATTCTCCATTTCCTACAATATAACCCAAGTAAATTAAAGATGTTTTTCCAAATTCACATTTTGACATCTTCAAATACAATTTCTCTTTCCTTAGTGCATCTAAGACTTTATGGATGTGTTTAACATGTTCATCCCATGACTTATTGAAAATAAGAATATCATCTAAGTAGACAATAATGAAATTATCAATGAATGGTCTAAAGATTTCATTCATAACTCTCATGAATGTTGTTGGTGCATTGCACAAACCAAAAGGCATCACTAACCATTCAAACAATCCTGTTTCATTTTAAAAGTAGTTTTCCAAACATCACCTTCTGCAATTCTTACTTGGTGATAACCACTTCTTAAGTCTAACTTAGTGAAATAAATTGCATTCTTTAATTGATCCAGTAAATCATCTATTCTAGGAAGAGGGTAACGATTCTTTATAGTAATCTTGTTTAAAGCACGGAAATCAACACACATTCGCCAAGTGCCATCCTTCTTAGGAACCAATATAATTGGTGAACCACATGGGGATGTACTTGGATGAATTATACCTTGTGCCAAAAGTTCCATTACCATCTCTTGATTTCCTCATTTCTCTACTCTTGACAACACTGTACATTCGATATTGGGAAGAGATGCATCCTGAAGCAACTGTATCTCATGTTGAACCCCTCTTTTGGGAGGTAGACCTTGTGGATCCTGAAAAACATCATCAAAATGAGAAACAATTTTTACCAATTCATCCTTATGTTTCAGATCACAAGTCTCAAAAGCCATCTCATGTTCTTTTTCTTTGGCTTTGACCACCATGAGCACAAAATTTTGCTTGAGTTTACAAGCCTTTTCATTTGACCTACAGTTACCAAGGATAGATTATTCTTTTCATGGTGAGCTCTAACAATAAACTCAATTCCATCCTTTACAAGCAAATATTTATTTTCTTCCCTATAGAAGATTGCTTTACGATCATACAAATAAGGACTTCCCAAAACCACCCCACAAATATCCAAAGGAACTACATCAATTGACCTCATCTATAAACTTATCTATAATGGAAAATCTGAAAGTACAAGTTTTAGTTTACTGTAGATTTTTGCATCATCACAAACCCAGCCCAAAGGATAAGGCTTAGGATGTGGTTTAGTTTTGAGTCCTAATTTCTTAACAACCTCCTCGAAATTAGATTAGCTTGAGATCCACTATAAAAAAGAGTATCAATTTTGTATGCTTTGAAATTACTCTAATGTGGAAAATCTCATTCCTTTTCTTATCATCAGGTATAGTTTGTTTACTAGAAGAAGATGCAACATTTGTAGTGCTATTGTTGGAAATTGAAAGAGTTGATTTGCCTTGAAAACTCATAGCTGTGATTTTGGTTTCATCACCTGAATCAGAACCAAGATCATGCACTATAGTGTTTGTTTTCTTTTCTTTTCCTTTCTTAACCATCCATTTAGGCTTCTTTTTAGGATGTAATTTCCAACATTTAGACTCATCATGGTTTTTTACAATGATTACAAAATGGTTTTTCATCTTCCTTCTTAACAGTAGAGTTTGTTTTATGCTTACCCTTTCCTTTTCCTTGTTCTTTCGAACCTTTTCCTTCAGATTGCTTGTTCTTTTGATTAAAATAAGAGAAAGAGGACTCCTTTTCATTTTCCCTCGTGCTTCCAAATGGGTTGCTTGAACACATATTGCATCAAGATTAGTAGGACCTAAAACAAGTATCATATGCCTTAGATAACTATGCAATCCACCAATATATTTGAGCAGTGTTTCTTCTGTGTTTAGAGAAATTCCCAGAATTAGAGCCCTTTTCCTAAATTCTTGTGTGTATTCTTGAACACTTTGTCCCTTAGTTTGTCTTAATGTTTTCCAATCCATCATAGCTTGTTGCTTATAACCAAGAGGATAAAATTGTTGCCTAAGATTTGAAACAAATTTAGACAAGAAGTGATTTCTTTACCTTTGGTTTCTTCCACTTCTGAAGCTTACTCTCCCACCAAATGAGTGTTGTGCCACCCATCCAAAGAGTTTCCAAATGAATCTTTGCTTCATCATCAACAATTCTCTGAACCCTGCAATATACTTCTATCTGCTTGACCCAGTTATCCAACTTCTCTGCATTTAGCTCTCCAGTATACATAGGCAATTCAAACTTGATATCTAACTTTAATGAAGGAAAATCAGATTTTAAAGAGTCTCTTTTTGGAATATCAGAACTAGAGCTTTCTTCTTTCTTACCTTCTCTAGTTCCCTTTTCCCTTTGTCTATCTTGGTACATTTCTTCCACCATTTCCTTCATCTGTAGGAATGATTGATGAAAGTTTTCTTCCTCTCGATCCGCCATTGTAGGACTTCGAGATCATCTGGTACCAATTTTGGGATCTCCTTCAACTAACTCTCCTTCACCCTTCTTAGATCGAGACCTTGTTAACATCCAACACACAACTTGTAATCCAAAAATAGTTAATCTGAACCAAAAATCAGTCAAAACCAGCTCTGATACCAATGATCTGAAAATCAAATTTAACTAGCAATTGTGCACACACATTTCTTTGCTTTGTATTGATTTTCGATGTAAAAATTGAGCATTATATCCTTTTGTATTTTTAATAAAATAATTAAAACTACAAGTACTGTGCAAAAATATAGAGAAATGAAGAGAATTCACCAGCAATTTGACACAAGAATTGATAATGGAGTTCGGCGCTTGAGGCCTACGTCTTCGAGTCGGTTGAATGGGACCGATCTATTAAAATCTTGAAAATAATTCTTTACAAAGAATTCTACAAAATTATGACCTTCTCACAGTCTTCCTCTATCAAAAATAATAGAGGTTTCTTTTTACTTCTCCTCAAAATTCCACTCCTAGCTCAAGTTATGAGCATTTCAATATTTTTGAGACAGACCCGAATATCACTTCAAATACAATAACACTCCTTATATAATGTTTCCCAAGAAGTGGCACGGTGGTCAAAGCTCTTATCTTTTACCATGGAGACCATGGTTCAAATCCCCCCCATATCTCCACTTCCTTCTCCTTATGCGGATTTCAAGAGGTTTATCCCACATTGTGGGTGCGTGAATGAAGGGAGGCATTTAATAATGCAAAGGGGGGCGCTTTTGTATTGGCTTTTGAGCCACCTTAGCCACTTGGGATGTGGGTGCCTTGGTGGATGGATAAGTGTTGTGCATGGATATGCATTGACATAGTTTTAGGTGCCTTGTTTAATAATGATTGTGGAGGTTTAAATTAAATGCGTGGAATATGGAGGTAGTTAAATAAGGAGTGGAATATGGAATATGGAATTGGTCTTTGGTTTAATATGCACTTATCAATTAGTCCCACATGCATAGAAAAAATGCAATTAGAGGCATATATATACACAAGTTGGTATAATGATAATATGAGAAGGAGGCCAAGACACCCCTCCATAATCAAGTGTGTCGAACCTGGTTGAGGGCCCCCACCAATAAATAGTGGGGTCCATTTGTCCATGAATGAGTGTCCAAGACCGGTGTTCCAAAAACCACTTTTAGTCATCACACAAATTTTCCATGTGTCATAATATGATTGAAACACTTGGCAAGCATGCACATGTCCAACCTGCACAAAACTCCAAATTTTGCCAGTTGCCCAAAAATTTCAGTGGGCTATAACTTTTGCAAACGAGCTCCGTTTCCTGCAAACAAGATATCGACGGAATCGTATAATTTTTCTCCATGCTTTAAAAATGACTGCAACTTATTTTGAGAAGATCTTAGATCGGTGTTTCTCCGAGGTTTAGAGATGCCCTAGGAGAGGCACTGCAGTATTACTAGGATCATTTGTTAGCTTCGAGGTTAGATTTTCCCTTTTATGTCGAGACAGAGCACAGTAGGCCTCTAGTGAGAGGACTAGATCCCGCACTCACAGTGTGGAGAGTACAGGGGGTTGGCGAGCCCAGGGATAGGGTTGTGGTGAGGCCACTAGTGTGCAGAGGCTAGCCCTAGGTGAGGGGCCATCAGTAGGAGGTGAGGTAGGTGCCAAGCTCTAGATAGGTGCGGTAGAGGGTTGGGAAGGACACATCACAAGGAGCATTCCCCGACATCAGATGGGGAGATGATTGACCTGCTATATGCCCGGCTTTGTGTGCCAAGTCATTTTGTATGTATTATATATGAGACCGGCCTGCATGCTAAAGAGATTTTGTATTTATTATTGTGTTGTACATGATACCAGCCTATGTGCCAAAGATTTTTGTATTGATTCATTCATTCTTTTTGTATATATGAGACCGGCCTACGTGCCGATGACATTTTGTATTGTATATCAGCCTATGTGCTGACATTTTTGAGATGATGGCCATGATGAGACATGCATGTATTTTGAGATACACAGTTATTGATTTATATGATGAGATTCATGGTATTTGGTGATGTGTTAATGTGTTTATGAGATATCGGTGTTATGGCTTGTGTTAAATGAGATATGGATGTGAAATTAGGTGAGTTAGGCATGATGGAGTCAGGTTAGTTTAGGCATGGATCAAGTCAGGTTATAGGCATGGTTGAGTCAGGTGATAGGCATGGATTGAGTCAAGTTATAGGCATGGTTGAGTCGGGTGATAGGCATGGTTGAGTCAAGTTGGTTTAGGTAGGGATTGAGTTAGGTTGTTTATGCATGGATCAAGTTAGGTTAGTTTAGGCATGGATCGAGTCGGGTTGGTTTAGGCATGAATCGAATCGGGGTTTTTAGGCATGGATCAAGTCGAGGTTGGTTTAGGCATGGATCGAGTCAAGTTGGTTTAGGCATGGATTGAGTGGTGGTTTAGGAATGGATGTTCATTTCGGTATTTTGATAACAAATGGCAATATAGATGCATGAGATGGTGTAAAATGTGGAAAATGTTAATTATGTATGAAAATGTGAAATAATCTAAGTGGTAAAATTTATGTGGTATATGGTTTAGATGTCGAGGTTTTGGTATGAACAGGAAATCGGAGTAAAGGGAGGGAAAGCTGCAGGTTAGGGTAAAGAGTGGCCGAGCTAACGTTCTAGGGCCCCATGCCACTGGAAGTGTTGCCTAGATAGACCCGACAAAAAGGGACCTCAGACCAATGTAGTTCTCCCATAA
This sequence comes from Taxus wallichiana var. yunnanensis, assembly GCA_018340775.1. Taxonomy (NCBI): domain Eukaryota; kingdom Viridiplantae; phylum Streptophyta; class Pinopsida; order Cupressales; family Taxaceae; genus Taxus; species Taxus wallichiana. Next base: position 63,662,474 of record CM031237.1, on the reverse strand, counting down.
GCTAGGGAAGAATATGAGAAGATAAAAGAAGAGGTAGGTAGGTTGATAGGTAGGGTGGATTTGAGGTCATAGGTATGGTCAAGGTCGATTAAGTTTGGGTAGGGTATAGGTAGATAGGTGAAGGTGATTTTAGGTCGATAGGTAGTGTTGATTCCAGGTCATAGGTATAATTAGGTTGAGGTCATTAATGGTTGGGTATGGTATAGGTAGATAGGTGAAGGTGATTTTATGTTGATTGAGGTGGAAGAAGAAAATCCCAAAAGATAGGTTTTGAGGCTCTAGTCCTATATAGGAAGATCAAAAGGTAATGAAGAAGAGAAAATATAAGAGGGGGCAAGAAAGCCACCTGATTAGAAAGGATCAAAATGTATGAAAAACATCTACGAGAGAAGCTAGTGAGCATAAGTCCCTAAAGACATTGCATGATTGATTACTCTAAAGGTGAAGAATAGTCACTGTAGAATCACCAAATGTCGTAGGTTCAGTGGGTCCCTTGAGGCAAAAGTGAAAAGACAATGGGTAAGGAGGTGAAGGTAATTGGGTCATAAAATTGGAAATAGAGTGCCTTGGGCAATAGAGCTAAGATCACAATAGTCAAGTCCATGGCGAAAAATTTATCAGCTTTTTTTTTTACTTTTTAGATAGAATGATCGATGCAGGAAGTCTATACAGGAGGAATATATGTCTCCTTGAGGTATTTTTGAAGTGATCGATGCAGATTCTTCGAAATTTGATTTTGGATAAAATATTCCTCTTTTGGAAAGACTATGTAGAGAGTTGCGAGCTTTTTATAGCTGTCCTTCGAGGGAGTAGTCTACTTATAGTGACGATTGAAGGTGGAAGATGTCCTTTTGAGGGATTCATCTTTTATATTGGAAGTTTGACTCAAGGAGTTAATCCCTTATTTTTGGAAATAATTTTTGGCTTTTAAGTCATGGACTAGACTATAAGAAAGCATTTGGTTCTTGTTGAGAAGGAAAGGGTGATGATCATGGGATCTCATCTAAAAGAAGATGAAAATTATGCATGAGAATCATGCCATGTATAAAGTCGTGGTGCACATATTTAAGAGGAGGTAAAGGGTGATGGGTAATCACATGATTCTTGTTTAGTCGTTGAGGTGGAGGGGCGGAAAAGAGAAAGGAAAATGGCACTCAACGGACGAGCATGAACTAGATAAATAGTGATGTAGGGCTAGAGGTCAATAGCAGAATGGTCGAATATGCAAGGCATTGAGGGGTTTAGGTTCGGGCTTACCATCCAGTAAAGACAAGCGATAAGCACCTGATCCATAGTCATGGGTCACAATGTATGGTCCAAGCCAATTAGGAGAAAATTTTCCCCGTTTTCTTTTTTTCTACTTTGGTTACGTGTTGATTTTCCTTGAGGACGAGATCACCGACCTTGAAGGTGTGTTCATGGACACGTTTTTCATAGGCACGCTTGATGCATTTTTGGTAGACTTGGAGATGGTCAAGAGCATGAAGACAACATTCATCTAATAACTCAAGTTGTGCTAAACGGTCTTGGTGAAAGTCATCATTAGTAAGCATATCTTGAAGGGAGATATGGAGAGATGGGATCTAGACTTTGAGAGGCAAAGCGGCCTCGATATCATAGACAGAGAGAAAATGGGGTAGCAGCAATGGAAGTATGAATACTAGTATGGTATTCCCAAAGAGTGAAAGGAATGTGTGTATACCAATCCTTCCCGAGATCGTTAACCACTTTCTTGAGAATTTTGTTGGGGTTTTGTTGGTGGATTCGGCACGGCCATTGGTTTGAGGGTAATATGGGGAGGAGAATCTAAGATGAATTCGAAGGCATTGCAAAGTTTCTATAGAGTTTTGTTTTTGAATTACTTACCATTATCGGTGATAAGGTGATGTGGAACATTTGAAATGACAAATAATGTGATGAGTGATGAAGTCACATATTTTCTTAGCCTTAGTGGAGATGAGGGAGTACGGTTTCAACCCAATTGGTGTAATATTCGGTAGCAGTGATGATCCATTGATGTCTTAGGGAAGAGTGGGGATTGATCTCTCGACAAGATCCAAACCCCATTGAGAGAAGGGCCAAAGGCCATGAGCGACTTGTAAGGTATGACTAGGTGTATGATTAATATTGGCATGTTGTTGGCAATTTACATAACACTTAATGTATTCACAATAATCATGACTCGAGGTTGGAGTAATAGCACAGGCGAAGAATGCATTTAGTAATAACAAGGCCACTGAAGTGACCTCCACATATGCCATCATGAACTTCTTTAATGGTATAGAGGATTTGAGCTGATGAGGCATCGTAAGAGAATGCCATCAAAGCCTCATTTATAGAAGGCCACCCATGACGACATAATGAGAGTCCCTTTTGAGAAAGGTGCATTGTCCATTACGTGTGAGATTAGGAGGCAATATAGAAAGGGAAAGGTAGTTCACAAGCTACTTATATTAAAGGTCTTGTGCATTTAGTGAGGTAGTTCATACGAGGTTAACACAACAAGATTTATAAGAAGGTCTCGAGTATGTGTTTTATCGTAACAAAGATGTCTGAGTCGGCAGTGAAGTGGGTATTTGGGAAGCGAGGCAAGCCATGGTATCTGTGAATTTATTGGTGGATCGTGGAATGGTTTGAATTTTATAGCGGTCAAAGGTAGTCAACATGATGTTGATGTAATGTTTGTACTCTTGAATTATTTCATTATGACACTGATAAACACCATTGACTTGGTTTACTACCAGTTGAGAATCACCAAAGATATTAATGGATCTAACATCTAAGGCATAGGTAGTCATGAGACCCAATACGAGTGCTTCATATTTAGTGATATTGTTAGTGCATTCGAAGTCAAGTTTGAATGATAAGGGCATGGGTTCACCATCAAGAGGAATGAGGATAATTCTGCACCACCCCCCACGCTAACATTTGGAACTATCGAATATTAAGGTCATTTGGTAAGGTTCGTTATCCAAAGAGAGGTTAGCAATGGATTCATCGGGGAAAGAAAAGTTTGAAAATTGATTCCTAGAAAGAGGCGCATCATCGAGTGGTCAATGATGGCCTAGCCCTTGATAGATTTTTGGTAGATGAATTTGAGGTCGAGGTCAGCAAGAAGCATGAGCCAACATGTGGTATGTTGATTTTGGTAAGGTATAGCATACATGAAGTGTAAGGGGTTAGTGTTAGTCACAACATAGGTTTTGTGGTTGAGTAGGTAATGGCGAAGTTTGTTGGCACAAAAACTAAGGCCAAGAAAAGTTTTTAGGGTGAGTGTATCGGGATTGATAGTCCAGAAGGGTACAACTTATGTAATAAACCACCTACTCCCTATGTTGATCATCATGATGAGCGAGCATGGCCCCTAGAGAGTGATCGATGGCTGAGATGTATAGGTAGAACCGTTGGTCTTCTTTAAGTGGAACAAGTATGGGTGGTTGGAGAAGGTATTTTTAGGGCCTCAAAATCTTTATGGCAGTCGTCATCCCATTTGAAAGAGACATCCTTATTGAGAAGGTGATGGTCGGATAATTGTGAAATGAAATGGCAAATGGACTTCAATTTACCTTGCAAGCTATGAAGTTGTTTAAGGTTAGTGGGCGGAGGCATTTCCAGAATGGCCTTGACTTTAGTAGGGTCAAATTCTATACCACGAAGGAAACAATAAATCCTAAGAGCTTTCTTAAGAGAAGCTGTGAAGACACACTTTCTAAGTTGAAGGGATGCAATACTTAATGAGGCGGTCAAAGATGGTTCAAAGGATAATGAGGTGTTCGGTCATGACGTTTAGATTTGGGAAAGAGATCATCCACGTAATCTTCCAATATGCGATGCATGATATCATGGAAGATGTAGGTCATAGCCCATTGATATGTAGCACCAGCATTTTTAAGGCCAAAAGGCATGAATTGATAGCAGAAGGTCCCCAAGGGGTGATGAATGCGGATTTGTGTTGATCTTTGGGGGTGAGCAAGATTTTTATAACCCGAGAAACCATCCATAAGTGATAGAATCTCATGGCCAGCAAGTAAGGTCAACCAACCGGTCAATACCGAGCAGAGAAAAATCATCTTTAGGGTAGGCAAGGTTGAGATCATGAAAATCGATGTAAATGTGAAGTCCCTCTATCGCCTTAGTGATAGAGACGATGTTATAAATCCATTGGGGTAGTCAATGGGTAAGATGAAGGAAACTGAGAGAAGGCATTGAAGTTCTTCTTTGACAAGAAGAGCAATGCGAGGGTGCATTTTCCTCAACTTTTTTTTTACAGTTTGGCATCGGGAATGGTTACAATATTGTGGACCATGATAGTGGGATCAATGTTAGGCATGTCAACATAGGACCAAGTAAAAGCATGGCTATGATTTTTAAGAAAAGAAGTGAGGGCTTCCTATTCAGCAGCATCTAGAGATTGGCCAATCTTGAGAATGTGGGGGTCGTCCTGAGTGTGGATGTTGACTTCGATAGTCGATTCATTCAACATTGTTTGCATCTCAGAAGGTAACGAATGATGCATATAAGAGTCTTTAGCACCAAGATAGGTGAGTATGGACTCATCATCTTGACATTGAATGACATTAATAGGAGTATCGTCCCCTATCATATCAGGATACAAGAAAGGAAGAGAGAAAGGAGCCTTGCCATTGTGGTGATAGGTCAAAGGACCTAAGGAAATGGTATTTATGGAAAAAAAGGTAGGAGTGATAGATTCGGGATCCATCGACTCCGTTGATGAAGTGGTGAAGGTGGGGTAGGTGAAGAAGGTGGAGAGGGGTCAATGTCTTCAATGAGTTCAATACGGGGCTTTCGGTAGGTAGTTTGGTAAAACTGATTCCACTACGATCATTATGTTTACGTGTGGTACATGAAATAATAGTGTGACAACCTTGTTCGTAAAGGAAAAATATGAAACCCTTCGAGGCACAGCGAGTGTAGGAAAGTGTGAGCAAAGCGAATAGTTGGTAAGCGCGGCGAAGGTCAGCCAAAAAGGTCGGAGTTTGTGATGGTGGTTCGGGTGTGTAAGTGGAAATGTCAAGTCCCCCATAGGTAAGAGGGGTACGGAGGTGGGGAGGACCATAAAGGATACGTTCACCTATGCAGTGATCATAGTGAGGATGTTGGTGAAGGTTTCCATACTCTTATGGAGTAAAGAATGTATTGACATTGTGCAGGCAATACTCCCATATTGAAGCATTGAAAACGCCTTCGAGGGGATCATTGGTTGATATATTGGTGGTTGGAATGGAGGAAGCATTAGAAGTTAGATCGGTGGAGGTGTTCGTTAGTTGGGAAGCTTGTGTGTGGACTGGTAGAAGCGGCAGTAGTGGTGGGAATAGAAGGTGTGGGTGAAGGTGAGGTTGTAACATCACTTTGGTGGATGGGGTCTTGTGTGAAGAAAATGTAGGTAGGGAGGTAGATGCCTTAACGGGTATAAGGACATCATTGGGCTGCTAAAGCATGTTATAGGTTTTGAAAGGTGATGGGTCAGAAATTTGGAATGGTATAGGAATGTCCTTCATGTTCAAACTTTACACATCAATGCAAAGCGGAGGGAACACAACCCATGGTATGAATCTAGGTTACGACGAGCAACAAATTGTATTGAAACTCCCCTTCCAAAATGTATAACAACTCGGGAATAGTACGGGGACCAACACAAACGTGGAGGATGATAGTGTTGATGTAGAGGCAATAACATCATTGAATGAACACAACATGGTTTGGATGTTTATGCATGCGGTTGTTGGGTATGTGCATTTTTTGAATGCGTGGGAGGAGATGATGTTAATGCTAGTGCCCCCATCGATCATAACACGTCGGACACATATATTATCAATATGGATGGAGATGAAAAGGATAGGATATAGGTCATTGGTTTGGTGGGGGACAATTTCGTCATCCAAGAAACTAAGGATAACAACTTGGTGAATAGGTGGAGGTGATGAGGTAGATGGAAATTTGGTGAGTGAGGTGACATGATGAGGTGTGATAATAGATGCTATAGGTGTGGGGTCATTAGGTAAAACCTCAATAGATTGAAGGACCTCCATGAGAGCTTGACAATGTGACTCGAGGTTTGGATGAGATCGTATAAGGACATTTTGAGGGGAGATTGGTGTAGTTGTTTGAGCATGGTGCAATGTGTGACGCCATTAGAAATGGGGTATGCGGGGCCGCGGATAGTTATCTTAGGTATGGGTGTAGATGGTATGTTGGGTATAGGATTGGTTGGTGGGTCAGATGCCCTTTCTTTGCTCCTCTGTGCATGTGTGGTGACGTGTACCATGTTGATTTGAGGAAAGTTGGTAAATGGAGAAGGTGTAGGGTAAGTGGTATAACAACATGACGGGCAAAAACCTCTTTGGAGGAGAAAATCCTTGTGAGGTGAGTTGGGCTCAATGACATTTGGGTGGTGGCATGGCAAGTTCTCGATGCGAACCATGTTAATTTAAAATTTCATGGTGGTGACGATGGAGGTTTTGGTATAAGTGTAGGAGGAAGGTGTAAAGAAGGTGGTGAGGGTTAAATAGGTTCATCATCTCAGGAGGTCATCATCATAAAAATTGGGGTCGGAAGGAAATAATTTAATGAGGGAAGCCTTTAGACCCTTACAGTTCTCAACATCATGTCCTGGCACATGATGGTAAGTGCAAATTTTAGTATCATCAAACCCTTCTGGTTTAGGTTTAAGAGGGTCGTAAGGTCTAAGAGGAGGGAGGGTGATAGCAGAGCTTTCCAGGAGGTTAGCCAAGATGGTGGCATATGATCCTACCAATGGATCACAATGCAAAGTGAAAGTAGGTTTGGTTGGAAGATTGGGTAGTTGTGGTGGTAGTCAAGGTGATGTAGTCTTGGGTTTGGGTTGTACTTTCTTTGGTGTAGGTGCAGCAACAGAAAGAGGGGTAGGTTTAACCACCTCTTTGGAAATTAATGGTTTTTTCAATTTTGGTGTTTTTTCTTAGGTAGAGGTGTAGGGGGAGCATGTGATGTAGATGGCAAGGAAGATGGTGGGAGAGGATGAGTGACCCAAGGAAAACTGAGGTGCAGCGGTAGGTGTTGGTCAAGGTCGAGAGGGAGGTACAGGTAAAGTGGAAGAAAATGTCATAGGTAGTGAAGGAGGTATAGAAGGTAATGGTGGTATAGGAGGAAAAGAAGTTATAGATGGTGATGAAGGATGCAAGGATCACCTAGGTAGAAATTGTGTAGGTTATGGTAAAGGGGTCAAGGGAATTTTAGGTTTACCCTGGAGAGAGTAGATTTTGTTAAGGTAGAGGGGTGAGGTCCCAAGATTGATGGTAGGGGTGAAGGTGATAAAGGTGTAGTTGGTGAGATCGGTGCATGCAGATTAGAAGGTTGGGTTTTTTGTTTAGGTTGAGGGATTGGTTCAATAGGTATATGGGAAGATGTGGTCAAGTGTATCTATATGATGGAAAAGTGACAAGCAAGCATGGGAATCTACAAGTACCCTTTCCTCATACCCGACTTCCCGAGGTCGTGTCAATACTGACCCAGTGAATGTTTGAATGCAAATGGATATGTATAAGCTAATTGGGCAATCTTAAATCCTCAACACGCAATAATGGAATATGTGAATCTAAGGTGAAGAAGGCCCTCCTAGCTTGGATTGGTGTAATGGCTCGTTCGGGTATAATGGTACATGCGGAGGCTCCAATCAATGTCGAGCTCTACCGAGATCGTATTTCTTGGTTGTTGGATACGTGGGAAGTGGCACTGTGGGAGCTTCGTATATATCTCCATGGAAGGTCATGAAAGTAGTGGTAGGTCGTTTAGTGGATTTTGTGGTTAGCTATGGGTGGTTTTCTGGTCTAGCCCAAAAAATATTAGATTGATTAGCTTCTATGTTTAATATGGAGAATTGTACTATAATATCTAGTGGGAGTGGTGAGGATCTAAATACCAGTGTTTGCAAGCCGGTGTCAATACTTGACTGGTTTTTTGGCCCGTTGGGTTGTGGGACTTAGGGATCACAATTGTGAGTTTGTGGTTGTTGTGGACCTATTATGGTCATGTGAAGAATCAATCCCTTCTCCCAATTATCTAGTAATTGTATGCCTTTTCAACTTCTATATTTAGAACTAGAAGTTGTATGATTTTCTCGGAATACCTAATGTGTTCTGGCAACTTGGATATGTAAGCTAGTGTCTATGTCAATGAGGAGGTCTCTGCATTAGGCTATGGAACTAAAGGATCGCAACCAAATGCTTGTTCTCATTTGAATCCTTGTACGGTCATTCAGATGTTTTATCAAGGCAATCTATAATTAGGATGATTTGACCAAAAGTTGTAAGCTTTGTCATCTTCAATGTTTAATCCTCTCAGTTGTTCACTAATTGCTTGTAAGTTTGTTGTTGCTCGAAAGACCTGTATCCTAAGGTCCTGATCTATATCAGCTAAGGTCGTGGGTAGATTTGGTTGAGGCACTATGGGTTCAAATATATACTCTCTAGGCTCTCTAGGTCCTATGATTGTCATACAAAATGATTCAACTTTTAACTAACATTTAATAAACTGATTACAAAAGAGGTATTTACACTATGCAAGCATCCTACTATTTTTGTATTTTTCAATGACGTATTTCAATGAAATTGAAGAGCAGCTACTCTAGTATATTTATAAAATGGACAACTAATCTAGAAACAAAATGAAAACAAACAAAGTAGCCTGGTATGGCTATTTTCCTGTGTAATTGTGATATTATACTAAATATCTAACTAAATATATTAAATTGAAAGACTCTCGATTCTACCTCAGAAGTGAGGAATGAATCATAGTTTCTCAGAAACTATCAATCCCCATAGCTTCCCTAGTGATATCGAGAATGAACTTTTAATTGAAATGAAATAATTCACTACTCTATTTGATATGTTGTAACTAGAACTTTGATAGCTCAAACATGGCATTTACAGAATAGTGGTAAATCCGGTTGTGTGTGATTTTCTGCCTCAGTGTGATCTCCTCGTTCCTTCATGTCCTCGTGAATCCAAAAGTGTGTATATGATAGTATCAATAGAAGATAGCAATCAAACAATGGCAGCTTTGGATATAAACCGAATATAATGTGAGTAGGAGAGGGATAACGTAAGTGAATAGAGCTTGACTATGCAATTCCTAGTGGGATTTATTGCGGGAATACAACACAAGTGTACCGAGAGTTTCATAAATTATCCTTATGACAAAAAAACCTAAAACTTTAATGGATTCTAGTCTATAAATGAAGCTATTCTATGCTAAACTGATTGTATGAAGTAGTAATTGAATAAGACTAAAACAAGAAGATTGTATAAGCTCTAAAACACCAATAATGGAAGTAAAACATGAAATGACAGAATTCTAAGCAAGAAATTGAGAGATTGAATAAGATAAGCCGAGAGGATGAGGGGCCATTGCTTGAAAACAAGTGGGTATTTATAACCAATGCATTTAGCATAAGGTAACTCCCATTAGAACTCTTTTACTATAAAAAGGAAAAACACTATTCCTAGAAAGAGAAAACATTAATGCAAGCCAAAGCGGTTGAAAAAGCATGTGAAATTCAAGATTTATGTTTGATGTGATTGTCGGAAGGATCTCGGAAAATGCGTACAAGACTGCTGCCCTGTGTAGGGCAGCGATTATGGATAGGACCGCCGCCCTGTCTGGGCGGTGGTCATGGGACCGCTTGCCCTACAGGCGGCGGTGGTTTCGTCACTAAATACAAAATGCAAGAAGAAAGGGGAAAAAGGGGAAAACAAAGCATGTGGAGTCTGAGCAGGGCATGCAGGATACAAGTGTATAATTGGTGAGTATTCCATGATTCTGAACACCTTGTAAGGAGACCCGTATCATCATTAGGGCATGTGTATCATCGTTCCGGTGGTGCAGTACCTTACAATTTCACGTACGTACATATTGCCCCCTCAGAGAAGCATTTTAGACATGAAGAGGCGTAAAACGGTGGATCCGAGTATGGCGGTCCTGAAATGGGAAGTTAGGACCTATACCGACACGTCCGTGTGCCGAAAAGTCACCACTCAAGATCCTGCTACCTACAAAATGAAAAAGGGGACTCAAGTGCAGATAGATAAACAAATTGAGAAATAAGGCTGAATTGATAAGAAAAGAGGACTTACCATCTATGCGAGGTTTAGAACTTACCTCCGTCAGTGCTCCAACCCTGTGAAAGACATTCAAAATCAAGTTAAGAGGGCTATTTATATAAAATGAAGTCATTTTACTATTCATTTACGCGGATCAATTTAATAGATTTTGAGCTCTGGGACCCACAGTAACGGTTTTCAATGAGAGTATAGTAAAAATGTTCATGGTGAGATAGCGATCATGCCTCCGAGAGTGGAACATCGACCCGCGAAGTCTCAGGTTAGTTCTTCTCGATTTATCATTTTTAAACCTAAAATGTAGAAATGATAAAATCTTTCCCTTGGGGGGATCATTTTTGAAAATGTTAGTTTTAAATGTGTCTCTAGGGGGGGCACCCATAGGGTAGGCTTTTATTTCAGTTGAAATGGTGCATTTGCTTGTTTTTAGGCATTTTTAGGGCTTACGACCTATTTTTAGTTGTGGGAGAGGACCACCACCCTGTGCAGGTGGCGATTCTGGACCATTGCCTTAGAAGGTGGTGGTTACAGAGCCGCCGCTCTGCACAGGGCGGCGGTCCATGACAGAGGACCATAATAATACAAAATTTAGCTTGTTTTTGCATGTTCATCATTTTACGTGTTTTTAATAGTTTTTCCAACTTGATTTTAGTACTTACTCCTCTTTTGTGTTTTGGGTGTATGCGAGAACAAGGATTCCATCGAGATGGAGCTAGGAGAGGGAGTGTGATTAGCTCTCCGCAGTGTTGGAGGCACTCTCCCAAGTAGAGCGGGATACTCTCTAGAGGGTTGGTATATTGAGGATTACACAAGTTCCTCATGTTGTGCACACCTGCCATCACATATTGTGTGACTTGTTCTCTTATTGGGATGTGGATCGAAACACCTTCCGATTACCAAGAGTTAGGGCGAGTGGTCCATCACCATGAAGGATGTTTACCGCATACTAGGGGTTCCGATTCTTAGCAGCGACTGACTCTCTCTCAAGATAGCAATATCTAGATCACAGGTGGTTCAGTGGGCCACCTACATGGGAGATGCGGTCGTATTGATGGCATCGAAGAAGGGCGTGAGGATCCGCTCTATTATTGAGTCAGACATTCCCTTGCTTCACAAGGCCATTATGGGCATCCTTGCATCTAGACTGATTGGGGACAAGGGAGGGGACACCCTCTTATATTGTTGGGCTCCTATTATTGCATAGATTGAGGGCCATGGGCATGTCATGCTTAGGGAGAAGATATCTTCAGGACTACCTACCATGACTTATACAGGGTAGTCCATTTACTGAGGGCGATCCTTCGAGCCACCCAACTCTTGTCATGAGTTGGGTGTATGAGCACATTATCCCATATGGGAGAGGCATAGAGGTGGAGGATCCCGAGGCCATCAGGGTAGCGAGGTGGACGGGGATGACAGTTCTTAGAGCACCCCACCAGCCAGTGGCTTCTCTGACCATTGCAGACATGGAGGCCACCCCTTATCAGGCCATGGTAGGGGTATGGGGAGAGGAGATCGTTACACTGATTTCCTGTTAGACCACCAGCCAGTTGATAGATAGGGCAGGGAAGTTGGAGATACACCCCTTTGACAAAGTTCCACAGCAGTTTGGCCTCCCCTATAGTGATATGCTTCCTCTAGTGGTGCCAGTGTATAGATCTATCCACGAGGCTCAAGGGGAGGTCCTAGAGGCTAGGGGTGGACCATTGTTATGCCTGGTACTCCTATTATGGCTAGGAGGGTGGTACATGCATGAGGGAGAGCCGGTGCTCCTCAGGCACCCTTACTTCGGATTGCTGCCGGTCCCGCTCATAGCAGTGATGAGCCCATTAACGTGGACTCCGAGTCTGAGGAGGAGACAGAGGACATGGAGATTAGTGAGACAGGTGGTGGGGAGGATGATAGTGATCTTGAGTGGCATGATACCTAGGAGATCCTGCAGGCCGAGAGGGCGGAGTGGAGTGCAGAGAGGGTGACTCTGGTTTCAAAGGAGTTACTCTCTTGGGACCCAGGTGGAGATGGTGAGTCTATTGCAGGCCGTCACATTTCCCAGATGTGGGAGAGGGGCACCAGTCGATGGTAGTGTTAGTGGCAGGTGCGGATCCTAGAGATCCTTCTTGGAGGCCTGCGATCCTAGTGAGTTGTCCTTCTTCTCTTGAAATTTGTTTTAGTTAGACTCGTCTTAGTTTGTTATTTCTTTGTGTTTTGTTTACTTTTGATTCTATCATTGATTATTTTCTAACTTTTTTTCTCCTTTTTTGCAAATGATCGCGATGAGTGGCAAGACTTGATTCATCGAGTGTGTACGATACCCTACTTCTCCCCTCGAAGAAGGCTCGTGTTGAGCTTTCCGTGGACATGGGGGAGCCCTCAACAACTAGTAGGCACACTGATTTTTTTGCCTTTGTCTGGTATGCGGCAAAGATTATGACTTTTCTCCACATGGAGGTGGCTGGATATAGGACAGCCGAGTGCCTGATGAGGAGGATCCATTCTCGTAGCGAGATGGTAGCTACCGGGTGTGACCGTGAGACCAAAGTGCATTCGGAGGCTTTGGCTAGCCGGATTCCTAGGCATGGCCGTGCACCCTTTGAGGGATCCCATAGGGATTGAGAGACTATTTTTGTAGTATTTTGTTAGATGTTTATACTAGTGTTTTTGTACTTTTCTAGGCTCATTGAGCGTTTTGACCATGCCTAGTGCATGATGGCATTGTATACGAAACCAGATTTGTATATATATATTTGGACATACACTCATGGCATCTTGAATTTTATGAATTATTTCTATATGTGTATTTTAGATGCTTTTAGGATATTATTTTTCATGTTTTCGAATGTATGCAATGGATAACCAATGATAGTAGATAGAATATTTTACTCGTATGTTTTTGTAGTCTGATATGAGATAATACTAACATATGGTAGTCTTGAACTTTTGAACTCTTTGGGAATGTGTGTAATTTCCTCCGATGTTGGCAAGACGTGATGAATGTATAGTGATAAAGAGATGAACTTTCCTAATCCAAAATCCACGCAACTAGTAAGATGCGAGGGCTCAACACCAAGAGTTAGGAAGGGCACACGTTGTATGAGTTTGACTAAATGGAATGATGAGAGACAAGAAAAAACCAAGAATGAAGCCAAATTTGGACCTACACACCCACCCTACCTTAACTACCACCAAGCTTAGAAGGCCACTTACTTTTCAGTTTATCTAGACTTAGATTCATAAATGGCAACCTGGTTGACAAAATCTAGTTTTGAGGATTTGATCTCTTTGGAATTTGGATATTTGGATATTTTCTTTCTCTTAATAGAGGTGAATTTGTGTTTTTAGCATACCAAGATTTGTTAATTTGTGTGACTGGACCCCCCACACCCTGCCTCATGCCACTAGTAAGAAGCACGGGTTTATCGCCAAAGGTAAGATATAGTAGTAAGGGCACTTCTTTCCTTTCCCAACCTCACATCACTAGTAAGAGACATGGGCTTATCACCGAAGGTTGATGGGGCAAAGAAGTGTGTAAAATAAAATATTTTGTTTACTTGGTGCTTTTGATTTCATTTGATTTTGGCATTTCGATCTACGACTTTGGGATATCCTTTCGTTCCAAGAGATTTAAGAGGGATAGATGTGACACCGAGAAGCTTCTAGAATGGACCATGGGCAAGGACAACTTCACCTAGTAGAAAGAAAGAGAAAATCCAAGTATGCAAGTCTTGGTATGGTTTATATTAATGTTTATTCTGTCTAATTTGAAGAGAATATTTGAAAATAGTTGATGATTCTTGGAGAGATGTGACATGAATGATTTTGCTAATATCTTGAGAAATTTTAATGATTTGTTTTAAGAGTAAGCTCTGGACTACCATTTTTATGAAATGGACAGAATGAAGCAGCTAAGAGACTAATGCAATGTAAGTAGCTATAATGTACTAGTAATGAATTTGGTTTTTATGCATAAAATCTCTTAAGATGTAAGGAATTGACAATTTCACCGAATTGCTCACCTTCTTGTGTGTACAAAGAGATACTAACCATTTTTTTAGTCCTTCATGACTCGGTATGGGCCCAACCATTTGGGTTGGAACTTCCTTCGCCGTCTTTCTTATCAATCCAGTTGTCCAATCTTAGAACTAAATCGCCTTCATATATTTCTCACTCATAGACTTTTTTGTTGTACTGGCACTAAGACATCCAGTCGCATAGGCTCTATGTCATTGTTCGGCATTTAACATGGCCTCGTAAAGACTTTCTAGTTGAGAGAGGAATGCCTCCTGTAAGCTTCTTCATCCAAAATCCCTTGTAATTAGATATAGAGACTAGGTATTTCAACCTCGAGTGGGAGAAGCTGTCGCCCGAATACCAAAGTGAGAAAGGAGTTGCTCTGTTGGTGTTCTTATTGAGGTTCGACGGGCCCACAACGTTGGATATAGTTTTAAATGCCAATCTCACTTGTTCTCCTTAACTCTTTTGAGGAGAATAGCTTTTAACATTTTGTTTGTCACTTCGGCATGCCCATTGGCTTGAGGGTAGTAAAGAGAGTCCGTGTGATGGTTTATCTTGAATTTTCTACATAACTCACAGAATTTGTCATTTTTAAAGGATGTACCATTATCCGAGATAATGAATTGTAGGAGACCATACCTGAGATAATTTGGTTTAGGATGAATTTGGAAATTACCAAACACTGGTACGGTGGTGAGAGGCATGGCCTCCACCCATTTGGTAAAATATTTTGTGGTGTGATTTAAAAATTATGGCCATCCGTTGATGAGGGAGAGAACTTTCCTATCAATTCTAGACCCCTAGTGGAGAAGGGCCATGGAGTCGCTATTGGTTGTAGGGATTGTCTTTGGCATGTGAATCTCATGAGAGAATTCTTGGAATTTGTTTAATTTATGTACAAATTCCACTGCGTCATCTTGAGAGTGGGGCAAAAATAGCCCATCCAATGTATTTTGTGAGCGGTGGCATGACCACCGAAGTGGCCCCCACATATTCCCACTATGGGATTCATGAAGAATCCTCTTGGATTCTTCTATGTCGACGCATCTTACAAGTATTCCATCGAAGGCTCTACGATAGAGTACTTGGTCTAAAACAACATATTTAGTGGTAATAATGTGTAACCGCCTTCTTTGTTGTGACATGGCGCCTTCCAAGTATGTATGGTCCATGATAAAATTGATGATATCGTATACCAGGACATGTAGAAATGGGGGGCTGGTTTCAACAAAGTATACGCACTCATCGAGAAAGTCAAGATCTACCGACTCACCTCCATCTAGTGGATTATCAGCTAACTAGTCTTTAATGATTTGTCCTTTAATGATTTCTGGTTTATGAATGTTTAACTCAAATTCTCCCATTAAGGTTATGAAATGGACAAACTTTTTAGATAAAGATCCTTGTGTGAGAAATGTTCAGTAAATATACGTCATTACAATGACCCTTGTTTCCCGGTTTAACATCTAATGTCTCAAATTTTTGTTGTAAAAATTATGGCGAGGCATTCTCTCTCTTCTGTGTGTAACATGTTTCATAATCAAGCAACATTCAGCTAATGAAATAGATCACACGTTCTCTCTTGTCATCATCTTCTTGAGCCAGCATGCAGGCCAGTGAGACATGAGTGGCTCGTGAGTATAGGATCAAAGGGCATTTGGCTTGGGAGGAATTAGCATGGGTGGTGACAACAAAAGCATTTAATCGCTTCAAGGCCTTGTTGCATTCTTCAGTCCAATTGACGCTATAATCTTTCTTGAGTATATTGTTGATTGGATGAATGGCAAAGCTTAAATTTGGGATGAACCTTCGGATTGCACCGAGTTTCCCAAGAAATGACCTAATTCCAGACTCGTCGATGGTGGGATCATTTCGAGAACAGCCCGTATTTTGGCTGGATCAACATCAATCCCTCGTGAAGATATAATGTATCCCAGAAGTTTACCTCCTGTCACACCAAACACACACTTCTCTGGATTTAATGTGACACCATATTTGATTAGTCATGAGAGGATGATATGGAGCACTTCCAGATGATCACAACATTTCTTGGCTTTGGCCAACAAGTCATCCACATAGGATTCCACAATTTTATGGATAAGATCATGGAATATATAAGTCATTGCCCGATACGTAGCGCTGGCGTTCTTAAGACCAAATGGCATGACAAACATAGCAATAAGTTCCCAGAGGAGTTATAAATGTGGTTTTGGCTTGATCTGCTCGATATTTCAACTGATTGTACCCTAAGAACCCATCCATGAGGGACAATGAGTTGAAATCCAGTTGTTGCATCAATGATAACGTCAATGGATGGTAATGGGAAATCATCCTTGGGACAAGCTTTGTTAATATCACGAAAATCTATGCAAATGCGTATTTTCTCGTTCTTTTAGGACAGTGGACGATATTAGATACACATTGTGAATAGTCAATGGGCTTGATGAATCCTACTTGGTGAAGTTTTACTACTTCCTCTTTTACCATGAGAGCCACTTTTGGCTTCATTGGTCTTGACTTTTGTTTAATTGGCTTCGCATCTGGTTTAGTGACAAGATTATGCACCATGACTTGTGGTGCAATGCCCATCATTTCTTTATAGTTAAATGCAAAAGCCTTTTGATGTTCTTTAAGGATTTGGGTGTGTATTTCTATCTCCTCTAGAGTTAATAAGGATCCCAACTTCAAAATTCTTGGTTCCTCCTCCGTTCCAATGTTTATATCAATGGTTTCTTCTATCAAAGAAGCATTACCTTCTTCAAATTCAGGTGGGGTTGGAGGTAATTCCAAGCTTTCTCCGTTTTCTATCTCGTAGATATCGAGATATTTCTATGGAGGAGACTCTACCATGGGATTTCCAAAGTAGGAAGAGGAATGAGGTATTAGGGAAAGATCAACTATACGGTGAGAAAGGTGTAGCTCTGCATAGGTGTTCAGATATTCGAGAGTGACTCTATCATCGTCAAAGTGACCTATGATAGAAAAATCATCCTCAGCTTCTCCATGAGCTAGGAGTGAGTTTGTTGGTATTTTACACACTAATGGTTCAATACGAAGTGATACCATGAAATTTGTGTCCTCTAACTCACTGTTTGGGGTGAAACGGGAAGCTGAGGTTGCTATTGAGTTTGTGAGAAGGTTCTGCTCTCATGGGATTGCTTCAATTGATATGAAGTTGAATCCCTTGCTTAGATCTAACACAACTATTTTGTATAGTTGTAAATGTTCAGCCCTAGTTTCATATACCTCGGAGACTTGGTTTGCAACTAGTTGTGAGTCTCCTAACACTCTAATGTCATTGACACCCATTATTTTGGCTAGGATTAGGCCAAGGAGGAGAGCTTCGAACTCATCTTTGTTGTTTATACATCAAAGTTTAATTTGAAGACGAAAGTCGGTCAGGATCTTTCCCTCAGGTGAAGTAAAGATCACCCCTGCCCCAGCTCCAAAGTGAAATCTAGCTCCATCAAAGTGGAGAGTCCAATACTTGCTTGGAAAAATGGACGTTGGGATATCTATCGTATCTGTCTCTTCTGCTTCAGTTACATCTACCATAAAAAAAAATTCTGATGGAAGAGAAGTGATTCCCAAGGTGTGTCCTATACCCATGGAATCAAATAGTAGGAGAATAGGTAAGTCTTTCTCCAGCAACTCAACCATTTTTGCGGTAGTCCCTAGTGATACTATTTTTATAGCATTGGTCTCATTTTTAAGTCTTGGAATGTCCTCAATTTGGATTGAAATTTCCAACTCAATGGTGGGTATCAACTTGTCTTTTGGTTGTGAATTAGTTGGTTTGACAAGTTGATTTGTTGGAAGTTAAAACTCGGAGTGAACACCTGGCCTTTTCTTCAAATCAACTAGGTGTATATCAAAGGGTTTTGGGTCACCTTGTGCCACAAATATTTTCCCTAAGTGTAGAAATATTTTTTTCTTGGAATAATGTGGAAGGGATTGCCTTCATGCGGTGTATCCATGGCTGACCAAGGATAATATTATAATTGGTTTCCGATCTATAATATAAAACTCGGTGAGGACCATCTTGGGTCCTAAAGTGACTGGTAAAATTATAGTTCCAATCGAAGTGGATTTGAGGCTATTATAAGCTCTTAGCGTATTTCGCGTCATGGAACAGTTTGTCTCTCCATATCCTAGATTTTGAAGGAAAGTGAAGGGGACTATGTTGATCGCTGCCCCATCATCGACAATTGCATGTTTAACATAATTATTGTAGACCCAAACTTGTAAATGTAAAGTTGGGTCACCTCTTCATGTAAGTTCGATGTAACGCGTTGGCATTTTGCTTATATTGAATATAAATTCGGTATCCCTATCGGCTGCCCTGTAGGATGAACGTCAAAATCCACATGGTTTACTTGCATTTACGGAGGAGTGATGTTGATTAAATGGCCAAGGCCTAACGCTTCTAAGAGGGCAGCCCTATGGGCGAGATAATTTTTTAACAAATCCAAGAAGGAGATGTGTGAGAAGGTTTTAGTTAAATCATTAATTAGATCAAAGGCGCATATAGGTTTTAGCAATGTTTGTTTAGTGTTATCGGATCTAATGAAGAACTTGGAGTTAGTTGAGAAGAATAATCTCATGTTCTTGTTATGGTTTCTCTGGGTAGCTCGCGTCTAACTCCACTAAGCCAACTATCTTAGTTTGAGGTCAAGTGCCTAATCTGGGGTGCGACTGTCGATTTAATGAAGTTGAAGCTTCATGATCATTGTTTCTGTCATGACACCCTTATTTGTTTCGTTAGATCTAACCTGTTGTTAAAATGGTTTGGGAGTAGGTCATTAAAGATCTTGAGGATGCATTTTGAGGGGAAACTACCCCCGCATAAGTGTTTGGAGTGGGTACTACAAGAATTTGCTAAAAACATATCTATAAAGAGTTATTTTTGATCTTCGGCAAATCTTTGCATGAATTTATTGTATTCATGACAAGTCCTAAGATCGTGGTCTTGAATCTTGTGGAAGCCACAATATAGATTGGGATTATAATTTCGAGGCTATTGATTTAAAACTGTTGTTGCCCGAAATTCGATAATGTTTCTGGTTGTTAGAGTTAAAATTTTGAGGTCATGTTGACTTAGGTTTTGACTCTAATATCCGGTTGGGTTTTGATTTGGACTTTGTGTTTGGAATTGTCATTGTTGTTGTTGTTGTTGCCATGGTGGACGATTAAAATCCACCACATTGATTGTTGGGGTAAAATTATTATTTCGCTAATTATTAACAGGTGGCAAAACGTTTACAACATTTTCCCTTTTAGCTTGGTCAGTTACTCCATCTGTTGTAATGTCATGGTTCTTGTTAAGGATCTTAGGTCCTTGATTAGTGTTCCCAGCATTAGGATAGGCCGTGGTGTTTTGATTGGGAGTGGTTAATTTCCCATTTGTCCCATATGTCTTATGACCACTATCAATCACTGCTTGGTCGATTCGGAGAGCACTTTCGAGTACTTCATCGTAAGTTCTTAGTGGGAACTTCTGGACTTCTTCCTTTATCTCTCTATTGAGTGAATTAAGGAATAAATCGCATAGTTCCATTTGATCCATATTTGGAGCACTCGCTGATGAGTAGAGAACCGTACGCCATCTTTGGATAAAATGAGTGGCGGATTCATTATGTTCTTGTTTGATATGTAAGAACTCCTTGATTCCCGTTCTTAACAATTTGTTCATGTCGAAAGCTTTGATGAATTTTGACACGAGTTGTTTAAATGAGTGTATCGAAGCTTCAGGTATTCTGTAATACCAATCAAGGGAAATACCTTCTAGGGTCTTAGGGAATATTTTAGCGACAACCCCATCCTAAGGGAGTAACTCCTATATGGTTGTGGCATAGGCCTTAATGTGTGCATTTGGGTCCCCTTCCCCTTTGTATTTGGGAAAATCGAGAAGAGGTCTCGGAAGCATAACGCTTCGTATGGTGAAGTCTAGGGGCTCTTTTAAATATTTTGAATAAGTCCCCTCTTTGCATAGGCCTCGACCATCGATGGCACTTGCCGAGGGGTGGAGGTGGAAAGGGTTGTTTATATGGCATAGCATATGTGTTTGTAGGGACATAAGGGAATCCTTGTGGTTGAATGAACATCCTGGGAGAAGAGAACATGCCTCCTTATGGTGATTTTGAATAGATTTTTAAATAGGGAGGAGCATTGTTCTAGTATGGGTTGTTTGGTGCCAAGCCGGGTGGTGTCATGTTTTTGACTGGAGCGGCATTTGAAAATGTTGTCCTAGTTGGTGTTTGTTGTGGATAATTATAAGGATTTTGAGGAGGCATGCCTAACGTGCCTATTCCTGTAAGGAGGTCAACTTGACTAGGGTGATGCAGAGGGTTGGGGATTCCGCTTGCCCAAAATATGAATTTTGGTTTTCTTGAGCAAGTTCTAGCCCTCTAACCTTCTCAGCTAAGGCTGAAATGACCTCCATCGGTGAAGACACAAGTGCTTTTCCTTAAGGGTGTTTATTGTATAGCTTGAGGTTGTAAGGGGGTATGATACCCTGCTATGAATTGGTCATTACCCTTCCAAGCTTCACCGAGGGTATTTCCCATAGGTGGAGGAATGGGGGTGTTCTCTTGGAATAGGGTATCAAACTGTATTTGTAAACTTCCTAAAGGTGGATACATATTTTGGAAGCGTTGTTCACTTTTAGCAAAGCGTGCCAAGTACTCCTCATCCAAAAAGGGGAGTGGGTTTGATTGTCTATTGATATGTGGTCTGAACAAGACCCAAGGAGATGAAGCAGAGTCCCCAGTAAATGTCATGTTATTAGAGCCTGATGGCTCTGGCTGTTGTGTTTGTGCAAATTGATCAAACTCCTCAATTCGGAATGAAGAACTAGAACTAGTTCTGTGAGGGGGAGTTTGAGATGACAAGTAATTACTCGAATAGTTATCAGCCCACGCAGAAAGTGAGGGTGATGGTTGTCTATTTTTTTGACTATAGTTTAATTCGAGACTGAGACAGTCTGCCATATATGCATTATATCCCGACATATTTGGGGGTTTATGAATACCCGTAGAATAATGGGAAAGAGCGAAGGTGGATGGAAGAAATGAAAATAGAAAGAGAAATAATAGTTTGTTTCATGTTGGGTTCACTAATTTTGTATGATGGAAATGTGACAAGTGAGCATGGGAATATACAAGTACCCTTTCCTTGTACCCGACATCCCAGGTCGTGTCGAGACAGCCGGTGAATGTTTGAATGCGAATGGATATGTATAAGCTAATTGGGCAATCTTAAATCCTCAACATGTAATAATGGAATTTTGAATCTAAGGTGAAGAAGGCCCTCCTAACCTAGATTGGTGTAATGTATCGTTCGGGTATAATGGCTATTCGGAGGCTCCAATCAATTTTGAGCTCTGTCGAGATCTTATTTCTTGGTTGTTGGATACGTGGGAAGTGACTCGTGGGAGCTTTGTATATATCTCCGAGGAAAGGTCATGAAAGTAGTGGTAGGTCGTTTAGTGGATTTTGTGGTTAGCTATGGGTGGTTTTCTGGTCTAGCCCATAAAATATTAGATTGATTAGCTTCTATGTTTAATACGGAGAATTGTACTATAATATCTGGCGGGAGTGGTGAGGATCTAAATACCCAAGATTCGCAAGTTCTGGTGTCAATACTTGGCTGATTTTTGGCCCGTTGGGTTGTGGTACTTGGGGATCACAACCGTGAGTTCATGGTTGTTGTGGACCTATTATGGTCATGTGAAGAATCAATCCCTTCTCCCAATTATCTAGTAATTGTATGCCTTTTCAGCTTCTATATTTAGAACTAGAAGTTGTATGATTTTCTCGGAATACCTAACAGGTGTTCTGGCAACTTGGATACGTAAGCTAGTGTCTATGTCAATGAGGAGGTCTCTCGCATTAGGCTCTGAGAACCAAAGGATTGCAACCAAATTCTTTTTTCGTTTGAATCCTTTTACGGTCAATGGATGTTTTATCAAGGCAATCTATAATTAGGATGATTCGACCAAAAGTTGTAATCTTTATAGTCTTCAATGTTTAATCCTCTTCGGTTGTTCACTAATTGCTTGTAAACTTTGTTGTTGCTCGAAAGTCCTCGTATCCTAAGGTCCCGATCTATATTAGCTAAGGTCGTGGGTAGATTTAGTTGAGGCATTATGGGTTCAAATATATACTCTCTAGGCTCTGTAGGTCCTGTGATTGTCATAAAAATTATTCAACTTTTAACTAACATTTAATAAATTGATTACAAACGAGGTATTTACACTATGCAAGCATCCTACTATTTTTGTATTTTTCAACGACCTATTTCAATGAAATTGAAGAGTAGCTACTCTAGTATATTTATAAAATGGACAACTAATCTAGAAACAAAATGAAAACAAACTAAGTAGCCTGGTATGACTATTTTCTTGTGTAATTGTGATATTATACTAAATATATTAAATTGAAAGACTCTCGATTCTACCTCAGAAGTGAGGAATGAATTACATTTTCTCGAAACTATCAACCCCACAACTTCCTGGTGATATCGAGAATGAACTTTTAACTAAAATGAAATAATTCACTACTCTATTTTATATGTCATAACTAGAACTTTGATAGCTCAAACTGGCATTTACGTAACAATGATAAATCTAGTTGTGTGTGATTTCGTCCCCTCAATGTGATCTCCTTGTTCCTTCGCATCCTCATGAATCCATAAAGTGTGTATATGATAGTATAAAAAGAAGAGAGCAATCGAACAATGACAAATTTGGATATAGACTGAATATAATGTGAGTAGGAGAGGGATAGCGCAAGTGAACAGGACCTTGACTATGCAATTCCTAGTAGGATTTATTGTGGGAATACAACACAAGTGTACCAAGATTTTTAGAAATTATCCTTGTGACAAAACAAAACCTACAACTTTAATGGATTCTAGTCTAGAAATGAAGCTATTCATGCTAAACGATTGTATGAAGCAAGTAATTGAATAATACTTAAACAAGAAGATTGTATAAGCTCTAAAACACCAACAATGGAAGCAAAACATGAAATGACATAATTCTAAGAAAGAAATTGAGAGATTGAATAAGAGAATTGAGAGGATGAGGGTACATTTGCTTGAAAACAAGTTGGCTATTTATAACCAATACATTTACTAGAGGGTAACTCCCATTAGAACTCTTTTACTATAAACAAAGGAAAAACACTATTCCCTGTGGAGTCGAAAACATTAATGCAAGCTAAAGTGGTTAAATAAAGCATGTGAAATTCAAGATTTACATTTGACGTGATCATCGGAAGGATCTGGAAAATACGTATAGGATCGCCTTACGTAGGGTGGTTACGGGACCGCCACCTGTCCTGGCGGTGGTCATGGGACCGCTGCCGGCAGGGCAGCAATTTCGTCACTAAAGACAAAATGTAAGAAGAAAGGGGAAAAGGGAAAAACAAAGCATGCAGAGGCTAAGCGGGGCATGCGGGATACAAGTGTATACTTGGTGAGCCTTTCTAGATTTTGAACACCTTGTTAGGAGACCTGTATCAACATTGGCGCATGTGTATCATCATTCGGCTTTGCAGTAGCCTTACAATTTCAGATACGTGACATGATATCGACAGGAGGATGTGCAAGGTTTTATGTGGGTGTGGCGCCTAGAACACTAGTGGGTTTAGATACAAGAAATGGTGTTGGAACACGCTACTAGTAGGTAGAGAGGTGGGTATAAATGAGGATGATGCAAGAGAAGATGTATCAAGAGTTATGTTCATGTGTGGTTTAGGTTGTTGAAAATTCTTCAAATAAATGGTAGATTGTCATCACCAATCCGCACTATGATAATTCTTCACGGGAACTCCTCGCTATGATTATTTACTAATGCACATGACTTTAGTTTGGTGGATGTAATCTGGAAGCAAAACAACAACCGAACACAAGAATACCATTGACTATGATAAGACAGAATGACGACAAATCTGAAATATCAAAATAAATTATAATATTAACATGAAACTGTTACAATCTCACCCATGAGATACTTCAACAAGACTATGGGAGAAACTTTACAATTACACCTCTTGATAGCTTCTTCAACACACCTTTAACTGATGGCTTCCTTTGCACACTTCCTACAATATTTCTCACTACTTCTTTCTATGCTAAATGAGGGGGGTGGCCTCTCTATTTATAGAACTTCCAGGATTATCCATCCTATCTCTAAGATAGGATAAGAAATCCACTCGACGAATCATATTCCATACCTTAACTCTTATCCGTACATGTAAGCTTATCTCGTTAAGATAAGATAAACCTTATCATTTTACATGGGTTCCACATTTTTAGACTTTTTACAAATAAAATACACAAAATATTTATGACCTCACTCCTTGTCCTTATTACCAATATAATATTTCTAATTCCTAATCATGTAGACCCTACTTCTCTAATTACCCAAACTTTGACATTTTAACATTACCGGACCACTTACGACAAATATTTACTTTTACAACATTCCTATTGTACTTTGATACTGCGACCGTACTCCACATTATTGGCGCGACACCCATCTTCGACAACGCCGTTATCTTCTTATCAACATCCTATTCCTAATACATACATTAATGAAATAGAAATTATGGAGGAAAATTTTAGTGTTGACATCTTCCCCTTCCTAGCTTCTACTCCGTCCTGAGTAGACTATTCTCGGTGCTTGGAAAATCTTCAACTTGTCGTGGTTAACCCATTTCGTAATGGGAGTGCCATCCAATTCCTCCAATGTACGTACCATTTTTATACACAATGCTATTTTGTAGGGCCCCATCCATTTTGGAAGAAATTTTCTCTGTCTTCTTTTTTTTGTATCTCGAATCATATACTAGGACCAAGTCATTCACATGAAATGGAGACCATCGGATCTTTTGATCAAAGTATTCCTTCTGCTTCATTTTCTTCTTATGGCTTGTATCCTTTGCTATTTCTCTCATTTCCTCTAGCAAATGAAGATGTACCAACCTTTCTTTTACTGAATCACTTTCATCCATCCTTTCATTTTTCATAACTCTCACAGTGGGAATATCAAACTCAATAGGAAGAACTAGATCAATGCCATAGGCCAACTGAAATGGGGAGTATCCTGTTGCTGACTTTGATGTTGCCCTATATGCCCACAATGCTGCATGAATCCTTTTATCCCATTTATATACTACCGCAAGGCTGCATCTTTGCTAGAATTTGACACAAAGAAAAAATTTGTTCGTTCCACCTATCCATTTGTGCTTTGCTTGTATGTTGTTGCCTTCCTATGCTTGATAGAAAACTTATTGAATAGGGCTTCTACCACCTCATTAATGAAGTGGCTTCCTTGATCTGTTACAATTTCTAATGGACAACCAAATCTGGTGACAATGCGTTCATATATGAACCTTGCCACTTCATCCATGGAAGTTGTTTTCAATGGCCTAGCTTCAACCCACTTGGTTAAATAATCTATGGCAACTACAATATACTTATTTTGACGTGATGTAGTTGGAAGTGGACCTACAATGTCTATTCCCCATTTTTCAAAGGGACCAAGGGGAAGAATAGGACATAATGGAGCTGATGAAGTCTTACGGTTACCATGTGTTTGACAAATATCACATGTCTTACAATAATTATAACAATCTTTAAAAAGAGTGGGCCAGTGATAACCTACATCCAAGATCCTTCTTACTGTAAGTTATCCAGAGAAGTGCCCTCCACATGTACCATTGTGGAATTCTTCTAGCAGCTCCTTTCCTTGATCACGTCCAATGCCCTCTTCAGATTGTCCATCGTGTCCTATTCGAAATAATACTCCATGCGAGAATAGAATATGGACGATCGGCTTGAGTAATCTTTCTCTTAGTCTTTGCATTGGCACCATAAGAAACTTGAATTCATTCAGATAATTCCAAATATCTATGTATTCACTAGGGATTGTGTCAAGGAGAACAATGTCAGCATCGGAAAATCATCATCATCACAAGATGATCCTAAACCATCATAGGCTCGAGAGAGTGCATCCGCATTGACATGCTTTTTCCCGGCCTATCTATAATATCAAATTCAAATTCTTGTAGCAAAATTATCCATCTTGCTATCCTCCCTGATGGGTTAGGCTTATTGACAATATATTTCAGAGCCTGATGATCCGTTACAACTATAAATTTCTGCCCTAGCAAGTAATTTCTAAACTTCTTTACAGCAAAAATGATAGCCAGAGCCTCTTTTTCAGTTACAGTATAGTTTACCTCAGCACTGCTCATTTGTCTGCTCCCAAAGTAAATTGGATGTTCATTCCCATTTTCATCCTTTTGGCTCAAAGTACTACCTAGTGCTGCATCTGAGGCATCAGTGTACACAATGAATGGCTTGCTCCAATCTGGATTCTTCAAAACAGGTGAAGACACCAGGGCTTCCTTCAGTTGTCCAAAAGCTTCATGCGCCTTGTTTCTTCTATTCATAGGAAAGTAACATCTTTTCAAGAATGAAACTTTAGTGGTGATCTGCAATCTTTTGAGAAATCTTGATGAACATTCTAACAAAATGCCTTTAGAACATCCTAAAAATGATCTCAACTTACTTCTATTTAGGAAATGGTAAATCTTTGATTTTTGAAACTTTATCAGATTTACATCTAATACCATCCTGATGAAATGCCCTAACAAAACGCCTTTAACATCCAAAGACCACTTTGAGGGTTTAGTGAGGCTTGGCTTCATCTAACCTTTGAAATGTTGTCTCCATCTGGTGCAGGTGGTCCAACTTGCTCCCATAGATGCAAAAATCATCCGAAATACTCGATGAAGGTCCTAATGTAGGGTTGAACACCCTATTCATCAAACGCTGGAATGTTGCTTTGGAGCATTACACAACCCAAAAGGCATAACTCTATAAGCAAACGTTCCCCAAGGAGTGGTGAATGTGGTCTTCACTAATCTTTCTCTCGCTATATGAACTTGGTTGTAGCCGCTATATCCATCAAAGAAACTATAGCACTCGACTAGCTACTTCCAATATCTGATCGAAAATGGAAGAGGGTAATGATCCTTCTTTGTTGCCTTATTGAGCTTCCTATAATCAACACAAATGCGTAGCTTCCCATTCTTTTTTTATTGAGATCAAAATGGGAGAAACCCATTCTGAATTCTCCACAGCAAATATGAATCCTGCATCAAGCAACTTATCTATTTCTTCTTTTACAGTCTTGGAAAAATTAGGATTCATTCTATATGGCATTTGCTTTATGGGCTTAGCACCATCTACCAGCTCAATACAATGTTCTACCCAACTTACTTGGCGGAGTTCCTTGTAATCAAAAGTGAATAGGTGTATGTACCTTCGAAAGAGCTGGAGGTAGGATTCCTTCTCACTCTCCATCACAGCATCACCAATCTTTATTTGTTGGAGACGATCATCAACTTCTTCTTCAGATAATTTTATGGGGTCCTGGGTTGGTGTGACTGGAAGAATATCCATGACTGAAACATCAACCTCACTTTCTTCATCTTCAGTGTCCACTTCACTAGTGCTAGAGTAATCAGAGGATGTCCAATCATCAGTTTCATCACTTGAATCCACAGGTTTTGCTTTATGATGTCGAGGGATCATGTTTATCTTCACCCTCTCTCTACCACGTCCAAGTGTCATGAAACCTTCATTCCAAAGAGTTTCTCGCATGAACTCTCCTTAGCCATGGTCTTCCCAGTAGCATTGGGTACGCAACAGTACCATTTTTCATCACCTGAAAGTCTACCACACATACAACACCCATAACAGATATTGCCACATTTGAAACTACACCTTCTGGTTTAGTTTTTCCCTTATTTAATGACCTTAACATAAGTGTTGAAGGGCGATCAATTTTTAAACCCAACATATTCATTACAGACTGGTCATTACATTAATCGCAGCACCTCCATCAACTAATACATCATGAATTGAAATACCATTACATAATACCTCACCTTGTGGAGCATAGGGATCTTCCTCGCCTCCAAAACAGGGGACCTCAACCTCCTTCCTTCTTCGAGCATTGAGTCCACCTCGCAACTCCCGCCTCTTCTCGAAGACATAGCCAAGAGTTGACCATATGTAATATTTGAGCCTTTTGGACATATCTTCCAAGATGGAGTATGGTCCTTGCCCCCGTGAAATCGAAAATCCCGCACACCCAACTTTCTTCTCCTATGTTTCTTACTAGTTTCTTCTTTCATCTTCTTAGGATCATTTCCATCTTGATTATCTTTTTTTCTTTCTTTCTTTTTGTTACAAACACATCTACTTCATTATTTCTGCTCTTATCTACTACATCAAAAGAATTCACAGGTGCTTTTCCTTTATCATTATCTCCTTTACCAGATGTAGAAGCTCTATCTGGACAATTATACTTATAATGACCCTTTTTATAACAACCATAACAAACAACTTCAGAAATATTTCTTTTTGGACCTCTATCTCCTCCCTGAGAACTAAATTCTTTTCCTCAAGAAGATTAATAGTTAATGACCCATCTTTTGAGCAGATCTTCATACTCAAGTAGATGTACTAGGAGAAATATTTGTGCTCACCGGGAGTGGTTGTGGATTCTGACCAAAGGTGCTGGTGTAGGCTCTATTTTAGCAACAATTTCTTTGGGCTCCTCTTCCATGCTTTCTTCTTGCCTTCTTGCAATCTCGTTTGCTTGTTCAATGGTAGCTAGGCGGTCATACTTTACTCGTTTTCTCGATCTCGGCTTCATCCCAAGAATGAAGTGCTTACAGAGGAGATTATCCACGCCATTCATCAACCCATCCGCTAGTCCTTCCTTCCGGATCTGGGCATCGAGCTTCCTCCTTAGCTCTAGAACACGAGCATGATAATCCCTTATCTTCTCCTTCTCTCCTTGGGATAGCTTTGTGATCTCGATCATGAGATCTGCATATTTCTGTTGTTCACCAAATTCTTCAAGAAAACTTTCAGTTAATAAATCCCATGAATTTTTCACATTATCACCTAGTGTTTCAAACCACCTAAGTGTTGAACCATCCAAAAAGGTAGGAAAAAATTCAGTCCATTGTTCCCTTCTTATAAGGCCATTACAAATACAAGATCACTTAAATTCTTGAATGAAAGAAGAAGCATCTTCATTAGATTGAGCTGAAAAAACAGGAATCTTTCCCATTTTCAAAAGTAACCACCGTGAAATACCAACTCACAAGTACAATCAACAAGACTTATGTGCACAAATAATTGGAATTACTATAGAAATGACCACGGTAAACTATGGTAAAACTTGACTTACTGCGGTAAAAACTGACTTTACTGTGGTAAACACTATTCACAGTAAAAAGTGAAGTTACTGCGGTAAATACTATTCACGGTAAAAAGTGACTTTACTGCGGTAATTACTATTCCCAGCAAAAAGGACTTTACCAAGGTAACTACTATTCATGGCAAAAATGACTTTAACATGGTAACTACTATTCACGGTAAAAATGACTTTACCATGGTAACTACTATGCACAGTAAAAACAAGGTTACCCTCCAATTGATTTTTGACTAAGTGGGAATATCTCTCCAGAAAATCCACCAACGAGGAATGGTCCTAGCAACGGAACCAAAATGTCATCACCAATCCGGCACTATGATAATTCTTCACCGGGAACTCCTCATGCTATGATTATTTACTAATGCACAGACTTTAGTTTGGTGGATGTAATCTGGAAGCAAAACAACAACCGAACACAAGAATACCATTGACTATGATAAGACAGAATGACGACAAATCTGAAATATCAAAATAAATTATAATATTAACATGAAATCACAATCTCACCCATGAGATACTTCAACAAGACTATGGGAGAAACTTTACAATTACACCTCTTGATGGCTTCTTCAACACACCTTTAACTGATGGCTTCCTTCGCACACTTCCTACAATATTTCTCACTACTTCTTTCTATGCTAAATGAGGGGGGTGGCCTCTCTATTTATAGAAATTCCAGGATTATCCATCCTATCTCTAAGATAGGATAAGAAATCCACTCGACGAATCATATTCCATACCTTAACTCTTATCTCGTACATGTAAGCTTATCTCGTTAAGATAAGATAAACCTTATCATTTTACATGGGTTCCACATTTTTAGACTTTTTACAAATAAAATACACAAAATATTTATGACCTCACTCCTTGTCCTTATTACCAATATAATATTTCTAATTCCTAATCATGTAGACCCTACTTCTCTAATTACCCAAACTTTGACATTTTAACATTACCGGACCACTTACGACAAATATTTACTTTTTACAACATTCCTATTGTACTTTGATATTACCGTACTCCACATTATTGGCGACACCATCTTCGACAATAGCGCGTTATCTTCTATCAACATCCTATTCCTAATACATACATTAATGAAATAGAAATTATGGAGGAAAATTTTAGTGTTGATGAGTGTCGAGTGGAAGATGATTGCATTTGGGTTAAGACTACAGTAGTAAGAGACACCCCAAAGTGAAGCCCTATCAACATAGTCAGGGCGGTAAGCCAAGCGTGAGAATGGCATTGTGGTAGATGAGGTAAATGTGGAGCGAGTGGTGATTCCCGTAAAATATGTCCGAGAAACAGGAATTCACTTTGGATTTGGCCTCTGTAGGTAAGAGAGTAAAAAGTAGGTCCACAAGATCTTGGGTAGGCTGACAGAGAATGGTCACCTTAGAGTGGTAGCGACAAATCTATTGGATCCCGAATAGGTGGAGAAGTCAATGGGTACTCCTCTGTGAGTGGAGGAGGTACAATTGGTAGTTGTTCACTTTGGGTATGGAAGTTGAAGGGGAAATGATATTGAAGTAACTTGAGAGATTCCTCCGTAGGTTTATGGGGAGGTGAAGAGCTTTCCTCTATGGGTAGAGGAATGGATAAAGTAAGTTCTTGTGCGGGTAGAAGATTTGAGGCTAGAATTTCCTCGATTGAGGGAATAGGAGATATTTGGGAAACAAGTGGTAAGTCCGTAAAGATAACATGTACTTCATGTGTATTACTTTTGTTGTGTGAGGCATGACTAGTTTGATCATTAGATGGGAATGGTTCCTTGAAAATATGAACGTCTTGATTGGTAGGTGCATTAGGGTTATCTAGGACTAACTCGGCGCTCTCAAGCATTCTATGAACAATGTTTTTAAGGGTTATACAATTGCTATCACGTTGTGACCATTTACACGGTGAGAGTTATAGTAATCATTTTCCTTATACCAACTGGTATGGGGCAGAGGGGTAAAAACCAAGTATGTGGTT
The DNA here is from genome assembly GCA_018340775.1 of Taxus wallichiana var. yunnanensis. NCBI lineage: Eukaryota > Viridiplantae > Streptophyta > Pinopsida > Cupressales > Taxaceae > Taxus > Taxus wallichiana. The sequence goes on along the minus strand of CM031237.1, from coordinate 63,631,064 downwards.
TGATAGGAGGAAGGAGTGATGGCAATAGCTTTAATAAGCTTTTCTAAAATAGATGAATATGGTTCCCACCATTCTTGTGTATTTCTTTTGTTCTCGTTTGAATTGGAAGGATTGGACCGGTGACATATTGGATGAAGGTTTAGCATGATTGGATGGATGAGTAGGGCTAGCCTTTAAGTACCACTACGTTGGCAGGTTCCCTTGGATTGGAATAACTTCAAGTCTAAGGTTTTGAGGAAGAGAAAGTATCGTGTGATTTAAATGAGGAGTTCTTGTTTTGCAATTGTTTCTTCTTCTCTTCGATGGCATGAATTTTGAGCTTACGTTCCATCTTTGAAAGCCTCATCAAATGTTTGAAAGGTTTGCACTTGTAAGGTAGGTGAGATATGTCAGCACGAGGCTCATGTGAAGATCTCTATGAGTTCGGTTTGTGGTAATTGAAAGTGAGTTGGTTTATTAGGCTACGCCAAAGAGCAACAAAATCTGCTATAGATTCATCGTCATATTGACCCATGGAGTAAAGATCGGTCAAGGTAACCTTCTTGATGATGTTAATCAAAAAATGATCCAAGAAGGCTTGGGCTATTTGGTTGATTGAGAAGATGGAATGTCTAGGTAATCCACTATACCAGTCCAATGTTGGACCCGTTAGGGACATGGGAAAGGTTCGCAAAAGCAAAGCATCATCATGGGTGGTTAAATAACACCCATGTTTGAAAGATGCAAATGCTATTGTGGGTCTTCCTTACTATTAAAGTAGTTAAACTTAGGCATCTCCCAATGTATGGGATATGGGCGAATGGGAATGGATGGGTGAATAGGCTCATTACAAATCTCATCATAGGTGAGAGAATTGTGGGAGCCGGAAACATATGCTTCTAATGTTTGCATCTTTTCCATGATTAACTTGATAACGTCATTATTGGGTTGTGAAGATTGGGTACCCCCCGGAATGAAAGGAGGTTGTTGTGGGACATATGAAGAATACGACATTCCAGAATATGGTGGTGTCAAATAAGGAGGCGGGAATTGAGAGACAAACATAGAGGGTATATATCTAGACTAAATGACTGATGAAACAGGAGGCGGCTGGTAGTAGGTATGTGAGGGTGGGACACTTGTAGTGACCCTGGTAGAGATGGGAGGTAGAGATTGGGGAATAGAAAGGACAACGTTTTGAAATGGGGTAGAGGTTAATGACACTAAGGGTGGTAGCATTGCAACTAGTATATATGAGACAATAGGTGTGGATGATGCTATGTTTTGGGTGGTGGATGAAGGTATGGTGGAGACTATAGGTGTAATAGAGGTGGTGGATGCGGTGGTCAAAGTTGGCATGGGACCTAGTTGTGACACAACTGGGGATAAAATGGGTGAGGTCACCATGGTAGGAGGTGGAGCCGAGGTGGAAGCGATCATTAGGGATGGAGATAAGGATACAAGCATGCCATAGATCAATTGACTCGAGGCATCTCGAGTGGAGGCATGGGTGAGGTAGTGGCTCAAAGCAGTGGGATTCTGATCCAGGAGTCGTGTAAACTCGTGTCACCTGTAGGAATGGTGATAGGTTGATTGGGATCCATGGATGATGAGATGGAAGGTGGTGAAGGACTAGGTGATGAAGGGCTAGGTGGGAGTGGTAGTTGACTAGCATCAAATACGAGGGTGCTCACCTGACTATGGGTCAGCACCATGTGGGTAGGAACTGATTTGGCAAGACTGTATTATGTCTGAATGGCACATAACACAACAGAACTAGGAAAACAGTCAATGGTGAATGAATTAGGTTGGTTGGTGAGCTGTAAAACAACACAGGTTATCGACCTTTGGTTCGGGTAAATTGATGTCGATTAGGCTTAAATGATGTCTATCACTTTGTGAAAAACCAACAGTCTATTAAATGATCATCCCAGCATCGACAATTTTCACATAGGATGAGACATAAGGTGACTGTGATTGAAGTAACGATAATATGGAAGGTGATAGGATCCTTTTACAGCTCAGAAAGTGAAATAGGTGTCTTTTGGATAGGTATCCAAGAAGACTTGATCGGCGTTGGTTGGGTTAAAGCAATGCTTGGTTAAAGGTAACCACGGTAGTTGATTCTTTGTGAAATTGAAAGCAGATAATAAGAAAGATGGTTGTGATTTTAAAATATGGTGTTGAATCAAACCTAGAAGTTTGAGAATGGTGTAGATGTGGTCCAGGCACACTCGGATGAAGTCATAATACACTTGACTATGATTGGGATTGTGCGAGGAAAGACACAAAAATAATGATCGAAAGCTCTCACCTCAAAATGCAAATCATTGAGAACACTAAGAAAGAACGTTCCTAGATTTCCTATTCTATTATGTTTTTTCATCTTATGTTATTTGTGCGGATTGATTATGAAACAGGCAATAGAATTTCTTGATGAGGAAGGCTTCCTACGAAGAAGTAATTCTAAAGGGTGAGGTTTCGGGAATGTTATGGTAAGGGCGGGCTTTGCTTTGAAGTATGACTCGGCAGAAGCAACGAGCTAGGAGCCCATTGTACCATGATCATGTGATCACCTACGGCTTCTTCGGGTAAGATGTTTTTTATGAATGTATGTATTTTGAATTTTGTGTGGTTTGGTAAGACTCCAAAGAGCAGAGAAAAGGATATAAGTGCTTTGCACGATTTGTTCAACCTGGTCATGACTTCCATGCGTATAGGTTGCCCTTAATTAATGTGAGCTAATGAGAAAAATTAGAATGCAGTGCACTTTTTTAAACCCAAATCGAAAGTATGATGTTCGATGATAGCAATAGATGAATAGGAAGGGGATGCTCTTTCACTAAAATGCAGAAAACAAGAATAAGAAGGTTCTTTTAAATACACCAAAAGAAATGTGTCTTTTGGAGCAAGTAGAAAGAAAAGAATGTTACCAAGGAGAAAGTTTTAATGTGAATGCTACTTAGAAAGGGAAACAAACACACACATTTTTCACCTAGGAATGAAGAAAGATGCAAGGAACCCCGAATGGGTCCCATCGGGCATGCAAAAATTTTCTTCCGATTTCTTAGTTTTTTGAGAAGTACTTGACAAAACATATAAGGTAAAGGTGGTAAGAGGAATACCCGATTTAGGATGATTGAAGGTTATATGTGTGCGTATCTGAATTCCCAATCAAAGTGATTGTGAGACCTTCCTTTTAGCTAGGAGGAACTACCCGTATAAGAATAACAATAAGACCACCAAAGAGAGTTAAACAATATATGCGGTGGACTTTGCCTAGCATGTGCTAGATCCTAGAAGTGCAATACTTCCTAGGTGGTTATCAATCCTTTATTTAAAAAAAACAATTCAATGGTGAAATAAAGTAAATGTTGTCCTATTGTAGTTTAATATGATTTAGGCATCTCATAAAAACACAATAGGCTAGATCTAATCCAACAAGCTAGGCTAGAAAGAGATCCAGAGGTCAAGTAGGTTGGTTATAGGTGAATCTGAGCTAACAGGCTAGGTTAGATACAGATATGAAGGTCAAATAGGTGTTCAAGTAGGTATATGTCAGAAATAGGTTATTATTCTGGTAGAGATTAGGTGACACAGAGACCGACCATGGTTTTATGGAACTAATGATGTTTAACTGTAACCAATGATGGTTAGAGAGAACCGACGATGGTTAAGTCGAGGCTAGTGGAATCACACAGTCTGGGTTTTTGGAGTTTTGGGGTGAAAGTGGAGTGGATAGTAGATGGGAATTGATCACAGAGGGGGTGTAGATATGTTGCGAAGGTCTGAGATTACTGAGGAGGTCAAAATATGAAATTTGGCCAAGTATTAAGATGAGTGGGTATGGAAGGTGGCTGCAACTGGAGAGAGGGAATGGATAGAGGGTAAAAGACTAGGTTCCTTTTACCACAAAGACTACAACTGATGATAAGAAAATAAAATAAATGGAAGGAGGATACTTACTCTTCTATGAGGTACAGGTCTGAAGAATAATGAAGAAGTTGTTGCGTTGGAGGATGCTGGGAAGAAAGTTTCACTATTGTGCCAGTGTATTTGGTTGCCTTTGTTGATCACAAATCAATCTTCGTTTCTGCTATCGCATCTAAAGAGATCGAACTTGAGATCAAAAGATTTTCAACAACAACCCAACCCATATTACAAAGTTGTAGATGGGTCTAAATAGGCCATTTGGTCCATTCCAGTATAACCGACGTCGGTTTAGGGTGAACCAACATCGGTTTAGGGTGAACCGACATCGGTTTGGGTGAGATATTTCAGGTTGTTCAAAAGTTTCTGGGAAGTTGTTCTACCATTTGATAAGGGTCTCTTCTTTTCCTCGGGGCAAAAACCGACCTTAGGAGGCTTTTAATGTGAGGTGAGGGGATGGGTCTAATGTTAGGTTTTATTTAGGACATTGGTTTAGGGTTTAGGTTAATGGGTCAAATGATGGGGGTGGTTAGGTGAGGTGCATTTAATAAAGGAAATTTTATTAAATAGGTGTGTGAGGGTAGTGAATTAATTTAATGTGAATAATTAAATTAATGTGTGTGTGGTAAAAAAAAAGGCTATTAACTTAATTAAAATAATTAAAATAATATGTATGGAGGTAAATGGCATTAATTTAATTAAAGTAATGAAATTAAAATGTGTGGGGTGCGGAGGTAGGTGATAAGGTGTTGAGTATGAGGAAGTTATTATAGGGTTGCGCTTAAGGGACCAAGGTGATTACGAAATGATTTTGGTGTCTACAAAGTGAACTATGAAAGCATGGGACCGTGGATGTATTTTTATGAGACTGTTTAGAAACATTTGTTATTTCTCCATTTGGTGTGGTTGTTTGAGAATTTTTGATTTGAGAATTTGGAATATTAAGAGTGGAATATTTTAGTGCTACACTCCTGAGTTGAAAAAATATTTCATTATGGTTCCTCATCTAGTATTTATCTATCTCAGAGCATAGCTGGTAAGAAATTGTGCTTAGTTTATTCTTTTCCCTAAATTTATTAATACTTAATCCTCTTCAAATGTAAATCAATCTATTAGTTTCTTTTCATTTTTCTTTTTCTGATATTTGACTGTAATGTTTTCCTCATGTTGAATTTCGAGAGGATCTTATTATCATTTGTTCTCTCTGAGTATCCAGAGCTAAAGGACTGTTTATAAATCCCTTTGTTGCAAGTTTCCAAGGTACCATTGTCATATGTTTTCATGGAAATTGTTTGTGTTTAGATGACCCTATTACTATTTAGATTTAGAAAATATGGGTTTTATAAAAAAATATACAAATACTAGTTTAAGAAAATAATAAACAAAGCACATTCCCTCTCCAAATGTATTTTAATATTTTTTTCATTAAATCATTCAACCTTGTTTTGTAAAATCATATTATTTAAGTTTTACACACTCTATAAATTTGTTGGAATGATTTCAAGACCTGCATAAAATGATTTAGATGGATATTAGGAAAAAAAAAATAGTTTTTTGTAGAACTGTTATTTTGTAAAACAAATAAGGAATTCCATATTATATCGGGTCATATTTCAGCATCCATAGGGTAATATATATTCTAGAATAATTGCATAATCTACTCTGTTAATGATGCAAAACAAGATATGAGAAAAAACATAGACATAAGGGACAATACTGTGGAAGATTTTCACACCTTATTGGAAAGGATATTGAATTAATTACTATTTTTTGTGTTAGCAATTTTACTAGTTAGAGAAATATGGTGAAACTATAGAAGAATAGAATCAACAGATTTATACAAATATAATTGTGTTTTCCTCATTATCACAATTGAAAAATAAACATTTCAATATATTGGTAAAATAAATGTATGAAGTGAAATTATAGTAAATAAAAAATGTAAAAAAACCAAAAAAATTAACCAATGCCATGGTGGAGCTCAAAGAGTTAAGAGTGGGGTTAGCTTTTATTACTAAAGTGTAGCATGTCGGTGGCCACCAAAAACATGCTAAGGGGTTAAATAGGTGGGGTAGATTAAATAGGATATAAAATATGTTTTAGAATATATAAGATAGTGCTTTCATTCTATGGAATATAATACTTTTAATGAAAGGGGGCATTTAGTGATGAAGAGGAGAATTATAATATACCGAACAAATTTCATACATTTAAAACATATAATCCATGTAGTGGTTTAGGTTAAGATAAATGTTAAGTGGGTAAATTAAAAGGGGGGACATATAATATGATATTAAAAAAAAGGTGGTCCCACCAACCAATGAAAAAAATCGAATAACCTATAAACGTGGAGGTTTTCTTCAAATTTGGAACACCCATTAAGACTTACAAACCCTATTTATCATTGGTGAGACCAACAATTACTTGCTCTTAATATAGACCCATACCCATAGTGATACATATAATGAATTTAGATTATTTAATAACTATTACAATTAAGTTTATAAAATATGGGTTTTATTAAAAACTTATACACATATTAGTTAAAGAAAATAACAATCAACTTACATTCCCTCTCCAACTATATTTTAAGATCTATTCTGTTTTAATGGGTTTAAATATTTTGGATCAAATGTATCAAGAATACAATTGAAACATTTATTCCCATTACAATTTCTCAAGAAAACAATGTGTCTTCTTGTAAATGTTTACTTACTATAAAACACACATATCACAAGTCATAGCTACGAACCTCTTGTGGACAATAAAGATTTATTTTCATTTTTTGATGCACTCACTCAATTGGTAGGTACTTAAACAAGTTCACAAAATACATCTTGTTTGGTTTAGCCTTATTGATAGCTTCCAAGTTCTATTAGAAAGGAATATACAAAAATGTATAGATACAAGAATATAACCCTAACTAACTAATAACTTAATTTTAAGATAAATAAACATATATTTCATTAAAGATTAAAAGTATCCAAAATCACATCATTATATCATAGTTTTCTAAAACAAAAAAGCGATATCATAGTTTTATAAAACGAAAAAGGAAATCCAATATATTGTAGTTTATTTTTTGAACTCTTTGGATGTTTTTATTGTTTATTCAATTGGAAATATATAATCATGTTATTAATATTATTACAATTACTATTATTGTTTTTTTTTTATTGGCAAATATTTTTTTGAAAGGGACTATACCCTTGAATACAAAAGAAGGCTTGAGAGCCGGAATAAGAGTGAGAAACAGAGAGAATGGATCAAGATCCAAGTGTTACAATGAAGCTCAAAGTAGCTCAGAAACAACTACACAAACGAGACAAACAAGACAAAACAACAAGCAAAAAAACAGCAAACCGACCGAGAGAAACAACAAAAAAACAACTAAAAGCAGCAGAAGCATCCAGAACTACTTCTTGGCAGCTTTATCGATACATTGATCTTGACTCTCTTCTAGGCATGAAACATACCAAAGTAGTCATGTGGGCAGCATCGGTCTTATCAAGCTCCTCAATGGTTCTTTTGCTTTTCTTTTCGTTGTCCCAAAGTACAAATTTAGGACACCGCTGAGGTTGGAAACACTTTTGCCCTGGTCCTCGATGAACTCCTCAATCACCCTAAAAGGCGGCAATGTTGTAATCATGTCTAGTCTTGGCCTTCCCTAAGTGGGAGTCTAAGGAGGTTAGCTTCTTGTATATGTCTTCAATCGATCAAGTATCAATGCTCCTCCCCTCCATGCTTTTCTTACCTTTCTGTTTAGCTAGGTTCTTGACCTCATCCTTCAGCAATTTTATCTCAGCCTCTAAGGCCTCCAACCTCTTAGAAGAGCTATCCATCTGCACTTCCCGGGGACTGGCACTACTAATATTCAGCAGGTCATGTGCAATCTCAAGTTCAAAAGGCTCCTTCCCCACAGCAAGAGTCTCAAGGTTGAGCCTCCTGGAAGCCCTGGTGACTGGTCTTTTAGAGGTAGAGGCGAGGTGGGTGACGGGAGCAGCAGCAGGGGGAATGGAAGGAGAAGCTTGAGTAGCCGGCATGGGGGTGGTAGCAATGGTGGTGAGGGCACAAAGCACGAGGCGAGCAGGAGAAACAGGGCTGGCAGCAGCAGAGCCCATCAAAGGGGGAGCCGGGCTAGGAGAGGAAGGAAGACTAGGGTACTTAAGAAGGAAACATTTATGAATTAACAATATAAGTCCTTGATGCAAGGGAACCACCGGTGTGCTTCTGAAACTCCAAAATGGAGCATTCAAGGGAGTTCAACAGATAATGGGGGAAGCAAACCAATCTATTCCTACGGAAGTGGTTTAAAAAGATAAGATGTTTAGCAGGGACAGTGACAAACCTACCTTCCAAGGAGATGAATCGAATCATCATGCGAGTGACCTCATCATAGGGTGGTGGAATTGAGCTGACAAGCAGGCTCGCTGTGCTAAATGTGAGCTTCTCAGTTCCCTCCACAAATCTTCTTTCTTCAGCATCTCTGTCAACCCTTTTGTTGAAGAAGCGGTACCCCTCCAAACTAAGGCCGGTCGCTTCAGCAATGAGATCTTCATTGATCATACTATTATTATTAATATCAACTTTAATATCTAATTATTCTTCATTACTTGGGATGTATAGGTACATTATAAGACAAAACGCCTCAAAGAAAAAAGAAATAATCATCAAAAAAAAATTTTGCATGGTCGAATACATCACAAGCTTCATCACGAAGATCACATTTTTATTTAAATGAAGAATTGGATATATTAGAGTATAACAATGAGTATGATGAGTAATTTGAAGGAGGGAAGCTTCAAAAAAAAACAAAAAAAGGGCTAAAGAAAAAAGGGGTTTAGAGATGAATGGAAAATGAAATTTAAGTGGTTAAGGTGGGGAATACATGAAGGGAAAACAATTATGAAATGCATATACTATGAAGAGAAAAATTCTGTTGGACTATGGGGAACGGAACTAGATGTACTACTTTGCAACATGATGCAATAGTTACTCATGTTGATTCAAACAACCTCAAATTTGCACAAGAAAAATGGATATTTGGAAATGAAGGGAAAGAAAAATCAATTCCAAAACACATTGCAACTATTGATGACACCAACAAGGAACGAATCATCACAACTATGAAACTAGTTAATTGGGTTGTGCAAGAATACTTGCCCCTCTAAAAATATGAGTCCCTTTTCTCTCTTGAGATGTACTTAGAAACAACAAACATGCCCAAAAAT